>QRDG01002480.1:110849-190345 GCA_012064385.1 Puccinellia tenuiflora | reverse complement strand
TTAACCTCTCCTACGTACTTCGTGCATCAATGGCCCCAGAACTCACCTTCCCAGAGGAAGGACTTGCCGTGACAATCCCACGACAAGCGACGTTGGAGAGCAACAGCGCCGCACTGAAGGAGAGGACCCCCAGAGGTTTCGGGCTGGGGGTTGCAATAGAAAAGCTCAAGCCAGAGGTCAAGGTCTGGCTTGATTTGGAGGTAATCCTCACAAAGAGTGACAAAGTTCGAAAGGGTCAAGACAGAGTTGGGCGCCAAGTCATGGATGCGCAACTTGTAAAATCGAGGACTTGGCGGAAGAAACAAGTTACCCGGGGGAGTGAATCCGCGGAAAGGTGCTCGGAGAAGATCACGACCTCGTCCTTCGCTGGAGAGGGCACCGCTTCATTCCTGTGGCACGAAACTTGACATTGGAGGGGAGGAGACCGGCAAGCTGGTACCCCTTGATCTGCTCGGCCGTTGTGGTAGATCCGCCCCAATCGGCGGAGATGGATCGCTTGGACGAGAAAGTCTTGGCGCGGCGGCCGCGGCGGCGATGTCGATTGTCCGATTGGACGAGGAAGCCTTGGCCTTGGAAGCAGTCTTGAAGCGCTTGGGGCCATGGTGTACGTGCGGAGCGAGCTGCGCGCGGGAAAGAGAATGAGCGGGAGGAAGAAGAGGATTGGAAGCGAAAGGGCAAGTGAGAGTTTTTGGACCCCACCCTTGACAATTTATAATGGGTTAAACCCAAGAAAGTTACGGGGCTGTTCCACATTAATAGTGCGGAAAATGTGGAGACCTCCGCGGAAATTTCCTGGTCAAAAATGCGGCAGCCAAAGTCAAACAGAGTATGTCTGACAAAGTGAAGGCATAGTAGTGGAGAGAAAAGCCGGCTTGTCTCAGAAAGGCGAGTCCTGTGTCTGCAGGAAGTGGCAATAGTCAGATTCCTCGGAGCTAGCTTATAAGAGTCACAACAAACTCGGCCAGCTGATGCAAAGGCAAGAGTGGTGAGCTTGAGCAAAGGGTGAGGAAGGACTCATTATATATATGTGTTATGTTTTTATGCAGGAATTCATCTTGGAGCTAGCAGCAGGCAACTTTTGATCCTGTGACTCCAATCGGAAAAGTCGAGCCAAGGAGTTGAACCAAGGAGTCGGAGGAAGCCGCCAAGACTGCGCCCAAGATAAATTCGGGGGCTACTGATGGGGGGATACTTTATAGGTAGGCCCATGGACCCGGAAAGTAGACCCGCCAAGACCAAGAAGGCCAAAGCCGGGTCGCACTTCAAGTTACATGGGCTGGGCTGGAGACAAGCCGACCAAGGCCCATGAGGAAAGAAGAACTCGTTAACGAGGAGTCCTAGTACAACCCAGAGTTCTAACTTGGAAGGCCAAGACATAGAATAGGACTCCGTGTCCAAGTATGACCCGGTGTAACCTTGTAAGTCCAGGGACCCGACCGCCTTTATAAGGAGGGCCCTGGACCTTAGATCAGGAGGCAATCAAGCAAGCTAGACAAAGTCTGAAGCAATCGAGAGACCCATAGTCGTCGACTCCCCAGATAGGAGTCGAAACCTTGTAATCGAGAACTAGTCCATAGCAATAAAGCCGAAACAGGAAGTAGGTCTTTACCTCCATCGAGAGGGGCCGAACCTGGGTAAATCCTTGTCCTTAGGCGAGATTAACAGCTCCTACGTACTTCAATCACCAATGGCCCCACAACTCATCTTCCCTAAGGAAGAACTTGCCGTGACAACCCACGACATATTTCATCCAGAGTGGGTGGCCAATCCAGTCTTAGTGCCAAAAAAGACAGGAGAGTTACGTATGTGCATCGACTGCACAGGATTAAACAAAGCATGTCCGAAGAATCCTTTTGCCTTACCACGCATCGACCAGATCATTGACTCCACAGCAGGTTCCGAGTTACTTTGTTTCCTACATGCTTATTCATGCTATCATCAGATCAGACTCAATGAGGAGGACGAGTTGAAAACCTCCTTTATAACACCCTTTGGAGCGTATTGTTACAAAACAATGCCTTTTGGACTCTAGAATGCAGGAGCAACATACCAGAAATGTATTCAGAATTGTTTTCAAGATCAAATTGGAAGGAATGTTCATGCATATGTGGACGATGTGGTCATCAAGTCACAGAAAGCTGACTCCTTGATTGATGACCTAACAGAGACATTCAACAATCTGCGCAAGTACAAGATGAAGTTGAATCCAGGCAAGTGTGTATTGGAGTTCCAGCATGCAAACTACTTGGCTTCATCGTCTCAGAGAGAGGGATCGAGGCAAACCCAGAGAAATCAAGGCTATACACAACCTGCAAAAGCCAACTTGTTTGAAGGATGTCCAGAAACTCACAGGCTGTGTTGCAGCTTTATACAGATTCATATCGCGACTCGGAGAGAAGGTGGGTCCTCTCTACCGACTCCTGAAGAAGTCAGACAAATTCCTATGGGACAAAGAAGCTAACGACGCCTTTGAGGAGTTGAAGAAAACTTTGTCAACAGCGCTAGTCCTTGCAGCTCCTGCAGATAAGGAGCCCATGTTGCTATATGTAGCTGCCAACGAGAGAGTAGTCAGCGTAGTGGTAGTTGTGGAACGCAAGGAGGAAGGAAAGGAGTATCCAGTGCAGCGCCCTGTTTACTATATTAGTGAGGTACTCACTGATTCCAAGCAAAGGTACCCATAGTGGCAGAAGCTAGTATATGCAGTCTTTTTAGCAAGTCGGAAACTCAAGCATTACTTTCAAGAGCACTCTATCAAGCTGGTGAGTTCGGCACCACTAGCAAACATCATCCGCAACAGAGACGCCACGGGACGAGTCGCCAAGTGGGCAATTGAATTGGGTCCTTACCACATCACATATGAGCCACACACAGCTATCAAGTCACAAGCCTTGGCAGATTTTGTCAATGACTGGACCGACTTCACGTCTTCAGCAAACACGCCCTGCACCAAGTATTGGACAATGCACTTCGACGGGTCCAGACAACTCGAGGGATCAGGAGCCGGCGTCGTTCTGACTTCACCTAAGGGAGATAAGTTGGCCTATGTCCTTCAATTGCACTTTGACTACACAAACAACATGGCAGAATATGAGGCACTGCTACATGGACTCCGTTTGGCCAAGGAGATGAACGTCAAGCGTATCAGGTGCCTTGGAGACTCAGATCTCGTGGCCCAACAAGTGTCAGGAACGTGGGATTCAAAGGATGCCAATATGGCGGCTTACAGAAGGGCAGTCGACCAGATTGCCGGGTTTTTTCTGGTTACCAAGTGGAACATATTGATCGCCGAAAAAAGGAGGCGGCAGATGCATTATCAAGGTTGGGATCTAGAAGAGAGAAAGTACCACCAAATGTCTTCCTGGATGAACTCCATCATCCGTCAGTCAAGTTGCCTTCGGAAGAGGAACTCGCCTTTCCGGACCTGGAGTCAGCATTGGTAGCAGCAACTCGGACAATCCCAGCTTGGACAGAGTCGTATCTTGCTTATCTCCTACATGGGGAACTCCCAGCGGATGAAGTCAAGAGAAGACAACTCGTCAGGCGATGCAAGTCATATACAGTAATCAATGGATAGTTGTTCAGGAGAAGCACCACAGGAGTCTACCAACGGTGTGTATCCCCAGAGGAAGGCAAGCAAATCCTGCAAGAGATTCACGCAGGAGATTCTGGCCACCATGCATCAACAAGGTCCCTAGTATCCAAAGCTTTCAGGCATAGTTTCTTCTGGTTGAGAGCACACTTGGATGCAGAAAAGATAGTCCGAGTCTGTGATGGTTGTCAGAGGTACGCCAGGCAAGATCATGTGCCAGCCCAGGAGCTCAGAACTATACCAATAACTTGGCTGTTTGCAGTTTGGGGGCTTGACATGGTGGGTCCTTTCTCAAAGTCACCTTGCCACAAAACTCACCTGCTAGTTGCAGTTGACAAATTCACCAAATGGGTGGAAGTCGAACCCGTCAGCCGAGTCGATGCAGCATCTACCGTCAGGTTCATCAAAAAGATAGCTACATGATTTGGAATCCACATAGCGTCATCACAGACAATTGAACAAGTTTGTCAGTTGGAGAGATGGCTAAGTTTTGTGGAGAAAACAACATCCGACTTGATCTAGCCTCGGTGGCACACCCACAGTCCAATGGACAAGCTGAGCGTGCAAATCAGGAATTACTTAAAGGGATCAAGCACAGATTGATAGTTCCACTGTTACGAGCCGCCGGGTCCTAGGTTGAGGAATTACCAGCAGTACTTGGAGCATAAGGACGACTCCTAACAGATCCACTGGCTTCATGCCGTTCTTCATGGTCTATGGAGCAGAAGTAGTCCTGCCCAGTGATTTACTTCACGACTCACCACGAGTCGCCAATTACATCGAGACAGAGAACAAGCTTGCTCGCCAGAACTCGGTGGATGCACTTGAAGAGGCAAGGGAGTTAGCCCTTGAGAGATCTTCAGAGTATCAGCAGGACTTGCGGCGATACCACGCACGCAGAATCGGAACCCGGACTTTCCAGGAAGGAGACTTAGTGCTTCGTCTAGTCCAGAATAAGGAAGGGATGCACAAGTTATCTCCTCCATGGGAAGGACCGTTTGTCATCAGCAAAAACTTGCACATTGGGTCGTACTATCTAATGGATGTACGAGAGCCGGTAATTGAAACAAAGGAGCTGACACATCTCATACACTAGACCCCTATTCAGAGGCAAAGAGGCCCCGGAACATAGCCCAGTTGCGTCCATACTACAGTTAATCCTTGTAAGCAAGATATGCAAGTTATCAATGAGCCCAGTGAGCTCCTCATACATTGTATCATGATTATTATGATCACAGGAAATAAAGCCGACTGCATTTGAAATTGAAATCGTTTGTCGAAACACTCAGTATGTGTGCTTCATTACATTTTGATCTTGAGGTTCTTGGGGGCTTGTTTTTAAGAAAAAAATTCAAGCTTTAGACTCTTGAACCTGGCTCAGAAGCCGACTCTTTCCAGATTTTTAGCTGGTAAGTTAGATGCAACTCGCAAATTTTGACTAAATACTACAGGCATAACTCGTCCTGAACTCCTATGAAGCCTAAAAAGGACTTAGGAGAAGTTGGGCTTGTTAGAGCAAAACTGTTAGTAAAATTCACACGAGGCCTACTTATTCATCAGCGTAAATGTCAGATGGGTTATAAGAACCAAAATAATTTATACAAAGTGGGCAATAAAACAGGCCTATCACATAAAAGCAAGACATTCAAAGGCATGTCACCTCAAAGATAAAGTTTTTACATCTCAAAAGCCGAACAACACGGCATCAGATAAAGACAAAGTTTAAAAATCATCCAAAGGATGAGCCTCTTGCGCAGGAGCAGAACTTGAAGTTGGAGCATTAGCTGCAGCACCTTGAGTAGAGCTGCCAGGCGCAGATGGGTCCTTTAAAACAAGGGCGGCTCCTTCATCTGGATTTTGGGAGTCGACAGCGTCCTCTGGTCAGGCTCGAGCAGGAACAGGTGCTGCAGGTGTTGATAGCGTGGGCCCTATTGAAGTAGATGCGCCAACACCCAACTGAGAAGGACGACCGAACTCCACAACCGGAGGGGTCGCCATGACAATCTTTTGGTTGTTGGAGTCGTACCGATGAGTCCATGTTCTCCACGATCTGGCAGGCAAACGGCCTGAGAGATTTCTGCAGAGATTCAAGGTCTTCCTTGGTAAACGGGGAGCCGTCTTCATGTTGTTCTGTCTTGCCTAGGGTTAGCAGTGCAGGATCCACACTTGTTGGATAGTACGACCGCACCAAGGTCGGGACTCGGACGACAGCACGTCTGAAGGACGACTCCTTCCAGGCCTTCACATAAGCAGGAGCTCGAGACAACTCTCTAACCAGCCGCTCAGGAGCTGGAGGACAATTCTTCTGAGGAGACAGATAGGGGACAATGGCTTTTGCACCCTCCTGCAAGCCATGGTAGTAATCCAGCAGCTCATTCATTTATTGGCCGACTCCTAATTTAATATTTTGAGAAGTTGAACCTGGATGGAGAGATTAGTATAGCAAAGCAAAAGGGTTTTACAGTTGCAGTGCAACATAGAGAAGCAAGAGGGTTACCAAAGATGCGCTGGGTTATCACTCGGACGCCAGTGCGACAACGATCAAGGCCAGTGTTGAGGTCCTTAATGGCTTTCTCAGCAATTTTCTTATTGTGAGCAGCCGTTTTCTTTTCATCCTCCAGGTCGGCACAGACTTTTTTCAAGTCATTCTCAAGCTGGAGAGCATGATTCCTTTCAAATTCAGCAGATTTGGCGGAAGCATCCGCCTTTTCCTCAAGTTCTTACATGTCTCTCTACATGCGAGAGACAGTGACCTGTAACAACAACAACACAAGGAGTCATATGTTAGACGTAGCTCCAAGTCGTCAAAGAGGCACAACTTGGCGCTTGGGGGCTACAGGGAGTTCTTTTTCCCAAAGGGATGCAAGACAAGACTAGCAGTTCAACCTTTTTCATCAAATTCTACGAAAGGTAACCAACGAGTCCCAAGATGTTGTGAACAAACAACTCGGAACTTGGGGGCTATAGTGGTTCAAAGTTCAATTTTACATGGTGTGCACAGTGTAGATGGTAGCTCCGAGTTGTCGCAGGCTAACAACCCGGCGCTTGGGGGCTACTCATGGATCAAATTTTAAATGAAAGACAGAGGTTTTCAGAGTCTATTAAGCTCCGAGTTGTCGCAGGCTAACAACCCGAAGTTTGGGGGCTACTCACAGATCAAGAATTTTAAAGGCATATGAGAAATTTTCAAAGTCTTCAGCTCCGAGTTGTTGCAAGCTAAAAACAACTCGGCGCTTGGGGGCTACAGGCATGAAGTTTAAATTTTTTCTCTACAAGAGATGACAGTAAAGCAACATCTTGGGACTCGTTGGTTGGGGGCTATTGGCATGGTAGGAGATAATAATTTGTACAGAAAAAAGTGAAGGACTTACAATATGGATCATCTTCAAAGCCATCAAGCTGGTCAGCTCCTCGCCCTTCACCCTGGTGGCCTCTTCGTTCCACTTGAAGGCCTCATCCCATACATCCATTGTAACAGCCCAGATTTGGTACCCTAAAATATGGGCCAAATTTTCACTTTTTGATTGGCATTGCATCATGGCATCCATCTAAAATTTGCTAAACTAAATTAAAGCAACAATTGGAAGTTAAAACAAAGGAAGCCAAAAACCCTTCCTCACTTTTTCCAAACTAAATGCATTGCCCAAAATGGCCAAACCAAATGCAAAGCTCAAGTTGGCAAAATACCTTATTCTTGAATTTCCAAATTGTCCCGGAAGTTCTAAGAATATATTTTTATAAATGCCAATCAAATAAATAAATTATGAGAATTTAAATTGGCTTATATCCATTCCTATTTTTGGAACCAAGTTAAACCTTCCAAAAATTCAAACTAAAATCATGGGGAGCTTCAATATTGTTGTGAGAGCCTCCATGAATATTTTCATTATTTTTGGAAAAGGTTATTTGCTCCAATTAAATGCTTTTTGCAATTTATCAAAAATAGCTATAACTAAACCTTATGAACAAATGTGGTGCAAACATTTTTATTTTGGGACAATAATTTTTGTGGTGTTTCCTTAGGACATAGGGAGCCCACATGAATATTTCCAGAATTTACAAAAATTGCTTAAATAGCTCTTTTAAATAGCTAAACCTTGCTGCTTTAAAAATCAGGAAAAAGAAAAAGGAAAAATGTCAAAACCCTGACGATGGGCCACCTTTGTCAGTCTCTATTCCTCTTCCCTCTCTCTCTCACTGTGCTCCATGGCGCCCTGGCGCCATGCCGCTCTGCCGGCCGAGCTGCCCCGCATCGATGCCATGGCCCCGGGAGGATGTGGAGGCCGCCCAGACGCCACCTACTCCCTCCCCTCTCTCCCTGCTCCCTCTCGGCTTGCCGAACCCTAACCCTAAAACCTAGCTCGAGTTCTCTGTCCGCCGCTCCTCCGTCACGGCCGCCGTCGTGCCCGCCGTCGACTACGGCCGCCCGAGACCACGCTAACGCCGCCACGAGACGCGCCCTGTTCCCCTCGTCCTCCACGCCGAGGGAATCGACGCGGGGTCGTCCGCATCGACGCCGGCGCCGCGTCATCTCCGATTGCGGCCGCCGGCTTGCGGGCTCGATTGCCGCCACTCCAGCCCTACTACGACCACCCCACGGCCAGCCCCGCATCGCCGGTGAGTCCGCATATCTCCTGGACACCTCCTCTCCCTTTCTTCCCCGCTGCATCCTCGCGCCCGTGCAGAGTGGCCGCCGGCCGTCCGCCATGGCCGTGCGTCCCGAGCACGCACGCGTCGCCACGTTTCCTCTTTCCGCCTCCGAGCACGTGCATCGCTAAGCCCTCAAAACCGCACTCGTTTTGCCCTCCCGCACACCACGGCGGCGTCGCCAAATCGTGGTCGCCGTCGGCCTCGTTCCGCCACCGCCGTTCCCGTGACCCCGGCCTGGGCGTCGGCTTGACCGGCCTGGAGGCCGACGGGATCGGGTACCAGCCCGGCCTTCACCCCGGCCTGGGCTGGCCACAAGGCCGGCTCCTTCGGGCATGGGCCCGGCCTAAACCCCGGACTGGTCCGGTCGAGAGGCCGGAGGCTTCTGGCACCTCCCCGGCCTGCACCCCGGTCTGGGCCGGTTTACAGGCCGGCCCGCAACAGTGTTTTCTGCAATTTTGGAAAATGATTTGAAATCTTAAATAAGTCATATCTATTTGGATAATACTTCAAATTGGGCAAATCAAATACCGAAGTGTTTAGAAAAACATTTGCTATCTTTTGGAAACATTGTTTTGCCCTTTTGATTAAATAATTTTGACGTTATTTAAGAATTCCTAAAATGGGTTAAATAATCCCAAATTAGGAAAATTCATAACTTATTAAAGAATTGTCCAAAATTTATGAATTAAATATCAAAGTGATCCACATGTCAAATGCTATCAAACCATGCACTCATCATATCATGATCACAAAATTTTATTTGATGTTATTCATAATTTGATTAAATGAATTAAATTCAATTATTTAATTAATTTGCTATTTCTTCATCGGTACTCCGAAATTTACAAATAAATTACCGAAATGATCGGAAGAACGAAACCTATCCATTCATGGCATGTTCATGCATAATTGAGCCACTTCTCCAATAATTTGACAATTTATAAAGAATTGTGGTCACTAAGATAAATATGGGGTTGGTTCCAAATAATTGCACTAATTATTTGGCTCCCCATTTAATGTTGCTTTTTAATTTAGATAATAATATCCTTGCATCAATTGGACATGTCATCATGTGATTGAGCATTGTATCTTTAGTTCGTGTGATTTATGTGTGCTTTGCATTTCTTTTGGGTATCGATAGATTCCGGAGTCGAGGGTCTCTCCACTTACCCCGACGAGCAGTAATTCACGACCGGGCAGCAAGGCAAGAGATAACCTAACCTTCTTGGCATCTAGCATCCTATGTTTATAAACTTATTTTATCCACCATATTATTTGCATGCGATTCAAATGTCTCTTTTGATCATAGTATAGAGAATCCTATGATTGCATGTCTTCCCCCGAGCCAATCACATGTATCCCTACCTATGAACCATAGTGTTGATGTGTTGGCCGGTTACCAATATAATTGTTGGTTATATGCTTAGCTATGCTTAGCCATGCTTACCTAGATGATTTATGTCCGTTGTTAATTCCATTATTAATGATGTTGATGGAACGATGCGGACTTGGTGGATAATGTTGATGCTTAATTAAAATGCTAAGACGGCTTGGGTGAGTTGCCATCGGGGATGGTGTTTTGTCTCACTCTAGCCCCTAGGTGCGAGTTCTTGTCTCTAGAACCAAGATCGAGCGTGCTTCCGGAGGTGGGGGCATATGGAACCCCCTTTGACCAAATAAGTTGTGCGGGCATATCCAAGATTCCTCTAGTTCAGTTTTCCATTTGCGTGTGAGTATGTGGGTGGAAAAGAATGATGTGGACGGTGGTGTTTAGGGCGTGGCGATGGGGCAGGGTGTTGAAATAGGCACTGAACCTGTCCTGTGGCCACAGATGACTCTTGGATAGTCTCGTGCAATGTAAAGATCTAACCGCGCCCACTCGCCGGCCTTCCCCGGAAGAGGGCCAACTAGGTGAGCCGGACGGTACCGATGGATAAGGAGCTGGGGTTCCTACGGAAACCTGGCGACTTCAAATAGTACACCCCTGCAGGGTTTAATCTTTTCGAAAAGCCGTGTTCGCGGTTATGGACGACTTGGGAACGGATATACGAGACCATAGATAATTATAACCTAATTGATATGGCAGCTAAAGGTTGCATAACAACCGTTAGATAAAGGTTCATTTCCCCGAGGGTGAGTCGAGGGAGTGCCTTTGGTGAGGATGAGAGGTGTTTGTGGCTACAAGTAGGTTCGATGGGAACCGAAGATGATATTGATACTCTCTTACCCCTTTATAAAAATATTCTGAGTAGACGAATGCCAGGTGTCTTTTAAGTTTTGGTTTATGAAATTTAGCTTTATGCAAAAGAACTACATTATACAGCTTTAGAGCCTCCGTCAGTCATTGGGCCTATATCGCCCTACTAAACTTGCGAGTACATCGTACTCAGTCTCTCTTTGCTGCCTCTATGTATTTGTATTTCAGAGGAGGACGACACCGAGCAGTTAGGTGGGTTCTTCGTTGACGTCGACTACTAGTCTGGGGTTCCCAGGTGGCAGCTTGGGACCGTGGAACAAGCTGGCTTGGGTGATGTTTATCTATAGGCCTCTTAGGCCATAATTTGCTCCTTGTTGTATTAGACAACGCTACTTCGCTTCCGCTTGTTGAATTGTAGGATCTGTGATCCTTTTTCCTTGTAATATTTGTATTCTCCTCGTTATATGAGTTGCTATATAAATGTTTTGTGTCGTAGAGTCATGCTTTGTGCCAGTTCTGTTCCACAAGTCTCGATCTTTGTTTTATACATTGATGGTTGTGTTGCTTACATAGCCTCTCTGTATAATTCCGGGGTCGGGGCGCTACAAATTGGTATCAGAGCAGGACTGCCTGTAGGAAACCCGTTCTATTGGTCGATGTCGAGTCTAGTTCGTGAAAAAAAATTATTTTTACCTAAAAATGAGTTGTGAAAACCCTCTTAGGATTCTTTTTACTCCTTATCCAATTCACTCTGATCTCGGTGTCATCTTACCTCTATTTGATTTTAACGGTTCCTCTGATCGTCGGCAAATGCTAAATCTTTAGGAATCTCGGGGTTTGGGTTCCTACCTTTAGTTACTAGTTATCCTTACCCCTCTAACAAATCTAAATTCCGAAAAGAAGAAGTATTGCGGATCGTCAAGAAATTCATTGCTTCAGCCCAAGATCTTGAACCGAAGGTCCTGGATTGTGCTAGGGCTCAGGTGTAATGATTCATGAGGGTTGCCACCCTTGTGAGCATTATGCTATTGTGGGTCCCAGTGCATGAAGCTGATCTTTAACCCAAGATCTTTTCTGTTGAACCCTGATGTTAATTCAATATCTACATCCGGAAGCACTCTAATGATCTACCCTATCCATCGGAGTTAGATACTAACTGCGTCCTTGTCAAATCTACAGAATGGCACAACGTCCTCCGCTCTACCAAAACGAAGCCACTCCGTGGGACCAGTGGACACCCGTTGATCGGCAGAAATCCCATACAACTAAAGATCTGCCCAAGAAAAGTAGTGAGCACCTCACCGGAGTTAGAGGGCCGGACGCCAATGTGATAGACAAACGCAGGTGCTACATCTGTAAGGAACCCGGTCATCCGTGCAGGGAGTGCCCCCTTCGGTACCCCGGTAGGAGAGGAGCACCACGAGGAAAGGGGTGCAGTCAGTGCGGAAGGGGTGGACATCAGGCGAGTCAATGCCACGGCAGTTGCCCGCACTGTTTCAACGAGCATCCACTTGGCGGTTGCCCAACCGTTAGTGCCACTTGCTACCTATGCGAAGGGAATGATCATCCTCCAGCTGAGTGTCCTATGGAAGTCGTAGTAGACGCATTAAAGGATGTCCGTGATAAAATCGCTCAGTACGCCATCCACGCCCCGAGGAAGAAGCGCCAGAGGGTAGACCACCCCGGGAGACACGCCTGCTACACCTGTGGCCAGATGGGTCACTACTGCTGGGAGTGCCCCAACGCCTCTGCTGACGAAGCTAAAGAGGACCCCAGCGTCCTTATGGGTGAGCTATGCATCAACAACCCTCTTGCTACAGTTTTGTTAATTCTGGAGCTTCGCCTTCATTCATATCCATATCATATGCACTCATCCGTCAAATACCATTTGAGGAGATGGACTCCCCGTTAGGGGTCAAGTCGTCCCTTGTTCTCTCAATAACCTATGGTTTTGGGCAAGAGTCGTTTTGTCTATCACCTTAAGTTATCTCCTTTCTCCTTCCGCCTCTTTGGCATGTCATGTTAGTTAGCCAAATCTCTGCAACGAGGAAGGTGTGTTGTCATGTTCCTTCCTCCCTCTTCCTACTCTAGAATCTCGGGACGAGATTCCTGTAAGGGGGGGTAGAATTGTAACAGCCCAGATTTGGTACCCTAAAATATGGGCCAAATTTTCACTTTTTGATTGGCATTGCATCATGGCATCCATCTAAAATTTGCTAAACTAAATTAAAGCAACAATTGGAAGTTAAAACAAAGGAAGCCAAAAACCCTTCCTCACTTTTTCCAAACTAAATGCATTGCCCAAAATGGCCAAACCAAATGCAAAGCTCAAGTTGGCAAAATACCTTATTCTTGAATTTCCAAATTGTCCCGGAAGTTCTAAGAATATATTTTTATAAATGCCAATCAAATAAATAAATTATGAGAATTTAAATTGGCTTATTTCCATTCCTATTTTTGGAACCAAGTTAAACCTTCCAAAAATTCAAACTAAAATCATGGGGAGCTTCAATATTGTTGTGAGAGCCTCCATGAATATTTTCATTATTTTTGGAAAAGGTTATTTGCTCCAATTAAATGCTTTTTGCAATTTATCAAAAATAGCTATAACTAAACCTTATGAACAAATGTGGTGCAAACATTTTTATTTTGGGACAATAATTTTTGTGGTGTTTCCTTAGGACATAGGGAGCCCACATGAATATTTCCAGAATTTACAAAATTGCTTAAATAGCTCTTTTAAATAGCTAAACCTTGCTGCTTTAAAAATCAGGAAAAAGAAAAAGGAAAAATGTCAAAACCCTGACGATGGGCCACCTTTGTCAGTCTCTATTCCTCTTCCCTCTCTCTCTCACTGTGCTCCATGGCGCCCTGGCGCCATGCCGCTCTGCCGGCCGAGCTGCCCCGCATCGATGCCGTGGCCCCGGGAGGATGTGGAGGCCGCCCAGATGCCACCTACTCCCTCCCCTCTCTCCCTGCTCCCTCTCGGCTTGCCGAACCCTAACCCTAAAACCTAGCTCGAGTTCTCTGTCCGCCGCTCCTCCGTCACGGCCGCCGTCGTGCCCGCCGTCGACTACGGCCGCCCGAGACCACGCTAACGCCGCCACGAGACGCGCCCTGTTCCCCTCGTCCTCCATGCCGAGGGAATCGACGCGGGGTCGTCCGCATCGACGCCGGCGCCGCGTCATCTCCGATTGCGGCCGCCGGCTTGCGGGCTCGATTGCCGCCACTCCAGCCCTACTACGACCACCCCACGGCCAGCCCCGCATCGCCGGTGAGTCCGCGTATCTCCTGGACACCTCCTCTCCCTTTCTTCCCCGCTGCATCCTCGCGTCCGTGCAGAGCGGCCGCCGGCCGTCCGCCATGGCCGTGCGTCCCGAGCACGCACGCGTCGCCACGTTTCCTCTTTCCGCCTCCGAGCACGTGCATCGCTAAGCCCTCAAAACCGCACTCGTTTTGCCCTCCCGCACACCACGGCGGCGTCGCCAAATCGTGGTCGCCGTCGGCCTCGTTCCGCCACCGCCGTTCCCGTGACCCCGGCCTGGGCGTCGGCCTGACCGGCCTGGAGGCCGACGGGATCGGGTACCAGCCCGGCCTTCACCCCGGCCTGGGCTGGCCACAAGGCCGGCTCCTTCGGGCTTGGGCCCGGCCTAAACCCCGGACTGGGCTGGTCCAGAGGCCGGAGGCTTCTGGCACCTCCCCGGCCTGCACCCTGGTCTGGGCCGGTTTACAGGCCGGCCCGCAACAGTGTTTTCTGCAATTTTGGAAAATGATTTGAAATCTTAAATAAGTCATATCTATTTGGATAATACTTCAAATTGGGCAAATCAAATACCGAAGTGTTTAGAAAAACATTTGCTATCTTTTGGAAACATTGTTTTGCCCTTTTGATTAAATAATTTTGACGTTATTTAAGAATTCCTAAAATGGGTTAAATAATCCCAAATTAGGAAAATTCATAACTTATTAAAGAATTGTCCAAAATTTATGAATTAAATATCAAAGTGATCCACATGTCAAATGCTATCAAACCATGCACTCATCATATCATGATCACAAACTTTTATTTGATGTTATTCATAATTTGATTAAATGAATTAAATTCAATTATTTAATTAATTTGCTATTTCTTCATCGGTACTCCGAAATTTACAAATAAATTACCGAAATGATTGGAAGAACGAAACCTATCCATTCATGGCATGTTCATGCATAATTGAGCCACTTCTCCAATAATTTGACAATTTATAAAGAATTGTGGTCACTAAGATAAATATGGGGTTGGTTCCAAATAATTGCACTAATTATTTGGCTCCCCATTTAATGTTGCTTTTTAATTTAGATAATAATATCCTTGCATCAATTGGACATGTCATCATGTGATTGAGCATTGTATCTTTAGTTCGTGTGATTTATGTGTGCTTTGCATTTCTTTTGGGTATCGATAGATTCCGGAGTCGAGGGTCTCTCCACTTACCCCGACGAGCAGTAATTCACGACCGGGCAGTAAGGCAAGAGATAACCTAACCTTCTTGGCATCTAGCATCCTATGTTTATAAACTTATTTTATCCACCATATTATTTGCATGCGATTCAAATGTCTCTTTTGATCATAGTATAGAGAATCCTATGATTGCATGTCTTCCCCCGAGCCAATCACATGTATCCCTACCTATGAACCATAGTGTTGATGTGTTGGCCGGTTACCAATATAATTGTTGGTTATATGCTTAGCTATGCTTAGCCATGCTTACCTAGATGATTTATGTCCGTTGTTAATTCCATTATTAATGATGTTGATGGAACGATGCGGACTTGGTGGATAATGTTGATGCTTAATTAAAATGCTAAGACGGCTTGGGTGAGTTGCCATCGGGGATGGTGTTTTGTCTCACTCTAGCCCCTAGGTGCGAGTTCTTGTCTCTAGAACCAAGATCGAGCGTGCTTCCGGAGGTGGGGGCATATGGAACCCCCTTTGACCAAATAAGTTGTGCGGGCGTATCCAAGATTCCTCTAGTTCGGTTTTCCATTTGCGTGTGAGTATGTGGGTGGAAAAGAATGATGTGGAAGGTGGTGTTTAGGGCGTGGCGATGGGGCAGGGTGTTGAAATAGGCACTGAACCTGTCCTGTGGCCACAGATGACTCTTGGATAGTCTCGTGCAATGTAAAGATCTAACCGCGCCCACTCGCCGGCCTTCCCCGGAAGAGGGCCAACTAGGTGAGCCGGACGGTACCGATGGATAAGGAGCTGGGGTTCCTGCGGAAACCTGGCGACTTCAAATAGTACACCCCTGCAGGGTTTAATCTTTTCGAAAAGCCGTGTCCGCGGTTATGGACGACTTGGGAACGGATATACGAGACCATAGATAACTATAACCTAATTGATATGGCAGCTAAAGGTTGCATAACAACCATGAGATAAAGGTTCATTTCCCCGAGGGTGAGTCGAGGGAGTGCCTTTGGTGAGGATGAGAGGTGTTTGTGGCTACAAGTAGGTTCGATGGGAACCGAAGATGATATTGATACTCTCTTACCCCTTTATAAAAATATTCTGAGTAGACGAATGCCAGGTGTCTTTTAAGTTTTGGTTTATGAAATTTAGCTTTATGCAAAAGAACTACATTATACAGCTTTAGAGCCTCCGTCAGTCATTGGGCCTATATCGCCCTACTAAACTTGCGAGTACATCGTACTCAGTCTCTCTTTGCTGCCTCTATGTATTTGTATTTCAGAGGAGGACGACACCGAGCAGTTAGGTGGGTTCTTCGTTGACGTCGACTACTAGTCTGGGGTTCCCAGGTGGCAGCTTGGGACCGTGGAACAAGCTGGCTTGGGTGATGTTTATCTATAGGCCTCTTAGGCCATAATTTGCTCCTTGTTGTATTAGACAACGCTACTTCGCTTCCGCTTGTTGAATTGTAGGATCTGTGATCCTTTTTCCTTGTAATATTTGTATTCTCCTCGTTATATGAGTTGCTATATAAATGTTTTGTGTCGTAGAGTCATGCTTTGTGCCAGTTCTGTTCCACAAGTCTCGATCTTTGTTTTATACATTGATGGTTGTGTTGCTTACATAGCCTCTCTGTATAATTCCGGGGTCGGGGCGCTACATCCATGAAGGAGTTGTTTTCCCCAATACGGAGTCGGCTATAGTCAATAGCGAGATCGGAGGCAGGGCCTGCAGGTCCCATTTGGGATTCGGGGAGAGGTACCTGGGAAGTACTCATCATGGCATGCTCAGATTGGGCCGCAGGTTGTGGCTTTGTGGCAGGAGAAGACTAGGTCCGAGTTGTTAACTTGGCTTCAGGAACCAGTGGTGGCATAGTAGCAATAGTAACCCTAGTGGAGGCAGCCACTGAAGGAGTCGTTTTCATGCTAGTAGAGGTCGATGGTGGAGTTTCAGCTTGGCGTGCCGAAGTTACATCAGTTGCAGCAGAAAGCTTTGCAACCTTAGTCAAAGGCCGAGCCCTAAAAGAAGAACCAGAAAAGTCAAAATCACAGAATGATGCATGCAAAGGAAATACAAACAAGTCGGAAGAATATGAGTGAAGAAGTTGATTTACCCAGTATTGGTCTCCAAGTCCAAGGAGGCATTGGAGTCGGAAGATGGCATGGCTCCACAATCATACGAGTCCTCGGCCGAAGAAGGAGAGGCAGTGGGTGACTTGCGCTTCCGAGTGGTGGGAATCACCAGTGGAGCATCAGCTGGTCCACTACTCCTCAGCTTCCTTGCCCTGGCGGCTTGTACGGCCTGTGTTTGTTTGTGATCTTTAGTAAGTGGAGCTTGAGTTGGAGAAAGATGAGAGAAGGGCACCTTTGATACACCAGTCCATTCCTTCCTCTTCGTAGTTTTTCGAGGAGTGGGAACCGGGTCCTTGTCACTAGACGACTCACCGGAGGAAGTCGTCATAGCAGTCGGCGGGTCCTCAGCAGAGGGACCCCTGGCATTATCATCAGGAGTCTCTGGAGAGGACTCCTAGTTTTCTTCTTCAATGCCTTCAGTGCTTTCAGCTCTGGCATCTTGGTCATTGGGTGACCACCAGCTATCAGTAAGCTATGCTAAAGTTCAGAAAGGTACAATCAGACAAAGAAGGAGTTGAAATACAGTAAGAGTAAAGTCAAGAGTGAAGTCAAAGTACAAGTGTTGAGCAATTTACCGCTGGTGGAGGAGTTGTTACGCAGAAAGGTGAAAGACCAAAGCTTTCCTGGTCCTTCACCAGTTTGTCGGTCAGTTTTTTCACCAACAGATTAATATCGGTGGTGCTAGCTTGATTCACTGTCATCCGGAGGTCATCTGTTACACAGCGAGTGTACTCGACTATTAGCCAAGTCCTGGGGCTAAGTGGCTGGATCCTCCAAGTCGTCCAGCAGAGCACCAGATACATTCCCCCGAGTCGATGCGCTACAAGAGCGCGGAGTCGTCCCATCAAGGAGTCGACTTTTGGACGAGCATCTTCAGAGCATTTGGCCTTCATGTTGGCATTTATCTGGAGACTGTCAGAAGAGAAGTCGGGAAGATGGGGCTCGTCGGCAGGGGACGTGTCCTTGCAATAGAAGTAAGTTTTCTGCCAGTCCTTGATATGGCTCGGCAGAATAGGCTTGGGAAAGAGAGATCCCTGGCGGCGTTGTAAAGCAACAGCTCCACATTTGATAAGTGGGCCACCAGCATGCTCAGGTTGGGGATTACAGTAGAAGAGTTCAAGCCAGAGGTCCAGATCTGGCTTAATTTGAAGATAATCTTTGCATATAGTGACAAAATTGGAGAGGTTCAAGATGGAATTGGGGGCAAGATCATGGATTCTAAGCTTGTAGAAATCAAGGACCTGACGGAAAAAGAGATTGCCAGGAGGAGTGAAGCCACGGAAGAGATGCTCACCAAAGACGACGACCTCCCCGGCGGCCGGAGAAGGCTCTGTCTCCTCGCCGGCGGCGCGCCAAGAGATGCTGGCAGAGATGAGCCCAGACTCCTCATAGCCCTTGAGGGTGTCTTGGGTCAGTAGGGATCTACCCCAGTTGGCGGAGATGGTCCGCCTGGACGTGGGCGCAGTAGCAGCGGCGGCGGCAACGTCGACCACCGAGCTCATGGCTTTCTTCCCTTTGGCGGCCTTGGAGAGCTTGGGTGCCATGGAGGGAGAGAGAGGAACGTGCGTGCGTGGGAGAGAACACGTGCGCGCGACAGATACAAAGGAAGAAGACGAAGCGAGAGCAGAAAGGATAGAGTGAAATCTGGTCCCCCACTTAAATAAAGGGGATAAGTGGAACCCTAGCGGATTGCGGCGCTGTCTGTTGCGCTGCATGCGCGAGAATCGCGGGATTTATCCGTTGCAAAGATACGCGGCGAAATCGAGGCATCCAGATGACCACGGTCAACCAATGACACGTGCGGGAATGAGATAATAAAATAATTCAGAAAGGCCGACTCGTTTTTAAAAGAGAGACGAGTCATCAGTATGGATAAGTGAGAAGTTTGCCCTCCTAGCCAACTCGTAAAGGGCTACAGCCACATTGCCAACCGGAGAGTGGGGGTCGAATGTGGAGGCTCGAGTAAAGGAGAGGGCCGACTTGTTTTTATCAAGTTCGTTTATGTTTATGCAGGAATTCATCTTGGAGCCAGCAGCAGGCGACTTCCGAGTTATCAAATCTAAAAAGAAGCCGGAGAAAAAGGAGCCAGACGAATACGCCAATACTGCGCCCAAGATAAATTCGGGGGCTACTAATGTGGGGATACTTTCCAGGTAGGCCCATGGAGCCGGAAAGTGGACCCGCCAAGACCTAGAAGGCCCAAGTCGGGTTACACTTCAAGCAACATGGGCTGGGCAAGGAACAAGCCGGCCAGCCCGTTACGAGTCAGCAGAAGGGAAAGGACCCAGCGGAGACCGGAGTCCCAATACAACCTGGAGTACCAACTTGGAAGGTGAAGACCTAGAGTAGGAGTCCATATTAAACTGTAACTCGGTATAAGTTGTAAGTCCAGGGACCCGACCACCTTTATAAGGAGGGCCCTGGACCTTAGATCGATAAGCTCTCAAGAAACACCAAACCCGTAGTCGCCGACTCCTGAGTTAGAGGAGTCGGAACCTTGTAATCGAGATCAGATCCATAGCAATAAAGAACAAGCAGGAAGTAGGTCTTTACCTCTAAACAGAGGGGCCAAACCTGGGTAAAACTCCTTGTCCCTCGTCGAGACTAACAACTCCTGTGTCCCAGTCGCCAATGGCCCCACAACTTAGCTTCCCAGAGGAAGTACTTGCCGTGACAACCCCACGACTGTGTGTCCCGAGAAGAGGGCCGACGGATTTTACATGAGATTCACGCAAGGGACTGTGGCCATCATGCATCAACAAAGTCCCTAGTGGCAAAAGCTTCCAGGCACGACTTCTTCTGGCTGACAGCACACTTAGATGCAGAGAACACAGTTCGGGTTTGTGATGGTTGCTAGAGGTACGCCAGACAAGATCATGTGCCAGCTCAAGAACTAAGGACTATTCCTATTACTTGGCTGTTTGCAGTCTGGGGGCTCGACATGGTGGGCCCTTTCTCAAAGTCACCCCGCCAGAACACTGATCTATTGGTTGCAGTTGACAAGTTTACCAAGTGGGTTGAAACTGAACCCGTTAGCCGGGTCGATGCAGCATCAGCTGTCAAGTTCATCAAGAAGATAGCTACGCGCTTTGGATATCCACATAGCATTATCACTGACAATGGAACCACCCTATCAGTCGGAGTGATCGCCAAGTTCTGTGGAGAAAACAACATCCGGCTTGATTTGGGCTTGGTCACGCACCCTCAGTCAAATGGACAAGTAGAGCATGCAAATCAGGAGTTACTCAGAGGGATCAAGCCCAGATTACGAGTTCCCCTGTTACAAGCTGCTGGCTGTTGGGTTGAGGAGTTACCAGCAGTACTCTGGAGCATACGGACGACTCACAACGGATCTACCGGCTTCACGCCGTTCTTCATGGTCTATGGAGTAGAAACAGTCCTGCCCAGCGATTCACTTCATGATTCACCATGAGTCACCAATTATGTCGAGACTAGTAAGTTTGCACGTGCACGCACGTATCGTGTAAAATGTCCCATATTTTATTTTGAAACTGAGAAAATATTACATAGGCTTGATGGGACTTCAATAACACATAAAAAGACCACTTGAGGTTTATTCAATAATGTGGTTTTATGCATATCATTCCTAGCAAATCATATCAATGTATCTTCCTATTTTAATCCTATATGTTTGCTAACAAAATAGACAATTCTTACAACATAAATAACCTACTATAAATAAGAAGAAGAAGATATGGCAAACAATGGTACAGTTAACTTAGAACTTGATGTCTCCACAAATAAAACTGATGGTGAGTAAACAACCATGAGGACCATACATTTCCATAATGTATAGCCTGAAAGTCTGGATGGTGGCAACATACAGATTCACAACATAGATGCATGATTATTAGTCACCCAAAGTACTAATTAGAACTTGATAGAGTTAATAGCTCAGACCATGGAACCCGCTCAAGTATTCTTACTGGAACTTCAACAACACAGAAAAATATCTTCTAAAGTATTGAATCGGAAAATGTGAAACAAACAAGCTCTAGGATAGGTTCAGATTCTCGATGGCAGAAAATGATACTAATTAACGGCTGAAGTATCAGATATGAATATCATGCGACACGATAGCTATACGCTAGGTTCACAATATCATGTGACACGGTAGCTATATAATTATTAAGTATTTATTTATAACCTGCAGTCCCCAAACATGCAAACCTGAAAATATAACAATTGGATGGTCAAAACATAATTTCTTGCACACTGTCAAGAATGAATCATCGTCAAACATATCACATGTGAAGTCTAAGCTATCTCAGATATAAAATATGCAAAGCCGAATCTTATAATGTTTTATATACAATCAAGCCATCGTGGAACATATCATATATATAAGCTAAAAGGATGTACATACACACAAATTGGACCAGCTTGTATCGGAAACCTGAAATCTATGTATAGACAAGGGAAAAGACTCCACAGACAAAACATAATTCTACATCTTTTGGTAGATAACAAAGTCATTGCTTATTTTGCTTGCTTTCCTGATAGAAAACATTCAAGTTAAATCTGAACTTTTGCAACCATCCACAGTTAACTAATAATCAATTGCATTAGTTGTTCTAGTAATATAAATAAGAAGGTGTTGAGCCTATCATTTTTTCATCTCAAAGCCCTAGATGCCTAAATTCTTTAGAACACAATATGCTAGGAAATTAAGAATTGCATCTAGTGAGTCCAATACAAGACATCTGTTAGCTTGTAGTAGAAATTTCAAACACTTGTGTTAAAATAGTTGGAATGCTACTCACTGGTTATCGAATATGACAGCCGTGCTTACACTCAAAGGCATCTTCTCTCTTCACACTGATCAATATGTGCCTTCTTTCAGATATAGCCATTTTGCAGCCGAAGTGATCTGCACTGTATACAATAAGACTGTCGTGGCCACCGACCCGGATATTGTGGATTCCATAAGCTTGACCGCAGGTAACAACTCCATTAGAAACCACTAGTCGTCAACCCGTGCTCCAGCACGGGCTAGCAGTTAAATATTTATGATAAGAAAAGAATATTTTAAAAAATAAAAAAACAATATTATTGATGTAACTAATTAGAAATTTCATGTTGATACAGTAGCTAAAAGGAGGAAAATTTAAAGTTACTTATTGGATATTGTGTGTGCAATTAAGTTCCTATATATAGTTAGCTTCAAAATAGACATAATTTGCATGGATTAATAATTGCATGGCATATTAATCCTAGTTAAGTCTAAATATGCTACAAAAGAATCAACTAATACATTTTTTTGGAAAATAACATGGTTATCTAATTTTTACTTGAAATCCTTTGGAATATTGCATCTACGAAATGGACCAATAATAAGGAAAAGTGTAGTGTGGTCACTTATTGGGTGGGCGACTCAAGCACCTTTTCAAAACCTTTGACGTTAGTGCAACCTATGAAGTGTAGTCTTGAGAGACTTTTTCACCCGAGTCTCTAGCAAATGTCAAGTTGCCAAAAAATAGGAGTTAGAGATGACGACTTATTTGGTGTTACTTTTAGTTTTATGGAGAACCTTTTGTTCACATGAATTTATGTTATTCGATATGATGTAGATTAGTTAATTGATCATATAAAGTCACATCAATGCTCAATAAACTACAAAATTAGTATATGATGGAGACTGCCCTATTCGAAATGGTCACTCCATATCACCAATATATTAAAGATAATTCATATAATTTCATTACAAAAAGGGACTGCATCAAAACATAAGACAATTATAAGTCCACAATATAAGCTTTTAAACTATTCATGGAAACAATCTTTCATATCAGAGAAAAGACGCCACAATGGAATATTGCCCCAACATATTTGGAAATAGCCCTAAAGTATTGTAGATGAATTGCTCTCCATCACCATCTGCACAACACGAACAAAACCCAGAATATTATTGGAAGCAAGCAATACAACGTAAGAGCTAGAATTATACCCTTTTCTGTCCGTTTCTGAACAACATACAGTATTGTCTATAAAATCATAAGACTACTTCGGTAAAAGAAAAAACCAACATGTCAATCGTTCAATGTAGAAAACCATGTAAAGGGAATCACTAAATATATCGAACTAAGCAAAGCATAGTATTAGTAGACTCATAATTTATTTTTAACTTTTGTTTTTACCTGTGTCAAATATCAGGCATACAAACCTTGAAAGGAAGTTGCTAATCAAAGTATAGACTGAAAATATAAAAGAATATGAAAGTTAGGTTTCTATGTATTGGATTAGGGTTGGGGATATTTTTTTGCTTGAGATGCCAGCTTGATCACCTTAAAGGATGTTGCAAATCAAATTAAATTAATATTTCAGCAACATTTGGGAGATAATTACATTACTGCTCATTCATGTCTGCATGTATATAAAAATGAGTTGAATCGAGTACTAACTAAATAGAGTGGCATGTGAGATGTGACATTATCAAAGATAAAGGGGAAATACGATAGTGTCATTCTACCAAATATTTCAGAACGGGGAACCATGCATCCATGTGAAAATAAGACTTGGGAATATTCTAGCGTCCACTTTATTTCACATATATCATAGTATTATTTGGAACATCTGGCAGATTGCTTGCTATAGTGTCTGACACTAAAAAAATATCTAGAAATCCCTTGTGGATTATGGATGGCTATATGATCAGTCAAAACTTGCATTCACCAATATGAGGAAAGCTAATTAACAATATATTATTCTCCCGATGAATCAAATTAATCATTGCATGGAATTTAGAATGATTTTGTACTTAATGTGTTAAAAACAATATTTTCTTGACGATTCGACTATAGATTGCAGAATTCTGATGGGATCCACTCAATGCCCATTGAATGTATTATCAATTATGGATGTTCCAGTTCAATCTACTTCAATACGTAAGTGTTCACACTACTGCTACAACTGTACCTCAAATAAACAGTGTTATACATATTTCCACTCTACCTCAAGTATTAAAAAATGTGTTGCCGAGTTGGTAAATGCGTGATTATGCTTACAAATTGAAATTGTATGAAAACAATTGCAAAATTACAAACACGTTGTGACCTGTAAAGAGCACAAATGCAAATAGTTCAGTCTAGAACTAACAGGAGAAATAATTCAATGATATAGTCATGTAAAAGCTAACCTTGGTATGTCAAATTTGTGTAATCTCGATTCTGGTCGTGTGATGCCCAATCATATTTGGCCATCAACAGAAGTTAAAGAATAGAGCCATATTTACGAAGAGTGCTCAGGCCTGAGTATATCAAAGCAAGCCAGATTGACCTTATATAAATCCCAAGTTCATTGACCTAGATCCTAATGCAGGGAATTGTTTCCTTCGTTAACTAATAACGAATCCAACATCAAAATTGTCCTACATTCTTGTAGAGAAAAGTCTAAACTATCAATTAAATATGCGGTCGAACTCTGTATTTCCTGTCACTTTCCATCGCAAAATAGAAACTCCATATCAGTTTGTTAGTAAACTGTTAAGTTTCTTCTGCTTACATAGAAATTATCTAAACTAAACATATGTTCTTTGCATGGTCAATTAAAATATGTTCTATTTGGAAAAGATGTAACGGCTGTAAATTATATGTGGCAACTGATGCCACAAAGTATGCTTTCTACGTTATACTGCCATATATTTTATATAAAAATTTGTTAGCATATGGATGTACTGTGAGGTTAAATTAACTGTTACTCTAGATCCCATGCTTGAATCTGCACCTGCTAACATACGCCTTAGTGGGATAAAACCAATGCATTAGGACTGGTGTGCATAGCAAGCACCAAACGTAGCCTGAAGGTCACAGCAATCACTGCAGAAAAATAATGACTCTTGTCAAACAAATTCTAAGACTTTTGTATGCGTCAGTTTGCATGAAGAAAAGCTGATTTAATTAGAAGAGCTTTGCATAAGCGGATACACTAATTATTGTTGAGCACTGACACATATTATGGAGAAGCAGAACATCGTTTTTTCCTGAAATCAAAACCTGGGAACAGCGGTGCAGAATCTTTTTAAGCACTGCATGGTCCCACACAGCAATTTCATCGTCCAATGTTGCTGAGGGTAGAGGAAGCTTTGTCATGGAATCTTCGATGGCAACATCTGCCTGACTGCCTCCCAGTTTGGTTCTTAATTTCTGGATCAAATCAGCACTTCTCCTCCTTGATCCCGTGTAATCAATAAGAGGAGTCGGGAACCACGATGCTACCAGGTCATAGTCGCCGCTACCAGAAGGATAAAACCCAGATTGGAGATCTATTTTTTTACTTTTACTTGTTGCGTGGGAGATGAAAGGCTAGGAGTTACGCCGGGACGGAGATGAGAGTCCCGTGCTTGGTCGTTCGCTTTATCCTACGGCTAAAAATAAATCTTGTGTAAATCTAATGGATGGAATCTGTTAAACTTGAGGATTAACGTGGAGCCTCCTACGGTGCCTCCAATGTTACGCCGGGACGGAGATGAGAGTCCCGTGCTTGGTCGTTCGCTTTATCCTATGGCTAAAAATAAATCTTGTGTAAATCTAATTGATGGAATCTGTTAAACTTGAGGATTAACGTGGAGCCTCCTACGGTGCCTCCAATTAGTAAATATAAGATGGGATGGCAGTTGAAAATAAATATAAATAAGAATTACATAGTGGACGAAATTAAAGCGGTGATAATCAGCGAAGCGAGATCACGTAGTGACCTGCTCGCAATAACCATAGCTTCTGAATTTGAATCGGACATCTGAACTGTATTTGGCTAGCGGTCGACGGAGATGGCAGCACGGTTGTGCATGTGCAGATCCTTGATCCGTAGGCAGCAGGAAATCGATGGCTAGGGCAGCGCGGGCGTCGTCGGGGCGAGGAAGGACACGGAGACGGCTCGCCACTTCCGCGTGGGGCTGTGCCGTCGGCGTTGCCTCAAGCCAGTGCAGTCCGCACATGGCCGTCGAAGCGCTGGGTGACGTCTAGGCATGCGAGGTGGGGGCGACGGTGCCATCCATGAGAGTAGGGCAAGGGGTAGCTGCCGGATGCGGGGCTGTCCGCACGTCGGCACGCCGCAAGGCTGCGGACGAAGGAGAGATGTGGGAGGAGGGCATTCCTGTGTTGGCGGCAGGGCAGGCGGGAGGGAGGAGGGAATACGCTTTCCAGAACACGTACTTGCAGACGATTTTTTGGCAGAGTGCCGTGCGGCTGGCTAAATTGCTGGCTGCACTCTTTGGTGGGTCATGGAGTTGATCGGACGGCTAGTTTGCTGTGATTTGGAAATTCGTACGGTGGCAGTTAGTCTGTGTACACTTAGCCGGGTGACTATAGCAAAGTTCATGTTCGCTTGTTTAATAGTATAAGTAAGACTGCACCTGCGTTGCCGAGGAGTTTGTCGGCGTCGACGTCGTCCGCCACGCAGCAACGCTGGGCGTCAGAGTCTCAGGTTATGCTCGTGAGCGCGGGCGGCGTCAACCGCGATAGCGAGGATGCTCATCGTAGTATGGCTCACGCTCGTCGGCGCGGACGTTGTCAGGCCATAGGAACGATGAGGGCGGCGGTGTCTAACTGGAAAGCTGATCTGGATGGGAAACGGTAAGGGGGCAGATTGATTTAGTTCCCGCTAATTTAGCATACTATTTTTTCCAGTAGAGCTGATTGAGTTATTTGCAGTATGATTGTGCCTTTTTTTCGTGTATAGATGCCTATCCCGTTGATTCTGCTTTTTTTTTCTTTCACGTAGCGTTCGTACACGGCGGATGTAGAGTTTTCGTCCGCCCAGCTTATTTGCTAAACGCACACATGATGCGGGTTGGTTTTTATCTTCGACGGTTAGATCCGAATTACTGGGCCTGATCGTGTGGCTCTTTTTGGTCCTTATTGTTGTATGTACGTTACATGGGGTGGACGTAGGAAAGAATAAGTTTGCTCTTTTAATAGTAGTAGAGATAGAAAACGAGCTCGCTCGTCAGGATACGGTGGGTGCACTTGAAGAAACAAGGGAGTTAGCCCTCAAGAGATCCACAGTCTACCAGCAGGACTTGAGACGATATCACGCTCGTAGAATCAGGAGCCGGACTTTCTAAGAGGGAGACTTAGTGTTTCGCCTAGTCCAAAATAAGGAAGGGATGCACAAGTTATCTCCACCATGGGAGGGACCGTTCGTCATCAGCAAGAATTTGCACAATGGGTCGTATTATCTAATGGATGTACGAGAGCCAGCTAGAGAATGCAAAGGAGCTGACACAGCTCATACATTGGACCCCTATGCAGAGGCAAAGAGGCCCTGGAACATAGCACAGTTACGTCCTTATTATAGTTAAACTCTTGTAAGCAAAGTGTGCAAGTTAGCAAAGAGCCCAGAAAGCTGTGCAACAAACATGTTTATTATGATCAAGGGAATAAAGCCGGCTTCTTTACAGTATGAGATTTTGTCGAGTCACTAAGTATGTGCGCTTTATTTTCTTAACTTTGATCATAAGGTCCCTGGGGGCTTGTATTTCAGGAAAAATTCAAGCTTTAAACTCCTGGACCTGGCTTAAAAGCCAACTTGTCCCTAATTTTATTTGGTAAGTTAGATGCAACCTGCGCAATATGGCTAGACTGCAGCCATGACTTGTTTTGAACTCCTATTAGGCCTGAAAGGACTTAGGAGGTTACGATCTTGTCAGAGCAAGCTGTTAGCAGAAGTCATGCGGGCCTACTTATTCATCAGAATAAAATTAGAAGGATTATAAGAACCAAATTGACTTGTAATAAAAGGGCACCAGTATGTCCATCACATAAAACAAGTCGCCAAAACAGTTTAGCACTCGAAAGTATAAAGTTTTACGTCCCAGAAGCCGGTCAAGCGGCATAAGTTATCATTATAGACTTAGTAATCGTCCAAAGGGTGATCTTTCTCTGTAGGAGTATCTTCTTTTTGCGCAGGAGTTTTCCAGGCAGTTGGAACATTAGCTGCAACACCCTGAGCAGAACTTTGTGGGGCAGACGAGTCCTTCATGACTCGAGAAGCTTCCCCTACTTGACGCTGGGAGTCGTCACTATATTCTGGACGAGCTCGCGCAGGAGTCAGAGCAGCAGGAGTTGACAGAGATGGCCCAGCAGAAGTTGAAGCACCAGCATTTGCTTGAGATGGACGACCGAAGTCTACTGCCTGGGGAGTAGCCGTGGCAATTCTCTTGTTGCTTGCATCATAATGGTAAGTCCATAGGTCAGGATGCATTTTAGAGGCAATCTCGCAAGCAAAAGGCCGGACTTCTCCTTCCCTAGCCTTGAAGTCCTCCTTGGTAAAGGGTGAACCATCTTCATGCTCGGCTGGCTTCCCTAAGGTTAGCAGAGCCGCCTCCACCACATTTGGATAATAGCTCCGCGCCAGAGCAAGGACTCGGATCGCCGCTCATCATAGAGAGGACTGCTTCCAGGCCAAGACATATGCAGGAGCTCGAGACAACTCCTTCACAAGTGACTCCGGCTTCGTAGGGCACTGATCCTGGGGATGCAAGTACCTCACGATCGAACGAGCACCTTCCTGGATTCCATGACAGTAGTCAAGAAGCTCGTTCATCTGCTGGCCAAACGATAAATTCAACTTTGGAGAAGCCAGACCTAACAAAGTATGGGTAGAGACAAGTTAGATCATGATGCTACATACAATAGAGCCAAGTATGGAGAAAGGGAAAAGGAGTATTGCTTACCAAAGATTCGCTGTCTTATTGCTTTGATGCCCTTACGACAGCTATCCAAGCCAATGTTAAGATCATGGATGGCCTTCTCAGCAATCTTTTTCGTGTTGGCGGCTTCTTTTTTCATGTCGTCCAGCTCAGCACAGACGTTTTACAAGTCCTCTTCAAGCTGGAGGGAGTGTTCCTTTTCAGAGAGGGCAGCCCTAGCGAAAGCAGCCGCCTTGCCCTCAAGTTCTTTCATGTCTCTTTGCATTTTAGAGACAATATTCTACAAGTACAATATCAAATTCAGAGCTCAGTTTAAGAGATAGCTCCAAGTCGTCAAAATTACCAACTTGGCACTTGGGGGCTACAGGGAGTTCTTTTTAAAAAAAACTACACGTCAGATCAGGAAGTTCAGTTTTCTAATCAGTACAGAGGGCAAAACTTATAAGTCCCAAGATGTTGAAGACAACAACTCGGCACTTTTTTTGACAGGAAAACAGTAGGGAAAGCCCCTACTGCATTTTTTCATTTTTTATAAAATGGATAATTACATGCGGAGTGATGAAAAAACCTGTCAAAAATTACATGACATCAAGCCATTGCTGCATACCCTCTTTAAGAGAAGACTTAGCTCTATGCAAAGTAAGTGAAAACACCTCTGTAAACAAAAGAATACAAAGATCCAGGTTCAACTGTCCACTCTCAAAAATAATCTTGTTCGTGTAAATCCAGAGGCTCCAGCAACCAATAATCAGACATTCTTTGAAACATGAATAATTAGGTCTGGCCTGTCCATCTAAGAGCATCTCATATAGATACAGATCATAATTCCATTCTTGATTAAGTCTCCACCAAAAAGTCAGACAACTCGGCACTTGGGGGCTACATGGTTTCAAATTTCAGTTTACTATGCAGTTTACACATGGTAGCTCCGAGTTGTCGCAGCCTAACAACCCCGCGCTTGGGGGTGATACGTCTCAAACGTATCTATAATTTTTGAGTGATCCATGCTAGTTTTGTGATATTGTCACATGTTTTTACTGTCATTTATATCATTTTTATGCATTTTGTCGGACTAACCTATTGACAAGATGCCAAGTGTCAGTTCCCTGTTTTTGTTGTCTTTTTGTTTCAGAAATTTACTTCTGGAAATATTCTCGGAATTGGACAAAAATTTACGGGGAATTTTTATTTGCCACGACGAAGTACCAGTCCGAAGGAGAGCCGGAGGGGAGGCCCACAGGGCAGAGGCGCCCCCTGCCGCGGCCTGGGGGTCACCAGCGGGTGGGGCCCGCCCCTGCCCATGGGACCTCACCTCGGCCCCCTCCGACGCCTATAAATTGCCTTTTACCCTAAAAACGTCGAGGCGGCCATTATTTTCCAGAAACTCGACCCCGACGCGCCGTCACCGAAAACCCTAATTCAGGGTCCAATCTGAAGCTGATCCCGGCATTCTGCCGGAGGGGAGATCGATCTCGGAGGGCTCTTCATCGTCATGCCTTCCTCCAGGATGATTTGTGAGTAGTCTCACCTTGGACTACGGGTCCATGGAAGTAGCTAATTGGTAGTCTCTCTCTTGTGGTTCATGTCTTATGATCTTGTGAGCTGCCTAACATGATCAAGATCGACTATTGTAATGCTATGTGATGTGTTTGCTGGGATCCGATGGATTATGAAGTTATGTTTAGATTGTGCATGATTCTTATATGAGTAATTTGTGTTCTTGCATGCTCTCCGATGTGCGTAGTTACTTTAGCCAAGTGATTGTGTGTATCTCCAAGAGAGGGTATTTATGCTAGATAGTGGGTTCATGCCCCCCTTTTGTTCCTGGGCACGAGTGACAGAAACGTCTAAGGGCGAGGGTGTGCTATTGCTACTAAGGGTAAAACAGCGGTGTTAATGTATCTTTTGATATTAGTATTGCTTACTTCATGCACTTTACTTAATGCAATTGTCTATTGCTTGCAACTTAATACCGTTGGGTGACAGGCTGGATAGCGATCCCACGGTGGACTTTTTAGACAAAGACGCAGTTGGACTCAACGGTCTTTGTTACTTGTCGTGATGCCTCCATAAATATTATTATGTCCTTTTTGTCATAGCTAAATTGGGTTTGTGTCATGATCTTGTCAATTGCCTAGCTGTAATTCGTTCACCCATCACATGCATATTTTATGTACTTGAGAGATGGCCCCTGTTCCATCTTTTTACATTGTTTACAACCTCATTTACTTGCTTCTAATCATCATTACTCCTCTGGTCACTTTTCATATTTCATCTATTTCATCAGACAATTAACCGCTTTGTTTTCTGCGAGACCGGAAAGATTGACAACCTTTCCGCCGTTGGGGGCAAAGTATTTTGGTTGAGTGTGTGCAGGTCCACGTCTATTGAAGGTCAAGCGCCAGAGATCTTCCACATTCATGTCATTGTTGATTTCAAAGTCCTACTGGTTCGTTAAACGAGGGAAAACTGCTACTAGCTACAATTCTGCCTTCGCTTGGGGCACCACCCAACTTATTTTAATACTGCAGCAGGGGCTACTCAAGGATCAGATTCTACAAGTGTTAAAGAAGTTAAGATTTAAAGTCTTCAGCTCCAAGTTGTTGCAGGCTAACACAAACTTGGCGCTTGGGGGTTACAGCATGAAATTCAAATTCCTAAACATGTGGTTGGCAGTAAAAGCACCTATCTTAGCCGCAAGTCACCTCAGTTAGGTGCTTGGGGGCTACTGTTATGAGAGGTGGGTATAGGAGATGTAGGTAAGTCCGGTGACGGGATGAGCGCGAGTTTACCCAGCTTCGGATCTCGCAACGGTGGCGAAACCCTATGTGCTGCTATAATTCACTATAAGGCTATATGCGCCGATTACAATGAAAGTTAGAGCGTCTCTATGTGTCTGCCCTAAGGCATCCCATAGGCTGGCTTATAAAGGTGGCCGGACCTAGGGCTTAAAGGAAGCAACCTAAACGACTAAGTTACAGAGTTCTACTCTAATTCGGCTTGGGCCTTGCCTTGAGAACTAAGTCAACTGCAAAGCAGGCTGCCTTCTGGAACCTTCCCTTAGCCGGATGGGCCTCCTGCGCTTCATCGTACTGGGCCGCCCGGTAAGCCGGATCTCGGCTTACCACCACTATGGGCCACCCTGGTACGCTAGCTTTAGTCACTTCCATGTTGGTACATGTTCAGCATATCCCCAACAGTAGCCCCCGGAAAGCTTTAAGTACTTCAGCGGTTGGATTTGGTCTTCCGGCAATGTGTTGTCCGGAAAATTCTTCATCCGTTGTTAGGCTTGGAGCATTCCCAAACTTGTAGTCTTCAAGACATGCCGAACAGCTTTGTCAATCATTGTACGCCGGCTTCTCATGTCGGAAAAACACTTGAGTGCGTATTGACACACGTCTGGCGATTTGATAGGTTTGTCAGACCTGGCAGAGTGAGTGGAGCGACATCTTTGAATGCGGGGCTAGTTTCTATTTTTTCCGCGTAAGAACCGAGGCGCCGGAGTGAAGGATCTCCCCCTAACGGCACGATCTAACGACGCGTGGCGGAAATCTCGGTCCGGAGCCGTTGCACAAATCTTGGCGTCTCGCTATAAAAGCGGACCTCCTCGTTTTCTCCGCGACCACCGATCTATTCTTGCAACCCTAGCTTCCTCTCCTCCGGATCTCATCTCTTCCAAGCACGAGTTCGTCCACCACACTCCCGAGCTCCATGGCCTCCAGCATTCCGGGTTCCCCCATCATCGACGCGACGCCGCTCGACACTGCACCGCCGATGGGAGGTGCGACTTCTACTGCCGCCACCGCCGGTACCGTCTCCTCCGCCGCTCCCCTGGCCTCTTCTTCCTCGGCTCCGATGGACTCCTCATCTGCCGCGGTCTCGGGCCACGATGAGATTGCTCTCGCCCAAGCTATAGCTGAAGCAGCGGCTATGGTGGCTTTGGCTTCTGCAGCTGCCGCGGATGTGGCCGAAGAAGCTCAGGCCACTGAAGAAGAAGAAGAAGAAGAGGAAGCCGACAACAATGAAGGCGCCGCCAACAACCCTACTCACAACTGGGCTTTCTCAGGTGTGGATGATGGTGAGTTGATGGGAATGGCGGCCGATGGAGCCATTCCTCCATCTTCCGAATCTGCGCCGTCTTGGCGATCCGCCTTTGGTGACCCGTCTCCGACTCCCATCAAGGACGAGCGGGTACTTCTCTCTTCTCACATTGCTCGGGGGTTTTCTTTGCCGCCCTCGGCTTTTATGATTGATATTCTGGACCATTATGGTCTCCAGCTCCACAACATCACTCCCAACAGCCTCTTGTACATATCCGGCTTAGTAGCGCTGTTTGAAGGCTACTTAGGATTAGTTCCTAGGTTAGATTTCTTCCAGTCCTGCTTCGGAGTCAAGAGGCAGACAGTCCAGAAGGAGCTGCTGGTTGCCGGCTCCATCAGCTTCAACTCACGTCGAGATTACGGTTATGGGGGCGAACACTAAGGAGGCCGCGATCCGTGGGATTGACCAGCTGGTCCAGGAGATTGAGGCCAGGGAAGACGCGCTGGCGCGTGCCAGCTCCCACGCTGAGGAGGTGATCACTAGAGCAGCGACTGAGTTGTCCCACCAGTGGAGCCTATTCTCCATCATGTGGAAAAGCATGGAGAAGACGAACAAAGGCAAGCGGGACGAACTTGCGCAAAGGGAGCAGCGGTTGGTAGCCAGAGAGGCTGAACTGACGACGGAGGCCAGAGCCCTGGAGCTCCAGAGGGAAGGGCTGAAGACAGAGGTCGAGCAGCGTCTCGCTGAGGTGGAGAAGAAGCATCAAACGGCGCTGGACGAGAAAGCCAGGGATGCCAGGGAAGCACGGCAGAAAGAGGCAGAGGCCCGAAAGGCAATCAAAGACGCCGAGAAGGGTCTCCTCGCGGAGAGAGACGCCACCCGCAAGCTGCGGGACCAGGCCAAGCTGGATGGCCAGAGGACTTCCGAGCTGGAGAAGTCCTTGAAGCTGAAGGAGGAGGAACTGTCGTCGCTGACGAACAAGCTCCTCGAACTGGAGGAGAAAAACTCCCGGGTATCCTCAGAGCTGGCGGGAATCCGACAACAGTCAGAAGACGGGTTCAGGAGCATCATCGCCGCCAGCGCAGATGTGGCGACGCGGGTGCTCCAACTGGACAGGCATGCCGAACTCTCCGGGTTGGCCCCGGACTGCCGAAGCTTCCCCGAAGTGACCGAGTTCCTCAAGAAGACGACGGCCTCCGTGAGGTCTGCCAAGAACTGGATCGCAACCCGGTTGTGCACGGACCAGAATGGGGCCAGTCTTGATACGGCAGCGCGTGTGATGGCATCGTTCCAGGAGATGCACCCGAATGCCGCCATGCCCAACTTCGTGGTCGACAAGCCTTCTGAGGCTTCGCTCCAAGCCGTAGAAGACCTCGCGGCCGCATTGGCCACAAAGATTTATCCTCTGCCGTCCCACTAGGCTCCCTGCATACCATTCGAGCACCTCGTGCCCCCAAAAAAAACTGTTATGTCAGTCTTTGTATGTGACCATAACTTATGCTGCATTGTTCAGGAAACTTCTATGCTATTCTATTTGCGGGTGTTTTGGCCTCCCGAGATGTAAGCTTACGCGTGAGATCCTGACTGATCAGGCACATCTCCACAGGCCCTACCGATTCCCGAAAGGTCGCTCACCCACTCGGCTCGTACTCCTCTCGGGCAGTACCAGGTCTCTCACCGCTTCGTACTCCCGGGAGAGCCAGCCCCCTGGGGTGCTCAATCGACGGAAAAGACGCGTTTCCAGTTTCAAACATAGTTTTATTCCTGCAAAATAGACAGCCAAAACATGACAAGGGTTCAAATCAAGGATAACTTATCTTTTTGATTACACGGAGTCCCAAGTGGTAACTCGTCCGGGTACCCTTCCAGATGTCGCAGGTACCTCGCGCGGACCGAGCTCTTTGCTTCAGTGTACCCCACGGGGTGGAAAGGAAGCAGCCTCCTCGACTCGTGCGCACTAATCAGCCATGGTCCACAGGTCTTCCAGAGTGGCCACCGTGCGGGTTCTTAGCTTCTCCCGCATCATCGGGTTGTGGACGTTGGCGTGGAAGACGGCGATAACGGAGATCCCTTGCAGGTCAGCCGGGGGAATACGGACGATGACACCCCGGAACCTCCAGATGTATCAGCGCAATGGTTCCTCAGGCCCTTGCTCTAGGCGATAGAGGTCAAGGATGGTTGCACTAGGATGCGGATCTGCTTGGGCCTCCATCTCCTCGCGAGAACGACGCCTGGGATTGGAGCTCTGGTTGATGGCCTCGCGGGTGGGATCCATGGGCCTCTTGCCATGGGTATCCCCTTGTCGTTCCTCCTCTGGGGGTGCTGGCACCGGAGCGGCAGCTGCTTGGGTGTTGGTCGGGGCAGAACTCGTAGGAGCGTGGCAGTGGTGAGCATAGTCCAGCAGGTTTTCCAAACTTGCGATCCAGGCCCTCGCTCGGGGATCGCTCTTGCACTGCTCTGGTGGGTAGGAGAGAAGCACTCGGGCCGTTCCCAGCGCTTCTTCTAGCCCCCAGCTTCTTCGTGACGACTGCTGCGACGGCTCACCATGGACCTCCCGAGTGCCAGACATGGCCTTAACTGGCCGAAGACGTGCCCGTTCACCCGATCTCGACGGAGCAGGAGAGGGGCTCGTGGTAGATCTTGCCTCAACCGAAGAGCTCGACATCGAACGTGACGAAGCGATGATCCAATATCTTGCCAGAAGATCTGGAGAACTCGAAGCAGACCTCCTCGAAGATCTCAAAGCCGATGAAGAACTTGAGGAAGATCTCGACAAAGAACACGAAGCCGGCGAAGAAGAAATCAGCACTTGCGCCTCCAACCCGGCGCGCCAGATGTCGTGTCTTGGATCACAGACACTGGGAGTAAAGGATACTGCCTTTTTAGGTTCGGTATGGGGCGCGAAGGAGGCTGAGGAACGTCTTCCGCCCGGGGGCTTCGCCTACGCTCGAGATCTACGTACTAGCAAGCATCACAGAGACACAAGGAGTTTACCCAGGTTTGGGCCGCCTGGAGGCTAACAGCCCTACTCCTGCAAGTCTGGATTGAGAGGTATATCATGGTGTAGCTTTACAATGGTGGTCGCGGGTGAGAACCCGGGAGGTGTTGGCTAGAGGTTGAAGACGAGCAGATCCTGGCCCGGAGGAGATCACCTCTCGCCTAAGCGAATCTCAGAATTGTGCACTACCTAGCCTAGCCTCCAACTCGACAGTGTTCCGTCTTGTCCTCTTCCGATCTTGTGATCTTGTTTCTCCCTTCCCCCCTCTCCCTTGGGTGCCTCGGTCCTCCTTTTATAGGCTAAGGGGATACCATAGGTGCATCCTTGGGGTCCGGAGGGGTTTTGGCGGGAAAACCCCTCCGGGTTCTCCTTAGGAGGCGACGTGGCCTCCTCTCGTCCAAGTATTCTTCTCAGAGGGGGTAGGTGAGGTCGCCCACCTTTTCCAGGGAGGGCGGACAGAGGCTGACAGCTTTTCTGCCTCTACCCCCCCCCCCCTTTGGCGCCTCCATCTTCTTGGCGCCCAAGTCTTCTAGGAGCTTCCAGCTAGGGCTGGCAAGCTTATCCTCTTAGCACACTGGAGGTTGGTTCTCGGGGGTGAGCCTGGCCTCCTGCCGGGCGTCGGGGTCCCGGGACCTCCATGCCTGCTTCCAGGTCAAGGGGCCCCGGAGGGTGCCCGGGTCATTTGCCTTGGTTGTCGATGTAGCGCGTGTCGGGACGTCGTGGGGCAGATGGGGGCCCCATCTGCCAGTCTTGCGCCTTGGCCTTGAGTGCCTCCTTGGTGGGCCCATGTGCCATGGACCCACTTTGACCGCATCAGGGGAACCCCATGTTCCACTGTTGCGACAGGTAGCCTTTGATTTGCTGATCATTTTGGTATATCATTTGTAAGATTTGGATCAATAGTTATTAAGTTATGATTTTTCCCAAATTTAACTTGTTAAGTCGATACTTTCGGCTAAATGCCCAGCAGTAACGGTCAGGTCGGTACTTCCGGAACAACTTCCGGGCTACTTCCGGAAATTAACAGAAGGTTCTAGTACTGAAACTACTCACGGTCGGTACTTCCGTCTAAGAGCTCGGTAGTACCGGTCATGTCGGTACTTCCGGAACAACTTCCGGGCAACTTCCGGAAATTAACAGAAGGTTCCAGTACCGAAAAAACTCACGGTCGGTACTTCCGGCTAAGAGCTCGGTAGTACCGGTCATGTCGGTACTTCCGGAACAACTTCCGGGCTACTTCCGGAAATTAACAGAAACATCCAGTACCGATTCAAGAAGCTCCTAGAAGACTTGGGCACCATGAAGATGGAGGCGCCGCGGGGGGGACGTGGTCGGTAAAGGTGTCAGCCTTTGTCCGTCCGCCCTGCAAAAGGTGGGAGACCGCACCTAACCCCCCTCAGAAAAATACTTGGACGAGAAGAGGCCACGTCGCCCCATAAGTAGAACCCGGAGGGGTTTTCCCACATAAAACCCCTCCACCCCCAAAGGTGCCCTTGTGGGATCCCCTTAGCCTATAAAAGGAGGACCAAGGCACCTGAGGGAAAAAGGGGAGATTTCTGAACGGAGAACCTAGAGAGTCGGAGGCTAGCCTAGGTAGCGCACCAGACGAGAGTAGCACAAGCGAGAGGTGATCTCCTCCGGGACAGGATCTGCTCGTCTCCAACCTCTAGCCAACACCTCCCTGGTTCTCACCCGCGTCCACCTCTGTAAGATACACCATGATAAACCACTCAATCCAGACATGCATGAGTAGGGATTTTAGCCTCCGGGCGGCCTGAACCTGTGTAAACTCCCTATGTCTCCGTGTTGCTTGGTAGTACGTAGATCGGAGGTCTTGACGAGTTTCTCCCGGAAGTAGGCATCTCCCAGCCTCCTTCGCGCCCCGTGCTGAACCTAAAAAGGGGGTATCCTTTACTCCCGTGTCCATGATCCAAGACACGACATTTGGCACGCCAGGTAGTGGGCGCAAGCTCTGGATTCGTCTCCATCAACTTCGAGATCTTCATCGAGATCTTGATCAAGGTCTACATCGACTTTGTCGCCAGATTCTTCGGCAAGGCCTACGTCAACCGCATCACCAAGTTCAACGTCAAGCTCATCGGTTGCGGCAAGATCTGCCCCGAGCTCTTCTTCTACTCCAACCGGAGCAGCGGTTTCCTCAAGGCTGGTTGAACGGGCGCATCATCAGCAAGCGACAGCCATGTCGGGAGATCAGGAGGTCCGTGGTGAGCCGTCGTAGCAGTCGGCTCGAGAAACTGGGGGCTGGAAGAGGCACTAGGCACGGCCCGGGCGCTTCTCTCCTTCCCGCCAGAGCAGTGCAAGAGTGATCCCCGTGCGAGGGCATGGATCGCAAGCTTGGAAAACCTGCTGGACTATGCTCACCACTGCCATGCTCCCGCGAGTTCTGCACCGGCCAATGCCCATGCTGCCGCCATCCCTGCTCCAGCACCCCCGGAGGAGGAACAACAAGAGGATCCCCATGGCAAGAGGCCCATGGATCCGACCCGCGAGGCCGCTGACCACAGCTCCAACTCCAGGCATCGCACCCGCGAGGAAATGGAGGGCCGGACAGGCCAGCATCCCAGGACCTGCCCCACACTGAACCCGGCGACCGTCCTTGACCTCTACTGTCTTGAGCAAGGACCCAAGGAGACACTACGCCACTACATCTGGAGGTTCCGGGACGTCATCGACTGCATTCCCCCGGCTGACCTGCCAGAGATCTCCATCATCACCGTCTTCCATGCCAATAACCGCAACCTGATGATGCGTGAAAAGTTGAGAGTCCGTGCGGTGAACACCCTGGAGGACTTGTGGAAGACGGCCGACCGATGCGCATGGGCCGAGGAAGCTGCTAGCCTTCCACCCCACGAGGTACGCTGAAGCCAGATACGCGGCACACAAGAAGTGCCCGCGAGCCTTGAGATGTACCTGGAAGAATCGAGTTGTCATCCGAAACTCCCCATGAGCAATAAAAGATAAGTTATCCATGATCAGAATCTATGTCATGCCTAGCTATCTATTTCGCGGGTATAAAACTATGCACGAAATAGAGAACACGTCTTGTCCGTCGAATGATCACTCCAGGGGTACGACTCTCCTGGGAGTACGAAATGGTGAGAGAACTGATACTGTCCGGGAGGAGTGCGTGCCGAGAGGGTGAGCGACCTTCTGGGAATCGGTAGGGACTGTGAGGGCATTCCTGATCAGTCAGGGCCTCATGGATAACAAAAACACCCGCGAACTAGAGTAGCACAGAGTTTCCTAAGCATTATAGCATAAGTTTTGAGAAAGTGCGAAGTTTGACGCAATGTTTATTACATTTGGGGCACGAGGTGCTCGAATGATTTGCAGGAAGTTTAAGGGCGTGGGAACATCTCCGTGGCCAGCGTGGTCGCGGAAGCATCCACGGCCTGGAGCGAGGCTTCGGAAGGCTTGGCGTCTACGAAGTTGGGCACGACGGTGTTCGGGTTGGCCTCCCGGAACGATGCCATCACGCGCGCCGCCGTCTCAAGGCTGGCTCCGTTTCGATCGTTGAGAAGCCGACGAACGGTTTTGTTCTTGAAGGACCTGATGGAGGCGGCCGTCTTCGAGAGGAACTCTACCACGTCTGGGAGGCTTTGGCAGGCCGGAGCCAACCCAGAGAGTTCGGCAGTTCAATCCAGCTAAAGCACCCGCGTAACGATGCCTGCGCTGGCAGAAGCAACACCCTTGAACTCCTCCTCCGTCCGGTGGCGGAGTTCTACGAATTCAGAGGACACCCGGGAGTGATCCCTCTCCAGCTCGAGGTGCCTGGTCTTCAGCGACGACAGCTCCTCCCCCTGCAGCTTCAGGGACTCCTCCAACCCGGCCACCCTCTGGCCGTCCAGCTTGGCTTGTTACCGCAAGGTGTGGGTGGATTCCTGCTCCGCGAGAAGTTTCTTCCCGGCGTCCTCGATGGTCTTCTGGGCCTCTGATACGTGTCAAACGTATCTATAATTTTTGAGTGATCCATGCTAGTTTTGTGACATTGTCACATGTTTCTACTATCATTTTATATCATTTTAATGCATTTGTCGGACTAAACTATTGACAAGATGCCCAGTGCCAGTTCCTTGTTTTTGTGCTAATTTTGTTGCAGAAAGTTACTTTTGGAAATATTCTCGGAATTGGATGAAAATTTACGACAATGAAGACCGGAGCCAAAAGGGCGACCTTGGGGGCCACCCACAGGCCAGGGGCGGCCCCCTGCCGCGGCCCTAGGGCAGCCCACGGGTGGGACCCGCCCCTGCCCTGTGGGCATCCCCTCGGCCGCCTCCAACGCCTATTAAATCATCCCCGACGAAAAAACCCTGACCCCCGAAGGAGTTTCCCAAATACGCAACAGAGCTCCGCCGCCATCGCCGACAAGTTTCGGGGGTTCAGAAGGTCCTGTTCCGGCACCCTGCCGGGACAGGGATCAACCGCCGAGGCCATCTCCATCAACACTGCTGCTTCCCGTGATGAGGAGGGAGTAGTCCCTCACCGGGGCTGAGGCTTATACAAGTAGCTATGTGGTTATCTCTCTCTCTCCCATGATGTGATCTTCATTGTGATCATGAGCTTTGTTAGTGTAGTTGAATACATGATGTTTCCCTATGTGTAATGGATATGATGTTGCTCAAGTGGTGTTATTTAGTACAATTTCCGGAGCCACCGTTGTGATCATGGTACCTCGGTGACAGGATGGGTGCCGTGTGTGACTCTATTGATAATAGATTGGAAGGATCTTCATCATGAGTTTGTTCTTTATTTGTTGGATTGAATAGATCATGAGGTTTCTTGATGCTTGTGTTATTGAAAAAAGAGAGTATTCAAGAAATAGGTTGTGGTGTTTGTTAGTACTATCTTTGGATGCGGATAGTGACAGCATGAAGTGTCCATAGATGTGGAATACAAACTTTAAGTTTTGCTTTTCGTAGCCCTACGCAATTCTCATCCTATTTGATCCACAAAAGAATGATCTCCGAGTAACGTCTGCCACGCATGTATTTTTGTGGGAACTATCATGTGTTTAATTATGTTAATGATGTTGAGAGTAGTCACTACTGAAAGTATGAAGCCTAGGCCTTGTTTCCAAGCATTTATACACCGTTTTTAGTCACTTTTGTCACTTGCTTGCTTGCTGCCATTTCTATTACAGAATTACAAAATCACCTTTTACCATCCATATCACTTGCATTTTACCATCTCTTCGCTGAACTAGTGCACCTATACAACTGACAATTATATTAGGTGTGTTGGGGACACAAGAGACTTCTTGTATCTTAATTGCAGGGTTGCTTGAGAGGGATATCTTTGACCTCTACCTCCCGTGGATTCGATAAACCTTTGGGTTACTCACTTAAGGGAAATTTGCCGCTGTCCTACAAACCTCTGCGCTTGGAGGCCCAACAAGTCTACAAGAATAGAAGTGTGTAGTAGACATCAAGCTAATTTCTAGCGCCATTGCCGAGGAGGTGAGCGCTTGAAGGTATCTTCTTTAGATTCTGCAGTTATATCTTTTTGTTTCTTGTTTTTATTTCACTAGTTTGGCTTATGGAACGTTGTTCTTTGAATTTGCTTTTTGAGAGTGACCTCTCCACCACTCCCATGGTGGATAAGGTTACTCCACATACTGAATTTATTCCTTTCAAGATACCGATGGGGATAATTGATCGTGTTATGAGTAATTGCTATGCAGGAGATGGAGCTATACATCCTAGTTATCATCGGCTTTATATTAAAGAGTTATGTGAGTTGTTTGAGATTGCAGGTGTATCAAGAGAGGTAATCATGAGGAAATTATTTTCCTTATCACTTAAGGAGAAAGCATTGGAGTGGTATAGGCTTCTAGACAATTCTCACTTGTTGGATTGGAAGGATCTTATGTCTCTCTTTTATTCTAAATTTTATCCTCTTCATGAAATTCATCAAAATAGAAATTATATCTACAATTTTTGGCCACATGACGGAGAGATCATTGCTCAAGCTTGGGGGAGATTGAAATCATTAATGCTTAAATGTCCTAACCATGATCTTTCCAAGGATATTATTGTTAACAATTTTTATGAAGGCTATCTCGTCATGATAAGGAAATACTTGATGCTTCTTCTATGGGTTCGTTTACAAGTAAGAAGATTGATGCTAAATGGGATCTTATTGAAAAGATTCAACAAAACATTGAAGATTGGGAGATTGACAAAGGTAAAGAGTCAGGTATAAATTATGAGTATGATTGCATTAAGTCTTTTGTTGAAATTGATAGTTTTAATATGCTTAGTGCTAAGTTTGGACTTGACTCTCATACAGTTGTTGATATCTATAAATCTTTTGCTTCTCATATTAATATTCCTAAAGATAAATGGTCTAAGCATCATGAACCTTTCAAAGACATTTGCAAACAAAATGAAATTGTTAATGATGATTGCAATAGACATGATCCAATCTCGGGTTGAAGAAGATAAATATTGTAAGCAACATAAGCATGAAAGAACTAGCAAATGGCTTAAGGATTTATATAAATTTGCTAGAGAATTAAATGACCTCTATCCTTTTATGTGTTAACTTTGCAATGAAGAAGGTCATTTTAATTTTCAATGCTCGTAATTTAATGATAGAATTATTAGCCAGTTTTGTGATAACATGATCACCTCTAGTCTTTATAATGAACTTAAATTATTTTTGGGGTGTGAAGAGTTATCAGAAAAACTTCTTGGTTAGATAGTATGGGAAAAATAGCATTCTCAAAGGAGCTTATCATTATTGTGTTCTGAATTGCCGTGATAATGCTTACATTGCAAAAATTAGAAAGAATATCACTTCACCAAAGTATAAAAGGACATATGTTTCTTATGTTGCCAATAATGAAAGGGAGAGATTCTCCCAAGTTTCTCCTATCTTTTCTAATAATGAATTAGATTATGTGGAGAAGCTCCCTTTCCAACCACTCCCTCCTAAGGTGGTGAAGAAGAAGAAGAAGAAGAGAGGGAGGAGTAAAAATAAAGAGGAAACGGTATCATCCCCTAAGCATATTTCTCCCATCATGGTTGTTCCTAATGAGCATGAATCAAAAATTATTGAAGATGATCCACTTAATTGTATTCATTATTATCTTGATGTTAAGTCTATAGGCACTATTGAAGAAGATTATGTTATGCCTGTTACTTATTGTGATGATCATGATTGGGAAAATAATACTACTTAAAATCTTTTTGGCACCAATTTTGAAAATGATGATATTGACAATTGTTATACTGTTGGGAATATTCATGTTTCTTCTAATCATAATGTGGAAAACCCCAAGCTTGGGGATGATGGGTTTGAAAATCCTTTTGGTATTGAAAGTCATGATGATTTGCTTACAAAAATATATGCTTGGAAAGATGACTATCCGCTTTCTTATGATGATATTATGCCTCCAATTTTTGATGATTATTGTGATGATAACTATGCAATAAAGAATGATTTTAATCATCCCTACGAGACTCATCATAATTATTACTCTCCTACTGAACATCATCTTTATAATACACAATTAGTCTATCATGTCCAAGTTCTATTTGATAGTCCTACTCTCAATGCTACTAATAATAAAGATTTTACTTATGTGAAGAGTAATAATAATACTTTTAGCATGTGAATCATGAGAAAAATGCTTTATGTGATGGTTATGTTATTGAGTTTTCTTATGATTCTACTGAAAGTTATTATGAGAGAGGGAAGCGTGGTTATATAAATTTTCATCTTATGAAGTTTCCCCTCTTTATGTTGAAGGTTTTAATGTTGCACTTGCTTTGCCTTCCTATGCTTAATGCTTTATGCTCCAATGATTTATTTTCTTGCAAGATGCCTATGCATAGGAAGAGAGTTAGACTTAAATGTGTTTGATATTTGCTTCATGATGCTCTCTTTTACGTTCCAACTCTTATTCTTATGAGAGCATCATTAAAATTATCATGCCTAGCTAAAAGGCTTAAAAGAAAAGCGCTTGTTGGGAGGCAACCCATCTTTTACTTTCAGTTTGTTTTTGTAGTCATGGAGTTTTTGGCTCTGTAGCAACTTCATTGTATCTTTTTCTTCTGGTTTGTTGTGCCAAGTTTAGCCTCTAATGCATTGAAAGTGCGAGGTGTTGTTTTGCTGTCCAGAAACAGATTTCTGTCCTTCACTGTTCGAAAATCTTGAAAATCCCTGAATTTTGTATTTTTCTGATAATTTTAGACAGAAAGCCTCATACTTTTATCTATCTTTCTTTAGCTTTGAGTTTTCTGATTGGATTAACAGAAGTGCCTCAAACAATTCAATCTTTACAGACTGTTTAGTTTTTGACAGATTCTGCTTTTATTTTGTATTCATCACTTTACTATCGTCAAATGTGATACTCTTGAGGAGGAGTGCCACATTGAGGCTTAGTAAACAGTAGCTAATACCCAATAAAGTTGTTTGCAATTTTTCTTGAGTTGAACACATGTGAATTTTAATTTAAGAGCATTAACCCTCTAATCAAATTATGAGATGTTTTGTGTGAAGGGAGTTTTTAAGTTCCAAAGGAGAGGAATATGAAGAAATTGAGGATGGGTCAGAGCTCAAGCTTGGGGATGCCCCCATGGCATCCCCTCTGAATATCAAGAACCATCAAGAGTCAAAGCTTGAAGATGCCCAAAGTATCCCCTCATCTTCATCGTCTATCATAAGGTCGTCTTCGTTGAACTTCGTTTTTATCACTTTACATATTATGTGCTATGCTTGGAGCGTCTTTTTACTTTCAGTTTTATTTTGTTTGTTTGCTGGTCATATTCTTGTTGGATCCTTGCTTTGTTTGTGTGGGAGAGAGACACGCTCCGCTTTTTCATTTGAATGCTCCTTTGCTTCGCTTATATCTTGTTGAGTATTCTTAGCTACTGTTTTTTTGCTAGTAAGCTCTCGCTTTTAGCTTTTATCTTGTTTAGAGCTGCTAGTAGTTGTTGTTAAACTCTCATGTTCTTCACTTATATTTGTTGGAGAGTTGTTATTGCTAAATTGCTTGAATTGTCAAAGGGACAAAATGCTATTCATGTGATATTGGAATGAAATGAAAAGCCTGCATAGTATTGTAGATCATTGTGTGGATACTTGATACTTCTCATTTGTTTTGAGATATTAGGATGAATGCTTAAACTTGCTGGTTATTTGAGTGGAATTGATTAGTAAAGAAATACTGTTAAAAACTTGAAACTATGTGGTGTTTCGTAGTTGTTAATTCTTTAACCTAATCTTTCCATCAAAAGAATTGTTTGGTCAACATTAGAGACGGTGTGGAGCTTTTATAGTTATGATGGATAAATGTCTTATGCTACTCTGTTACCGGTTAATTTTAGATGTTTGCTTCAAATACCTTCTTTGCTAAGCCCAAAAATTCGTACTGAGTGTATGGTTCACTCGTGCATCCAAATCCCAAAGCCAAACTATCTTGCCAGCTGAGTCCACCATATCTACCTATGCATGGTATTTCCTGCCATTCCAAGTAAATTTGTCATGTGCTATCTTTAAAAATTCAAAATACTCCTTTTTGTGGCTCTGTTTTTAAGCTCATGAGGGAGCAGTAGAGAGCTAGATATAACTTGTGACGAGCAAGGTCATTTCCCCCCTTTCACCCGGTGTCGATGGATTACGTCTTCACTTGAATCAACCCGAGAGCAGATTAAGCAAAATATAAATATAACTCACCATTCTCCTCCGCGCAATGCAAATCTGACAAATCAGCTCAAACATTGGACATTGGTGAAACCAAGGAGAAAAGAAGAGCGTACTCGCTCCTCTAAAAACCAGTTGCTCTCACAAGTCTAAAAGCCTTGCTTGTTATGGGGGACTAGATAGCTTCTCTATTGTGAAGTCGTTGACGAAAGCATGCATGTCTCAAAATTGTTTTACTTCTGTTTCATAAAAATAAAAAGCTCTAGCACATGACTAATCCCTGCTTCCCTCTGCGAAGGGCCTTTCTTTTACTTTTAATGTTGAGTCAGTTTTCCTCTTCCTTCTATCTCCACCAAAGCAAACATCTAGCATTGACCCTGGGTATCATTGATCATATTGCATTGTCAGATTAAACATGAATCTTTATATTGACTTTACCGTTGGAAGTTGAAGCTTTTTGCTAAAACTTACATCTTCTTTGTTTTGATTCTCAAACACTTTTTTCATGGAACTATTACCTTTGTGGATTAATCAAATATGTGGATCACATTGCTTTCATGTCTTTAATGTACTAATTATGAAAGGTTTTGCTTTAATGATTCAACTTGGTTATTCATTGCTTTCTTGCTATCAACTATAGACAATTGTTTTGTATCACTTCATTCACATCCTATGTTACATTACTATCTTGATCACGATTGTGTTGGTTACATGTCTCATCAAAAATTATTTTGTTATCACTTACCTACTCGAGGACGAGTAGGAGTTAAGCTTGGGGATGCTGATACATGTCAAACGTATCTATAATTTTTTAGTGATCCATGCTAGTTTTGTGACATTGTCACATATTTCTACTATCATTTTATATCATTTTAATGCATTTGTCGGACTAACCTATTGACAAGATGCCCAGTGCTAGTTCCTTGTTTTTGTGCTGATTTTGTTGCAGAAAGTTACTTCTGGAAATATTCTCGGAATTGGACGAAAATTTACGACAATTTTTTATTGGATAAATGAAGACCGGAGCCAAAAGAGTGACCTTGGGGGCCACCCACAGGCCAGGGGCGGCCCCCTGCCGTGGCCCTAGGGCAGCCCGCGGGTGGGACCCGCCCCTGCCCTGTGGGCACCCCCTCGACCGCCTCCGACGCCTATAAAATCATCCCCGACGAAAAAACCCTGACCCTCGAAGGATTTTCCCAAATACGCAACAGAGCTCCGCCGCCATCGCCGACAAGTTTCGGGGGTTCAGAAGGTCCTGTTCCGGCACCCTGCCGGGACAGGGATCGACCGGCGGGGCCATCTCCATCAACACCGCTGCTTCCCGCGATGAGGAGGGAGTAGTCCCTCACCGGGGCTGAGGCATATACAAGTAGCTATGTGGTTATCTCTCTCTCCCATGATGTGATCTTCGTTCTGATCATGAGCTTTGTTAGTGTAGTTGAATACATGATGTTTCCCTATGTGTAATGGATATGATGTTGCTCAAGTGGTGTTATTTAGTACAATTTCCAGAGCCACCGTTGTGATCATGGTACCTTGGTGACAGGATGGGTGCCGTGTGTGACTCTATGGATAATAGATTGGAAGGATCTTCATCATGAGTTTGTTCTTTATTTGTTGGATTGAATAGATCATGAGATTTCTCGATGCTTGTGTTATTGAAGAAAGAGACTATTCAAGAAATAGGTTGTGGTGTTTGTTAGTACTATCTTTGGATGCGGATAGTGACAGCATGAAGTGTCCATAGATGTGGAATACGAACTTTAAGGTGTGCTTTTCGTAGCCCTACGCAATTCTCATCCTATTTGATCCACAAAAGAATGATCTCCGAGTAACATTTTCCACGCATGTATTTTTGTGGGAACTATCATGTGTTTAATTATGTTAATGATGTTGACAGTAGTCACTACTGAAAGTATGAAGCCTAGGCCTTGTTTCTAAGCATTGATACACCGTTTTTAGTCACTTTTGTCACTTGCTTGCTTGCTGCCATTTTTATTACAGAATTACAAAATCACCTTTTACCATCCATATCATTTGCATTTTACCATCTCTTCGCCGAACTAGTCCACCTATACAACTGACAATTATATTAGGTGTGTTGGGGACACAAGAGACTTCTTGTATCTTAATTGCAGGGTTGCATGAGAGGGATATCTTTGATCTCTATCTCCCGTGGATTCGATAAACCTTGGGTTACTCACTTAAGGGAAATTTGCCGCTGTCCTACAAACCTCTGCGCTTGGAGGCCCAACAAGTCTACAAGAATAGAAGTGTGTAGTAGACATCAGCCTCCGTCTCGTTCAGTTGCAGGTCCTTGATGTCTTTGACCTTCTCGTCGAGCACCTCCTTATGGTTTTTCTCCATCTCTGTGAGGCGCGCTCGACTTCGCTTTCCAGCTCCAGTTTCCGGAGGTTCAAGGCCTCGGCCTTTCTAGTCAGCTCGGCCTACCGGGTAGCCAGCTGCTGTTCCCGCTTTGAGACATCATGCTCGCAGCGTTCGCTCTCGGCCTTCTAGAGATTGTTCTTCCGCTCGAGGCGTTTCCACATGGCCATGAGCAAGTTCCACTGGCGGGTCAGCTCTGCCGACCCTTTCTGGATCACCTCCTCGGCGCGGGAGCTGGTGCGCACCAGCGCTTCCTCCTTGGCCTCGATCTCCTGGACCAGTTGGCCCACTCCCCGGAGCCTCCTTGGTGCTCGACCCGCTGATCGTGATCTCGGGGGCTACTCCTTGATGGTCTCCGGAAGCACCAGTCCTCCAGCCGCTCTTCGCGGAAAGGTCCGCCTGGATCTCCGCCAGCACAGCAATCTCGACACTCGCCCTGGAGCACGTCGAGAACTCGCTAAAGGCCTTCAGCTCCTCCCCGGTCACGAACGAGCAGCTCAAAATGTCCGGGTATCCACGTGATTCAATGTTTTGGCCCCGGCCAGACCACCGGAAGGCGTCGGTGCGCACCCATCTCCCAGGAACGCGGCCGTCGTCACCTCAGGCGCGGCCTTGGACACCTCCTGGTCAAGAGTCGCCGCAGCCGGGTCGCCCATTGGGGACCCGCCAACAACCGAAGTATCTGGATCAACAAGAGATGATGTCAGACCAGTGATGCGGAAGAAGGTGAAGCTTGCCCGGCGGGGTAAGACTTACTTGCTGCTTCCGGCATCCCCGCGGTTCCCGTCTTCGTGGGGGCCAGGGGCATCCCGGGTGCGTTCTCCGCATCGCCCCCGCGCCTCTTCTCCGCTCCCTGCAAGTTGGAGGGGCGTCATCCTCCTACGGGCTCCAGCGCTGGAGGCCGTGTCATCCTCGGCCGCGTCTCGCTGCCTCTTGTTGGCCTCCGGGGAAGCTTGACCCCTGCAAGGACATTCGGTCATCTTCTTTGGAGCGCGACCCGCAAGATCGAAGGCAACATTCATGACAAGTACAAGCAAGAAGCAGACTTACCCGCGGGGGCGTTTGCAGCCCAGCGACTCGGGCATAGCTGCGAACCCGGCGAAAGAGCCATGGGGGCCCAAGGGCATCATGCTGACAGCAAAGGAGGGCTCCTGAACCGGCGGGCACTGGGGCGACTCCTCGCGTCGCGGCGCCAGGACAAAGGCATCGATGTCGACCTCCATGTCCACGGGGCCGCCCTCTTCACCGACCACGCACGCGGGTGGCGCCCGGGGGCTCGCCTCCGGGTTCGAGACCGCGGTGGTTCCCGCGGCAGGACGCGAGGAGGGAGCCTCGCTCCCCGCTTCCTCTTCGTCATCGTCGTCTTCCTCGTCACTGACGTCCCCATCGGCGTCATCGTCACCCCCAGACCCCCTCGTTGTTGCTGTCGCCATCGTCGTCCTCTTTGAAGCGGGCGGACTCCTCCTCGAAGCTCTCCGCGCTCTCCTCTTCGGACTCAGAGGTCTCTTCGTCCTCGCCGGAGCTGGAGGGAACCTTGGCCTTGCGGGTCTTGGCTTTGGTGGCCTGGGGCTCGGAGTTAGTCCGGCCCTCGATTCCAAGGGCGTTGCACTCTGGCATTGTTGCCAAGGCCTCTTTCTTCTACGGGTCCTTGCACAAGGGCCGGACTCCCTCTGGTAGCTGGTACTTCAGGGCGGGAGGGAAGATCGCCTTCATGACCGTAAAAAGAGCGGAGTCGTCCATGTTGGTGTTCCGCAAGCGGGAAGGGTCTTTGGGACCCTGGAAGCTCTAGGCCGGGTGAGGCCTTTTCTACAAAGAAGCCAGGCGGTTGCGCAAGGCGTGCGCAATGATGGCGGCTCCAGAGACTCTTTGCTCCCGCAGAAGCTTGAAGTGGGACACCGCCGCCGAGAGATACACATCCTGCGGGCTCGGGCTCCTCCAGAGCTCTTGGCTCACCGGGTGCTCCTTCGGCTCTTAAAGATGCTAGAGAGCCTCCGGTACGACGATGAGGAACCAGCCGTTCCTCCACTCATCCCACTTGGACTTCACCACCATTTCGGGGTAGGCCTGCTTGACGTTCGGACGAAAGCATAACGTGACTCCACCCCCCAGCCAGCCTTCTTTTCCTACGCGGGGATAGAAGAAATGACGGAACAGCGCTACAGAGGGCATCACCTCGACGAACGCCTCGCAGGCGTAGGAAAAGATGGACAGATCCAGGATGGCACCGGGGGTCAGGTGCAAAAGCTTCAGATTGTATGCACGCGGGATCTCCAGGAAGAAATCAGAGAATGGGGGAATGAGCCCCATCCGCATGAAGGTATCGAAGATGGGGATCTACGTGGCTGTCCTAGTCTCCGACGGCGGCAGGACTTCCGTCGGCATGCGAGCCGGAGTGTCAGTCGTCGCCTTGGACGCAACCGCCCCGAATCGCACGGCCTGCAGCTTGTCCGCGGCACCGGTATAAATGCGTGGGAACAGGGCCTGCTGCCTGCGCATGTCCGCCGTCGCGGCAGTAAGCTTTGATCTCTTCAGCGCCTTCTCGGATCTGGGAGACAGTTGCCTCCTGGTGAGCGAGGCGCCGACGAGCTTCTTCTGGGCGGATTGCTTAGTCTTGGCCATCGGGACAGAGAGATTTGTTGCTCTGTGTTGCGGCGGCTAAGCGAAGGGGCGTGCGGTGCACGGCGAGAAGGAGGAAGACGAAGGCCGATTGGGCGGCGATTTGAGGATTTCTGCGATTTGGGAGCAGTAACTGCTACAGTTCCCATGAGCCGTGGCTTATAAGGCATCCCACACGTCGCGTCGTGGCCCCACCGCTCTGGCCAGCACGAGGATCGAGGAGACGTTCCGTTCGGGACGCTTCCTCTTGTTGTATTCAAGACGGGCGTTGGCAGTCCGTGCGGATCGCAACGTTCACCAAGGAGAAGAAGACCTGCGGGCTCGAGCTGCTCCCCTGCAGGCGCGTCCCTGACAGATGGGACAAGACAGTCAAGACATGACGCCGGGGACCCACTTTGAGTTTTTTTGGTCATAGCCCCGGCAGTAGAAGGACGTGGCCGCCGGGACTATGCCCGGGCGCTACTGTCGCAACAGTGGAACACTTGGGTGCCAAGAAGATGGAGGCGCCGCGGGGGGACACGGTCGGTAAAGGCGTCAGCCTTTGTCCGTCTGCCCTGCAAAAGGTGGGCGACCGCACCTAACCCCCCTCAGAAGAATACTTGCACGAGAAGAGGCCACATCGCCCCATAAGTAGAACCCAGAGGGGTATCCCCGCCTAAAACCCCTCCGCCCCCTGATGGTAGATATTGATAAGTTGAGTGGTGCCCCAAGCGAAGGCGGAATTGTAGCTAGTAGCAGTTTTCCCTCGTTTAACGAACCGAGGTTTATCGAACCAGTAGGACTTTGAAATCAACAACGAGGTGAATGTTGAAGATCTCTGGCGCTTGACCTTCAACCGACGTGGACCTGCACACACTCAACCAAAATACTTTGCCCCCAATGGCGGAAAGGTTGTCAATCTTTTCTGTCTCGCAGAAAATAAAGCGGTTAATTGTATGATGAAATAGATAAAATATGAAAAGTGACCAGAGGAGTAATGATGATTAAAAGCAAGTAAATGAGGTTGTAAACAATGTAAAAAGATGGACCGGGGGCCATGGGTTCACTAGTGGAGTCTCTCATGTAAATAAAATATGCATGTGATGGGTGAACGAATTACATTTAGGCAATTGACAAGATCATGACACAAACCCAATTTAGCTATGACAAAAAGGACATGATAATATTTATGGAGGCATCACGACAAGGAACAAAGACCGTTGAGTCCAACTACGTCTTTGTCTAAAAAGTCCACCGTGGGATCGTATCCAGCCTGTCACCCAACGGTATTAAGTTGCAAGCCACAGACAATTGCATTAAGTAAAGTGCATGAAGTAAGCAGTACTAATATCAAAAGAGACATTAACACCGTTGTTTTACCCTTAGTAGCAACAGCACACCCTCGCCCTTAGACGTTTCTGTCACTCGTGCCCAGGAACAAAAGGGGGCATGAACCCACTAACTAGCATAAATACCCTCTCTTGGAGATACACACAATCACTTGGCCGAAGTAACTATGCACATCGGAGAGCATGCAAGATCATAAATTACTCATATAAGAATCATGCGCAATCTGAACATAACTTCATAATACATCGGATCCCAACAAACACATCACATAGCATTACAATAATCGATCTTGATCATGTTAGGCAGCTCACAAGATCATAAGACATGAAGCACAAGAGAGAGAGAGACTACCAACTAGCTACTGCCATGGACCCGTAGTCCAAGGTGAGACTACTCACATATCATCCCGGAGGAAGGCATGACGATGAAGAGCCCTCCGGGATCGATCTCCCCTCCGGCAGAGTGCCGGGATCAGCTTCAGATTGGACCCCAAACTAGGGTTTTCGGTGACGGCGCGTCGGGGTCGAGTTTCTGGAAAAAAATTGCCGCCCTGACGTTTTTAGGTTAAAACGGATTTTATAGGCGTCGGAGGGGGCCGAGGGGATGCCCCAGGAGCAGGGGCGGGTCCCACCCGCGGGTCCAGGTGGGGCCGCGGCAGCAGGCCGCCCCTGCCCTGTGGGTGGCCCCCCAGGCTGCCCTTTGGTCCACATGTGTCTTCCGTCGCATATAAAATCTCCGTAAATTTTCATCCAATTCCGAGAATATTTCCAGAAGTAAATTTTCTGAAATACAAAAACAGCAAAAACAGGGAACTGGCACTGGGCATCTTGTCAATAGGTTAGTCCGACAAAATGCATAAAAATGATATAAATGACAGCAAAAACATGTGACAATATCACAAAACTAGCATGGATCACTCAAAAATTATAGATACGTTTGAGACGTATCAGCATCCCCAAGCTTAACTCCTACTCGTCCTCGAGTAGGTAAGTGATAACAAATAATTTTTGATGAGACATGCAACCAACACAATCTTGATCAACATAGTGATGCAAATCAAAGGATGTGAATGAAGAGATACAAAACAATTGTCTATAGTTGATAGCAAGAAAGCAATGAATAAACAAGTTGAATCATCCAAGCAAAACCTTTCATAAATAGTATGTCAAAGACATGAAAACAATGTGATCAACATATTTGACTAATTCCATGACAAAAGTGTTTGAGAATCAACACAAAGGAAGATGTAAGCATTAGTAAAGAGCTTCAACTTCCAACGGCTTATCTTATAGATAAAGTCAATATAAAGATTCATGTTTAATCTTGATAATGTAATATGCTCAACAATACCCAGGGTCAATGCTAGATGTTTGCTTTTGTGGAGATAGAAGGAAAAAGGGAAAAACTGACTCAACATTAAAAATAAAAGAAAGGCCCTTCGCAGAGTGAAGCAGGAATTAGTCATGTGCTAGAGCTTTTTGGTTTTTAAAACAGAAGTAAAATGATTTTGAGGTATGCATGCTCTTCAACGACTTCACAACAGAGAAACTATCTAGTCCCTCATGACAAGCAAGGTTTTTAGACTTGTGAGAGCAGCTGGTTCTTAGAAGAGCGAGTACGCTCTTCTTTCTCCTTGGTTTTACCACTGTCCAATGTTTGGGCTGATTTCTCAGATTTGCATTGTGCGGAGGAGAATTGTGAGTTATATTTATATTTTTGCTTAAAATGCTCTCGGGTTGATTCAAGTGAAGACGTAATCCATCAACACCGGGTGAAAGGGGGGAAATGACCTCGCTTGTCACAAGTTATATCTAGCTCTCTACTGCTCCCTCATGAGCTTAAAAACAGAGGCACAAAGAAGAAGTATTTTGAATTTTTTAAAGGTAGCACATGACAAATTTACTTGGAATGGTAGGAAATACCACGCATCCTTGAATTTTTTAAAGGTATCACATGACAAATTTTTTAAAGGTAGCACATGACAAATTTACTTGAAAGGGGGCCGAGGGGACGCCCCAGGAGCAGGGGCGGGTCCCACCCGCGGGTCCAGGTGGGGCCGCGGTAGCAGGCCGCCCCTGCCCTATGGGTGGCCCCCCAGGCTGCCCTTTGGTCCACAGGTGTCTTCTGTCGCATAAAAAATCTCCGTAAATTTCATCCAATTCCGAGAATATTTCCAGAATTAAATTTTCTAAAATACAAAAACAGCAAAAACAGGGAACTGGCACTGGGCATCTTGTCAATAGGTTAGTCCGATAAAATGCATAAAAATGATATAAATGACAGCAAAAACATGTGACAATATCACAAAACTAGCATGGATCACTCAAAATTTATAGATACGTTATAGACGTATCACCCACAAAGGTTCCCTTGTGGGATCCCCTTAGCCTATGAAAGTAGGACCAAGGCACCTGAGGGAAAAAGGGGAGATTTCCGGACGGAGATCCCAGAGAGTCGGAGGCTAGGCTAGATAGCGCACCATACGAGAGTAGCACAAGCGAGAGGTGATCTCCTCCGGGACAGGATCTTCTCGTCTCCAACCTCTAGCCAACACCTCCCGGGTTCTCACCCGCGTCCACCTATGTAAGCTACACCATGATAAACCACTCAATCCAGACATGCAGGAGTAGGGCTTTTAGCCTCCGGGCGGCCTGAACCTAGGTAAACTCTCTGTGTCTCTGTGTTGCTTGCTAGTACGTATGTCGGACATCTCGACAAGGTTCTCCCTGAAGTAGGCGTCTCCCAGCCTCCTTCGCGCGCCGTGCCGAACCTAAAAAGGGGTATCATTTACTCGCGGTGTTCGTGATCCAAGACACGACAGAAATTATCTCTTCTTCTTCTTGCTGCAACTCTCTTTCTCCATGTGCAATGCTTGCGCCATCCTCATATCTGATCATAGACAAATACAAAGACTTAGGTAGTATAAAATTCTCATAATCATGAATATCACTTAAGAACGAATTCACCTGTTGGCCAAGTAGTTTTGCACGTGCCCTAGTCATAGGACCAATCCGAACTTCATTATTTGGAGCTTGAGCAGCAACATCATCTTTAGGAAAAGATGGTAAGGAACTAGGGATGTCCTCATCAAAGTCTCGCATGGGCAGCTCGTTGCCGTAGAAACGATTCCGGGGAATGCATAAACGGCCGACGGTGGATCCTCGCCTCTTCTTCCTATGCATATCCTCGATCTCCTTCACGGCGAGGACCACCACCGCCATTTGCTGTCGGTGGTTGGCGAGCAACATCTCCACATCCGAGTCATCGGAAGAGGATGAGTCCTCGAGCAAAAATTGGTCGCACGGGCTCAACTCCATCTAAAACAAACACGGGAAGAGAAATCAAAACCAAATCCACCGGAACATCGACCGAAATCGAGCGCAAAGTCACTCACTGACGGATCCGGTGCGGTGGCGGAGATTGCGCCGGCGACGCTGCTGGCGGGGCTGGCCGGTTCCGAAATGGCGGTTGAGTTGGATCCGGTGCGGCGGCGACTCGGCGGGAGCAGATGTGGCGGGAAAACGGCCGGAATCGAGGGTGACGGGCGGGGGTGGCGATGACTCGGGGTAAAGAGGAACTATATGGCGTGGAGCTGAAATGTCCCTCCCGCCAACGCCTTGCAGGTTTTCCAGGGCACCCTCGTGTCGGAGGCGAAAACTGCGTATACTCTGGTTCGAGGGGAAAATTCTCGGGCGCCCGAAAAACTTTTTATGGTTTGGTCACTTTTTCGATCGCTGTTCCGTCTCATTTTTCCACACGCAAACCGTATCTGGCGGTTATTTTTCAGTTCCGTTTTTACGGTTAGTTGCTCTTATAGTTCTTGCATGAATGACCCCAACTTTTTTTTTGATAAAGGGCTTTATTACTTAAGAGTTAAGCATTACACCCGGCCTCTGCATAACAAAGATGCACACAGCCGACAATCTCCAAAAACATAAAAACATAGGCCTCAAGTTACAACACAAAAGATGATGCACTACGCCTATGGAGGTGGTCCGATACGAAGATCACTACGCCACCCATGTTGAGTAAAAATGTCACTCGCCGTAGTCTCCAGTCGCACAGAAGCCTCCGTAAAGAGGTCTCGAAACTCCACGCGTTGTAACATGTACCACGAACGGAGCAAACCTGTGCACCGGTATATTACCTGCAAGATAGAAACATTTTTATCATTGAAAACCTTGTCATTTCTACAAAGCCAAAGCGACCAGACAACAGCCATCGCTCCCATCCGTATTATAGTTCTAAACTTGTCATCAATTCTATGCAACCAGTTTCCGAAAATATTCACAACTGATCTTGGAGGATACAAATTAGAAGATATTTGGATGATTGACCATATAAAACGCGCAACCTTACATTCGAAGAAAAGATGTTTTATTGTCTCATCATGAGGACAAAAAACACACTTCGTACTTCCTTTCTAATTACGCCTAACAAGGTTATCCTTTGTGAGAATAACTCCTCGACGAGCATACCACGAGAAAATTTTAATCTTCAGCGGTATTTTCATCTTCCAAAGTTTCTCACACTTAACCAACGGCACGTCACTTTGGATGAGGGCTTTATACATGGAATCCACTGATAAACGACCATTCTCATTCAGAGACCACCGAAAGACATCCGTCCCTGTTGAGAGTTGTATCATGGTTAATCTATGTAAAAGAGCAACTGTCGGAGCTTTTGTGCAGTTTCCTCGAACTAGAGTACCCTATTTTTTCTCCACCCCAGAGTGTTCCCCCCCCGCGTGGGCGTCCCTGAGCTGGCACCAACAGTGTCGCATCCTTCTCCCTGCCATAGTCCACCTAACCGCTTAAGGACATTGCTGAATTTACAGGTATTGTCTCCTCATCTGCGCGGTTCCCAAGATCGCATTCCTGAATTCGCAATCCGCCTGCATGTTCTTGGCCCAGATCCGCTATCCACTCGGTAGAGCCAGGATTTGCGGGAGCCGGGAGATGTTGCTGAATTGTCGGTTCTTTGGTCCGATGCAGGTTTCTTGGACGTACTCGGAGGTGAATTGGCACCCGGCGCCGGAAGATGGGAAAGGGCGGCGGCTGCGTCCCCAGCAAGAAACGACAGCCGCCAGCCACTACTGTCGCCGCTGCGCCTTCCTCGTCGTCCGCCACCGCGGTACCGCGGGACGCGCCCGAGGAGGCCCTATGCTCGGCGGCCGGGGAGTCGGGGCGGACGCTGCGGCTGTACATCGTGTTCTACTCGATGTACGGACACGTGGAGGCGCTGGCGCGTCACGCGGCAGCGGGAGCGGGCGCTGTGGAGGGGGTGGAGGTCGTCCTGCGACGGGTGCCGGAGACGCTCTCTCCGGAGGTGCTGGAGAAGATGCAGGCGCCGGCCAAGGACCCCGCCGTCCCGGTCATCGCGGCGCCGGCCGATCTGGAGGAAGCCGACGGGGTGTTGTTCGGGTTCCCGACTAGGTACGGCGCCATGGCCGCACAGATGAAGGCCTTCATTGACTCCACAGGCTCCCTCTGGGAAAAGCAGGGGCTCGCTGGGAAGCCCGGAGGCTTCTTCGTCAGCACTGGCACCCAGGGCGGCGGCCAGGAGACCACTGCGTAAGCATATTTCATCACCTCTTCTACACAGATGAATTTTGTTAATTAGTCTATCAATCATCTCATCTTTATGGTAGTGCTCGTCATCATGCACTGGAAAATGGTATTATATGATTCTTTAAAGGGGAGAATATTAGATCACTTCCCTCTCCCGATCCCCGTTCATTGAATTGAAGTTTCTAATTGCTGAGAAGATCCTGTTCAAAAAAAAATTGCTGAGAAGATAAATGTCATATAGGTGTTGAACTGAACCTTGAGGATACATAAACATAGTCATGATCCTTACACTGTGAGGAACTTTTGATTCTAAAGGCATGAATGAGTACTTTCGGTTTAACATCATATTCTCTTCTACGTTGTTCTGAAGACTGATCTGTAAATCATTCCAGTGCCTAAATTTTCAGCAGTATACTGGATAATTTTCTATTGCATTCCATCCATCGATATGGTTTGTGTGACCACCACTAACTAGGCAAGGAATCAGACTGAAAAGAGGGGTTCCAATATAGGCAATCACCGGCCAAGTGCAGCACAATGTCTTAACAAATTTCACATTAATTGCCCTTAGCCTTATGTTGGTGATGTTAGAGTGTTTGGTAGTTACAATATATGGAAATGAGGTGCTACTAATAGCTATTCCAGTGGCTGATGCACTCTCTTCTTCATAGCTGATGATCATGACCCTGTACTGTGCGACTATTAACAAAAGAGATAGCATGGCCGTGGATGCACTACTGTTCAACCTGGTTTGTATGGTTCAGTCCTAAAAGCACTGTCAAATCTGCAATCTGTTGGCCGTGACTCGTGAGGAGCACGGATAATATGAGTTGTGTGCATATGTTCCTGTGGTAAATGAGGAAGATTGAAATTCTCATTATAAACTCTGTAATTTTAACTGCACCGTCCCTCGATCCAATCCTTCTCTACCATGACGTGCCATGCGAAAATCAAATAGCATTCACCTTATTTATTTTGTTGTGAGGAAAGCATCCACTGATTTACCACTCTTGATTCCAATTTAACATTACCTTGTCATATCACTTTGTCATGCTTCATGCTTGTACTACGCTCTCATGGCAGGCTAACGTTTCATATGTCAACTACTCATACTTTTCAGTACTTTCTTTAGATCAGGCTAGTTACTCACTATGAATTGCTTCTGTACTCCTCATGCTTCCCGATAAAGTTGGTTTTCAGTCTGTGCCTTCACCCCATTGGCCTATTACTGACCAGCCTTATATGCGCCGGTTGTTCACTGCAGTTGGACAGCAATCACCCAGCTGGTGCACCACGGGATGCTCTTCGTCCCGATCGGCTACACCTTCGGTTCGGGCATGTTTAACATGGACGACATCAGGGGGGGCAGCCCCTACGGTGCTGGAGTCTTCGCTGGTGATGGAAGCAGGCAGCCCAGCGAGGCGGAGCTTGCCCTTGCTGAGCACCAGGGCAAGTACATGGCCGCCTTCGTGAAGAAGCTCGCCCAGGCCTGAACCTTGAGCCAGGAGATGAACCATCCATTCCACCCGTGTGCATCCAGTCAGCGACCTTACGCTGCTGATCAGCCATTGTTTTCCTTTTCAGCTTCGCCTGTTCCTATTGTCCCTATATGTGCTCAGCCTTTGCTCTCAGATTGTTTGTTGGAGTAGTCATATAATTAAGTTGAGGTTTCTTTGTACATTTGGTGACATAGATATTGTTTTCTTGACACAAATATTGTTTATCGTCCATTTGGAAAATAAGGCCTTCTTCTGGATTGCTGTCAGGATTGTACTGTTTTTTGACGATCAATACCATATATATTTATAGCAGCAAATAGTACATGGTAGAGATACATAAGCTGACTCCAGCGATTACAAAACAAAGTCTAAAAGAAAATAGCAAATCTTCGATATCTTCAAACTTTTTCTTCTTCCACGACACAATCTTGTATTTCTCTGAAGGAAGCCGTAAAATGACATAGATATCAACACATATACCTGTAATACCAACGACGGTTCTCCCATAATTTTAATTTTGAGCCGCATTGCCAAGGCTACGTGCACGCAGGCAGCCATTAAAATAATCAACAAACATCGGTAAGAGTACCAACACCAGTATTTCAGGGAAAAGCAACCGAACCGCTTGACCGACGTCATTGGGAACAAGGGTACAAATCACCATTGCCATGAACGCAGCAGCTGGGACAAACATTGTGAGGACAAACCTCCTCGCGGCAACCATGAGAAGAAATCCAAAATTGATCTGGCGAAGCAAGATATGAAGTACCAAACGTCGACAAATTTAATCTTTCAACACCACCATTGACATCGGGAAGAAGATCTCGCCGTCAAACGGTGGGCCAAAGATCACTTATTGAACGATGCCTTCTCCATTGACGAAGAAGACGACAACCAAAACCAAACTCTAACATTAGGGACCTTTTAAAAGCGGCGTGCGCAGGTCCGAGGTCCTAGCACCAGAGCAGCAACTAGAGGAGGCAAGAACCCGTCAATTCGCGGACGAAGTAGACGAGGAAGTTGTAGATGGCAACGGCGGCCACGGCCAGGGTTGAAACCCTAGCCGCCGCCTCTCTCTTCTTTTCTTTGGTAGGGCTAAATTAATAGTTAACTAGTACCACATCTAAGGCCCTGAGTTTTTTCGTCAGGATTGTACTGTTTGTTATGAAAATTCCTGCATTTCAGTCAGATGCTAGATCAAATAACAGCATCTGCCAAACGGTCTGTTCCACAAAGCTCCATGTTACTTTGTTTCTTGATTGGTCACTTTTTTCCACTGAATAAATAAGAGTAAATGGCACTGTATCGCAACAGTGGAGTGCGGCTGTCGTGGGGTTACTCTTTGACTACCCCACGGTGGTGATACCTGGATCACGCCAAGTCCATCAACCCTATGGCGAGGGCCCGAGGAAGGCCCAAGGAGGATGACGTGCGGCCCAAGACAGTCGGCGATAGGCCATCAGAGTCGTTCATCCTGTAAGTGCCATCGGCACCGTTCACCCGAGACCCAGCCTGTCATATAAAGGCTGGGAGGGTCCCTCGTCTAGGGCAGGCAAGCAACTAGCGAACTCCACCTCATAGCTACCAGTTAAACCCTAGCGAGATTGCCATCTCGCCATTGTAGCCACCTTGATCATAATTCCATACAAGCAGGAGTAGGGTGTTATCCTCCGGGAGCCTGAACCTGGGTAAATCGCCCCCTGTTAGCCGTCGTGATCACCAACGTTCATCTTCCTCCCCTTCAATCAACCCGGGGTACTCGACCCAGGGATTTGCCGAGCCCTAACCTCGTCAATTGGCGCCGTCTGTGGGAAAGAACGGGCGTTGGAATCATGGTCGCTCCGGCTCCATCAACCTTGAAGACCGGCGCCTGCACCGGCCGGACCAGCTCTCTCGAATACGTCAGCCACCCGCCGGCTCATCGCCTGGCGTACGCTGAACTGAGTGAAGGTACGTGGATCACTTTTGGTACCATGCGTTACCTCATAAACAGCTACGGAACGCTCCGATCTACGGTGGCCGCGCTACGCGCGGAGGCGACACCCGCGTCTGCATCGACTACGTCGACCACGCCCTCACCCTCCGCAGAGATCGCATCTGCTGCGAACGCAGCGATCGCATCTTCGACTGCCGCGAAGATCGCATCTGCCTCAACTACGTCAACCAAGCCTTCTTCGACTACCAAGAAGATCGCATCGGCCGTGACCCCTGCGCAGATCAAGTCTACTTTGACTATCTTGACCGCGCCGTGGGCAAGGCCAGGATCTACATCAACTCCGCCTGCGTCAGCCACGCCTTCGCACCTTGAGATCGGCTGCGAGTCAATCGCGCCCGCGTTCACGACAGCGACTTCACTCCTCGCGTCCGCGGTGAAGGCCGCGAAATTCTACGGTAAGAACCTCAACGGCAACTGTGGTACCCACCACGTTGGAGCCATTTTCGACTCCGAGCACGGCTCGGATGAAGGAAGCAGCAGTGGAAGCATCAGCCCCACTCGCCAGATCTACCCCGCGCAAGTCTACATGACCGCCCCAGTACGGACCAACGGAGGCGAACCCGTATACCCACTAGAGGTGGTCATGCCGGACCAGACGCGGCTCACCATCACCCGCAACATGGCAATCAAAGCCCTGAAGCACGTTGAGGAGGGTACATACCCAACACCAGACGCACCCCGAGAGGACCTTATGGCGGTCCAGTATCTGCTGCGGAAGGAAGGCGAGCGACTCCGCGCAGAGAAGGACGAGCTGCTCCGACGCAAGGAGGAAGCCGACGCGGCGAGTGCCAGGAGGGCCGCTTACTCGTTCACTGCTGCCTCGACAGAGGTTTCGCAAGGAACAAGGCGCCACAGGCCCCGCGTGTCCCGGATGACAGAGGCCGAACGCGCCGGAATTACCCGCAACCTCGAGTCGTCATTCATGACCGAAGATGCGGACGGGATACCCGTCCCCAAGACACCCGGAGCTGCCCTCATGGCAGTCGAAACATATCTGCGACTGACGCAGCCGCCTGAGGGTGACGCCCGCGCTCTCCTCCACAAGCAGCAAATCATGTCCATCAAAGCAGTCGAAGAGGCTCTGGCGAACAAGGCGCCAGCAGAAAGGGCACAGGAAAATCGGGGTCGCCGCGACCGCGAACCCGCAGCACTCGCAGCCCCAGCTCCAAGACAGCCGCGACAGCTGCAGCCAGGCGAAGACCTCCGCAACGTCATCGCACAGAGGACGGTAGACCGCAACCGCACCCAGCGGATGGTCCGCACGCCCAATGCTGACGACCACGACGACAACGACTTCGAGCCACGCGGCGCCCCATGCTTCAGCTTCAACATCCGCGAGACAAGAATGCCCAAGGGCTTCAAGCTCACGGCAGAAGCAGTCAAGTACGACGGAAAGCAGGACCCGAGAGACTGGCTGGAGGACTACCTCATAGCCTGCAGTTGCCAGGGCGGTACTTCGACTACAGCCATGCAGTACATCCAGCTGATGCTCACAGGATCTGCACGCGGGTGGCTCAACTCTCAACCCAAAGACGCCTTCAGCACGTGGGACGAGTTCGCGGATGCCTTCGTCAAGAGCTTCCTGGGGACGTACTCAAGGCCGACAACTTTCGACGAACTCCAAGCATGCAAGCAAGGGCGGGACGAGCCGCTCCGGTCGTACATCCAGCGGTGGACCTTGCTCCGCAACACCATGGAACCTACCTCGGAAGACCGGGTGATGGATGCCTTCATGACGCCGCGACCTCCGCGAGGAATTTGGTAGGCTCCGGCCGAGAAGCATGATCGACCTCATGAAGATAGCCAACCAGTGGGCAGACGGAGAGGACTCGGTCCGTGATACTCCACGAGACGAGGCCGGACCAAGCAACTGGCGGGAAGGACGCCAGAAGAAGAAGTCGCGCTACCACGGCAACGACTCAATAGAGTTAGTAGCGGCGGGATTCGAAACCCCCCGCGAGGATGAAGCATACGACAACAGTCGCCAGTACAGGTAGTACAGTCGAAGCGGCGACGACCAGAGTCGCCAATACAACCGAAGCAGCGGCAACACCTACCGTGGCGACGGAAGCCGCAAGCGAGAGTGGCAGAGGCGCACGCTGACTCCGGAAGAAGAGCTAGAGCAACCCTGCAAGCACCACATGTTCAGGAACCCGGAAACGGGCAAGTGGGGATCCCGTCACCTGTTGAAGGACTGCAAGAAGGCACGCAGGATATACCAGGCGATGCAGAAGATCGTCGCCCAGCCAGCCACGCAGTTGGCTCTACCAGCAGCACCCGCAGCGCAGCCAGTCGCGCAGTTGGCCCTCCAAGCAGCACCCGCACCCGCACCTGCAGTCGCCAATCCAGCACAGGCAGCAGCAGTTTTTTATCCGCAGCAGCAGCCGCAGCAAGAAGCCCCTGACGCATATCCAGCGGCACGCGGACAGCTCAACATGATACAGAAGGGGCGCCCTTCAAACAGGACCCAGAAGACCATCACCCGCCAAGTCTATCAGGCTGTAACCTGTCCACCTGCAGTACCAGAATACCTGAGAGGGTCAGAGACACCAATCACGTTCTCCAGAGCAGATCACCCGCCTGCGGTACCACGACCCGGGCACGCCGCTCTGGTAGTCGAAGCTCTGATCGGGGATTACACCTTGAAAAAGGTGTTCATGGACGGTGGCAGCGGCATCAACATCATCTTCGCCGACACCCTCAGAAGAATGAACAGGCCAACAACAAACTTGACGCCATCAGGGACCACCTTCCACGGCATAGTACCAGGGCAAGCAGTCACGCCCATGGGAGCAATCACACTCGACGTCATCTTCGGCACACCCGACAATTTCCATAGGGAGGCGGTCGACTTCGAGGTAGTCGACTGGAAGTCGCAGTACCATGCGATACTAGGGCGCCCAACCCTTGCCAGGTTCATGGCGATACCTCATTACGCCTATCTGATGCTCAAGATGCCCGGACCCAAGGGCGTCATCACGGTGCACGGCGACTTCAACCGCTCCGACAGCTGCGACCGCGAGTTCAGCGAAATCTCTGAGTTCTTCGGAATGGAGGAGCATCTTGCGATGATGGCGGTCGACAACGACAAAACCATCTTCCCGCCATGCAAGAAACCAGCTAAGGAATCTGCCTTCAACGCGACTGACGACACAAGAACTCATCAAGTCCACCCGACGGATGCCAGCAAGACAGTCAAGGTGTCGGCGAGCCTGCCTATCGCATAGGAAGGCGCGCTCGTCGAGTTCCTACGGGAGAACTGGAATATCTTTGCCTGGCAACCTTCTGACATGCCAGGCATACCCAGGGAACTCGCCGAGCACTCCTTACGCGTCCACAAGGACGCCAGACCCGTCAAGCAGACCATGCGACGCTTTTCGGGTCCCAAGCGAGACGCCATCAGCAAGGAAATCGATCGACTACTCCACGCCGGATTCATCCGGGAAATCAAGGACTCGGACTGGGTAGCGAACCCGGTCCTGGTGGAGAAGAAGAAGACGAAGAAACTCCGCATGTGCGTCGACTTCACCGCCATTAACAAGTGCTGCCCCAAGGACCATTTTCCGCTCCCGCGGATAGATCAGATCATCGACTCGACTGCAGGCTGCGCGCGCCTATCCTTCCTGGACGCGTACTCCGGGTACCAGCAGATCAGGATGAAAGTCGAAGATGAAGAGAAGACTGCATTTATCACACCCCACGGTGTGTTCTGCTACCAGATGATGCCCTTCGGGTTGAAGAACGCTGGAGCCACATACCAGCGCACGATGCAAGCTTGCCTGAAGGAGCTAATAGGGAAGATCGTACAAGTATACGTCGACGACATAGTCATCACCACTCGAACGGAGGACAGTTTAATTGCTGACCTCCGCAAAGTCTTCGCCGCACTCAACGAGTATCAGATCAAGCTTAATCCGGACAAGTGTGTCTTCGGCGTCCCAGCCGGAGAACTGCTCGGGTACCTCGTCTCGGCAAGAGGAATCGAAGCCAACCCTGAGAAGGTGCAAAACATACTCGCAATGCCAGCACCAACCAAGCTTCATGAAGTGCAACGCCTAGCCGGCCGAGTCGCAGCTCTCAGCCGGTTTATTAGTAAGCTGGGAGAAAAGGCCCTGCCTTTCTATCAGCTGATGAAGAAGACGGATAAATTCGAGTGGACAGAAGAAGCGCAAGACGCGTTCGACAAGCTCAAGCAAACCCTCACGACTCCTCCAGTACTGGTGGCGCCACTGGAGAACGAGCCGCTGTACCTCTACGTGTCAGCCACGAACAGAGTGGTTAGCACAGTACTCGTCGTCGAACGAGGAGAAGAAGGGCACAGCCACCCCGTTCAGCGACCCGTCTATTTTCTCAGCGAGGTGCTAACCCTTTCCAAGCAGCGGTACCCGCATTACCAGAAGCTAGCGTACGGAGTCTTCATGACATCAAGGAAAGTCGTCCACTACTTCTCCGAGCACACCATCACGGTTGTAAGCTCCTCTGGGCTCTCCGACATCCTCACCAACCAAGCCGCGACAGGACGAGTTGCCAAGTGGGTTGTCGAGTTAGGACCCTGGGGGCTGAAGTATGCGCACCCGAAGGCAATCAAGGCTCAAGTCCTTCCAGAATTCACCACAGAGTGGATAGAGGCCCAGCTGCCAGACGTACCCGACTTGTCCAACGCATGGACAATGTACTTCGACGGGTCCAAGAAGTTCAGATCAGCAGGGGCGGGAGTCGTCCTCATCTCACCCAAAGGCGACAAGCTGAGGTATGTACTGCAGATGGACTTCCCATCAGCCTCCAACAATGAGGCAGAGTATGAAGCCCTAATCCACGGCATGCGGATGGCCAAAAACTGCGGCGCCACTCACCTCATGATCTACGGAGACTCCTACCTTGTCGTGCAGCAAACCATGAAGCAATGTGACGCCATCGCCGACAACATGATAGCTTACAGAGACCTCTACAACCAGCTGGAAGGCACCTTCGACGGCTGCGAGCTGCGGCACATCGGCCGCGAGAGCAACGAGGAAGCCGACACCCTCGCCAACCTTGGCTCGGACAAAGCACCGGTGCCACCCGGAGTCTTCCTCGAGTGCATCAAGCAACGCTCCATCAAGCTCCGGCCTGCGCCAGGACCCTCTACACCGACAACAAGCACCACCAACTCGCCCAGCGCGGAGGAGCCCATGGAGGTAATGCTGGTCGAACCTACATGGACAAGCCCATATCTGGCCTATGTACTGCATGAGAGGGTACCAGCGAATCCTAGTCGAAGCCAAGCGCGTCGTCCGCCGCTCCAAGGCTTTCACCGTCATCAACGGGGAACTCTACAAGCGAAGCATCTCAGGAGTCCTCCAAAGGTGCATCGACCCAGTCGACGGTCAAGCTATCTTACTCGAGATCCACGCAGGCATCTGTGGACACCACGCCAGCAGTCGAGCCTTGGTGGCCAAAGCCCTACGAGCAGGGTTTTACTGGCCCACAGCAATGCAAGACGCAGAAGAACTCGTGAGGAAATGCATCGGCTGCCAGGAGTTCGCCAACAAGCCACATGCACCAGCATCAGCACTGAAGACCATACCACTCGCATGGCCCTTCGCTCAATGGGGGCTCGACATGGTGGGTCCACTCAAGAAGTCTTCTCCGGGCGGACATACTCATCTCCTGGTGGCAGTCGACAAGTTTACGAAGTGGATAGAAGCCGTGCCCATCACAAGTTCGACCGCCTCCTCGGAAGTCAACTTTATCAGGTCGATCATCTTCAGGTTCGGCGTGCCACACAGCATCATCACCGACAACGGCACGAACTTCACAGCCGAAGAGTTCAAGGATTTCTGCTCTGAACAAGGCATCAAGCTCAACTACGCGTCTGTCTCGCACCCGCAGTCCAACGGACAAGTCGAGAAAGCCAATGGCCTAGTCTGCAAGGGCATCAAGAGGCGCCTGCGAGTCCCATTGAGGCGCGCCGCAGGTGCCTGGGTTGAAGAGCTGCCATCTGTGCTGTGGAGTCTGCGTACCACGCCAAACAGATCTACACAGTACACGCCATTTTTCATGGTGTACGGCGCTGAAGCAGTCCTGCCGTGCGACATCAAGTTCGATGCCCCCCGAGTGGTGGCCTACGATGAGTCTGATGCAGAGGAAGCACTCGAAGATGACATGGACACCTTGGACGAAGCACGCGACATCGCCCTTACCCGCACAGCCGTGTACCAGCAAGACCTGCGCAACTATCACGGACGGCGACTCCGGCCCAGAGCGTTCGTCCCTGGTGATCTTGTCCTCCGTCTCAAGCAGAAGAAGGTGCATAAACTTGCCTCCCCATGGGAGGGTCCATACATCATGACAGAAGCAATCGGCGGCGGAGCTTACCGCCTGAAGGACTCGAAGACGGGGACAGCTGCAACAACCCGTGGAACGTTGCGCAACTGCGCCGTTTCTACGCCTGATCGACCCGAATCTGTAACAATGTACAATGTCAAGAAGCGGCAGGTTTCAGACGCACTCTTTCCCTCGCCAGGGTACCTGAGGGGACTGGAAGGGTTTTAATGAGGCGGCCTGCTCGCAAAAATCAATAAAGTGATTTGAGGAACAAGCTCTCCCGTTTATTTTTATCAGCAAGCAACTCAAAAATCCTCGGCCGCCACCCGAATCACTCGGGGGCTGCGCTGTACAGGTCTAAGTCAAAACCTAGGCCGCCACTCGACGCACTCGGGGGCTGCGCCACACAGGTTCCACTCGAAAATCCTCGGCCGCCACCCGAATCACTCGGGGGCTGCGCCGTACAGGTCTAAGTCAAAACCTAGGCCGCCACTCGACGCACTCGGGGGCTGCGCCACACAGGTTCCACTCGAAAATCCTCGGCCGCCACCCGAATCACTCGGGGGCTGCGCCGTACAGGTCTAAGTCAAAACCTAAGCCGCCACTCGACGCACTCGGGGGCTGCGCCACACAGGTTCCACTCGAAAAACCCTCGTCCACCACCCGAACCACTCGGGGGCTGCGTCGTACAGGTCTAAGTCAAAACCTAGGCCGCCACTCGACGCACTCGGGGGCTGCGCCACACAGGTTCCACTCGAAAAATCCTCGGCCGCCACCCGAACTACTCGGGGGCTGCGTTGTACAGGTCTAAGTCAAAACCTAGGCCACCACTCGACACACTCGGGGGCTGCGCCACACAGGTTCCACTAAAAAATCCTCGACCGCCACCCGAACCACTCGGGGGCTGCGCTGTACAGGTCCAAGACAAACCTAGGCCAAAACCCGAATCACTCGGGGGCTGCGCCGCACAGGCCTGACTCGACACACCTTGGCCGCACTCGATCCGCTCGGGGGCTGCGCCATACAGGTCTACAGAAGTCTCCAATACACAATTTATTCACTCGGAGGATCCGACGACTTCGGCATACATACACTTATGCTCCCATTTGGGAAAATTTTCTCGTTACAAGCTAATACTTTACAACAACAGACTGCTATTCTTAATCGACAGGCTCTTCCTTTAGCGCATCCAGTGGCCCTACAAGTTGCTCACTGAAGCTTTGGACCTGTTGAATCATCTGACGCGCAGCCGCAAGGGTGTCGGCGTAGTCATCTGCTCCAGGCAAGCCATCAAGCACCTTGTCCAAGGGAAGATGAGGCCGGTCCATTCGAACGTACGCCAGTGCAACGTTCGCCCCGCCAACGAGCTGGGTGTGCACGATTTCCTTCAACGCCTTGACCTTACCCTCGCGGTACAACTCCAGCAGCGCAGCCAGTCCGCTAGGCTGCTCGTTGTGCGGAAAGAACACCTTGTTGACCCGCAGGAGGGTGTTTCTGCAACCTTCCAAGAGCAAAGCAGCCCGCCAGGTGCGATCCAGCATCCTAGCCAGCACACTGCCCTTGGATTTGCCTGACCAGAATTGACGAGCTTCGAGCGAGTCACAGGCGGCTTCTCTATCCACCCGCTCATCCACTCGACCCTGCTCGGCCTTCCAGTCAGCATTCACATCTGCATCAAGACCCAACACTTAGAACAGTGAAAGCATCAAGAAACCAGAGCAAAGCGTCAGAAGACCAACCTTGCAGTTGTCGACTGATCAGGTCTACCTGGCCAAGAAGGAATTCCTCACGCTGTGAGAACGGCGCAGCAGGCCGTGACTTCAAGCGCTCCAACTCCAACTCGGCGGTCCTCACCTTCGACTCAAGTTCAACAATCTTGTTCCTCATATAGGTGAACACTCGTTGGTCATTGGCGCTTCGCGCGTGGGCTGGAGGAGCTTGACGACGAGGGCGAGTGGGTGCAGCCGAAGAGGTATCCTCGTCCTCACCCGCACCAGAAGCCCCAGCAACCTCGGGAGTCTCACCCATCTCAGGATGCCAATTTTCGACATTGTCAGGCAAATTCATATGACACAAGACTCGAAGACAAAGATTATATTTTGACACCGGCACGTTCGCGGCCAAAAGACTTCGCAGATCATGAGTTTCATTACAGACCAAGTTCAAAAGAAGAAGAACCCTAAAACAAAGGAAACTACATGGCAGACTCCGACCGAGAACGGCCCTTCCTAGCGGCCAACTCTGCAGCTTTGGCGATTCTCTTCTCGAAGGTGGCAACCAACTTCGCAGCCAGCTGACTCGCCCGCGCCTTCACAGAGCTAAGGGACGCGGTCTTGCCATCAGGCCTCCGAGGGAAGTCGCTGACAACCTTCTCAAAGTCACCTGCGACTTGATGACCGAGTAGGAGCTGGAAAGTGAGCTCTGAGCCGCGTACCGTCTGAGCACGCGTGTAGTCCGCCATGGTGGTCGCTTCGCCTTCAAACAGAGCCGCAAGTGCGTCAACAGCGTCCGGCGACGGCTGGTTGGGGAAGATACTCCGATGCACAGTCGCCAGGGCGCCTGTCGACTTCTGCAGCGCCGCCAAGGCATATGCACAGACGCGGTCGACGAAGCCGACAGCCTCGGCCAAGCCGACGTTGGCACTGGAAGTTCCTTCGGGAGGAGCACCTCCGTAAGTCTCTGCTCCAAAAGGACCACACGGATAAGACACCAGAAGTCGACACAAGAAAAAGTAGGCAAACAGCCGAGATACTTACTTCCAGTAGAGTCGGCGAGTGAGAGCAAGTGCTCAACCTGGGCCTTCTCCAGTTCGTCCCGGACTCGCTCACGCTCCTGAGCTTCGCCCAGTGACTTCTCCAGCTCCGCGACCCGCTTCGCCAAGATCTCCCTTTCGCCTGTGGATCACCAGATCAAAGTTAAAAAGGAAGATAGTCGACGCACCTCTTGAACGCACGGGTTGGTACTCACTGTTGGCTTGCTCCAGAGCAGTGCGGAGTCGACCCCCCTCCTTCTCCATTCGCACGAAGGCCGTGGCTCCCTCCAGCAGCTGGCGACAAAAAGGCTGTACAAAGAACAAGATATCAATCTGCGCCCGACTATTCTAGTCACGCACATCTTCGGGGGCTACTCCCATCGGGAGCGCTGTTCGCGCACCCGATACAGATATTGAAGACTGCATTAAGAGACACTTACATGCTCAAGCAATCCAGCATCCAACGAGGTCGCATCAGCAGTCTTCTCGGGAACGGAGGAAGTCGAAGCCTTCAAGGTCGACGCATCACCCACCTGCGGCTCTTCTTCGGTCGCCTTCGCGGCCTGCTCCAACACGGGAGCAGAAGTGTGCTCCATCTCTGGAGGCGAAGAACCGACAGCGCCAGTGCGGTTGCTACGACAAGATACTTCAATTCAAATACTCGCAAAGGCAAAAAGGGCACTCGACAGAACAAGGTGATGGTTTCAAGACTAACCTGGTGACATCCTGATCATCATCGCTGCCCAGGGAGACGGAGGGCATCCTCGCGAATCCACTCGGCGGTGCAGAGCTGAGGGGAGGCACGACCAAAGGCTCTGTCGGGCCGCTCGTGTACCTGGCACCCGAGGACGACTCGCTCGCCTCGTCCACGTCCTCCACCTCCACCTGCTTTGCGGGTGACGAAGCCGAAGCAGACTCGCCAATCCTTCGCCTTTGCCGCTTGTGCAGCGGCTCTTCGTCTTCATCATCCTCCTCCACCTCTTCGCTCGGAGAGTTAGCGGAAGGAAGTTCATCGTCATCATCCTCGTCCTCCTTCAAGATCTCTGCTTCTTCGTGAGGACCGTTCTCCATCAGCGGAGGAAGGCTGACAAAGCTAGAGCGACCCTGTCAAAAATTCGGGTCAGACAAAAGAAAATTTCGACAGAACTGACAAGACAGAAGCACAACAAAAAGGAAGCTTACCTCAGGCACAGGGTTGTTCGGCCCATACGGCTCCACCGGGCACTTCACGTTGCAAGTATCGGCGGCTCGGAGGCTGGTGATGCTCCTCACCTTCGACTCGACTTCTTCGTCGCCAAGTTCATTGCCGGTCTCGAGCTCCCACATCGGGTGGATGCGAGAACGGAGCGGTTGCACCCGAAACCTGAAGAAGGTGGCAATCAGATGCACCCCACCTGTCTCGCGCCCAAGGGTCTTCAGAAGATCGCGGAGGAGTGCCAGCAGCGGTTTGGTCGCCTCCCTGTCTTCCTTTGACAGCGGGTGCGTCCACGCCTTCGTCTTCATCAACGCGCGATCAGCTGCGAAGTCGGGAAGGCCTGCTTGGTCGCACTTGACATAGAACCATTTCTTCCGCCAGTTCTGGACGGAGTCGGACTTCTTTATTTGGAAGTATGTGGTGTCACCACGCACTTGGATGCCGAAGCCGCCGACGGGGTAGACCTGCTTCGACTTCCCAACGTTCCTCTTGACGAGGAACAGCGACTTCCAGAGAAGCCAGTTGGGAGAGATTCCCAAAAAGCACTCGCAGAGCACGATAAAGCTCGCGATACTCAAGACACTATTGGGAGTCAGATCGTGGATCTGAATCCCATAAGCATACATGAGACCACGAACAAAATCGTGGATGGGGAACCCGAAACCCCGTGGAAGGAACTCCATGAAGCAGACGCGTTCCCCATCCCGAGGGGAGGGGAGTACCTCTTTTCCCGGAGGACGCACGGCCGCCTGGTCCGCCGGCGGCAGCAACCCCTGCGCGCGGAGGCTCTCGAGATCGGTCTTCTTCACCGACGACTTGACCCAGTCGCCGTCCACCTTCTTCATGCCCGCATCGGCGGCGGTGCCCTCGGTGGTCTTCGCTCTCTTCAAGCCCATCTTCGCTTGGGAGAGTGGAGAAAGCTCTGGAGAACTGGGCGCAAGGGCAGCAATGGAGGAGCAGCACTGGAGGAGAAAGCAGAGGAGATGGCGGCGAAATGAGGATGGCGTGAACTGTTCCCACCGCGGTGAAAATTATATACCGCGGGGTCAGTTCATCCTGGCCGTCCTCCACGAAGCGGCAATTCGAGGCAACATCTGGCCGTCCACGTGTCGCGCGGAGATAGTAACCGTCGCCACCCACGCCGCCCACTACGCGCGGGAATCGAGGCGCCATCATCATGCCGCAAAAATTTCACGCCCAACGGTCAGAACAGTCAATACTGACACTGGGACCACCCTGTTACGTCCCATCGGACGCAGAGCACGCCGAAAACGTCAGCCCTGACGTCATCCGCGGAAGCGTATCAAGTAAGCCAACGGGCTGATGGAGCACCCTGGCAGCTCTTTCGAGTGCACCAAAGATACAGTAAGCTCTGAGAGCTGAGTCAACTCGACAAACTTGTTCGAGTGCCAGAGAAATACAGTAGGCTCCATGAGCTGAGCAAACTTAAGCAGTAAGCCAAACTGGCCGAGTACAAAGTAAGTCGTGCAAAGCAAGTTGCGACTCCGTAAAATCGAGTCCCTTCTTCACTCCCATCGGGAGCGGGCTTTTCGACTGAAGGAAAAATTGAGTTTAACCTCAATTGCAAGCAATTCAGCTTAATCTCGGGGGCTACTCCCATCGGGAGCGCTGTTCGCGCTCCCGAATGACTCAAAACAATCGCAGTCGAAAAATCACCGACCGGAGCAACACTCGCAGTTTTCACCCTGCAGTCGATGTTTCGACCAAGGAATCCTCCATAAGCCCTGAACGGCCGGAGTCGACAATTTTATTTGTTCCTTTCAGGAACCTGGTGGCGTGCCCGGAAGAAAGGAGTCCTTTACCCGACTCTCCGATTCGACTAAGCACTCGGGGGCTACTGTCGTGGGGTTACTCTTTGACTACCCCACGGTGGTGATACCTGGGTCACGCCAAGTCCATCAACCCTATGGCGAGGGCCTGAGGAAGGCCCAAGGAGGACGACGTGCGGCCCAAGACAGTCGGCGATAGGCCATCAGAGTCGTTCATCCTGTAAGTGCCATCGGCACCGTTCACCCGAGACCCAGCCTGTCATATAAAGGCTGGGAGGGTCCCTCGTCTAGGGCAGGCAAGCAACTAGCGAACTCCACCTCATAGCCACCAGTTAAACCCTAGCGAGATTGCCATCTCGCCATTGTAGCCACCTTGATCATAATTCCATACAAGCAGGAGTAGGGTGTTATCCTCCGGGAGCCTGAACCTGGATAAATCGCCCCCTGTTAGCCGTCGTGATCACCAACGTTCATCTTCCTCCCCTTCAATCAACCCGGGGTACTCGACCCAGGGATTTGCCGAGCCCTAACCTCGTCAGTGGCCAAAGCGGGTCCACCAACTGTGGGCCCACCAAGAAGACGGACAAGGCAAGGAGTCAGGGTCGGCAGGCGGGCCGCCCCGCCTACCCCACGGGTACATCGACAAGCATGGCATCGACAACCAGGGCTGAAGGACCGGGAGACCTCCCGGGGTCACCCCCAACACAGCTGGCAACGCGGAGGACCCGGGGCCCGAACGCCCGGCAGGAGGTCAAGCTCGCTCCCTGGTGTCCCCTCCGTACTGCTGCAAGGATAAGCATGCCAGCGCAAGCTGGAAGCTCTGAGAAGACTTGGGCGCCAAGGAAGCGGAGGCTCCGAGCAGAGACATGGCCGGTGGGGGTGTCAGCCCTTGTCGACCCCGCTTTCCAAAAGGTGGGCGACCACACCAACCCTCCAGGAGGAATACTTGGACGAGAAGAGGCCACGTCGCCCCCTAAAAGACCACCGGGAGGTTTTCTCGCCAAAAACGCCCACGCTCCTCGGATGCTCCTGTAGGATCCCCTTAGCCTATAAAAGGAGGACCCAAGCATGACCGAGAGGAGGGCTGGACAAAATAGAGAGCAAGGCAAGACTAACTAGGGTAAGGGGTGAAGGCGAGAGGTGATCTCCTCTGGGTAGGATCTGCTCGTCTCCTACATCTAGCCGCAACCTTCCGGGTGTTCACCCTTCACCTCCACTTTGTAAGCCACACCAAGATAAATCTCTCAATCCAGACATACAGGAGTAGGGCTTTTAGCCTCCGGGCGGACTGAACCTGGGTAAACTCCCTGCGTCCCTGTGTTGCTCCCTAGTACGTAGATCGGAAGAACTTGGCGAGGTACTCTTGGGGAAGGTGTCTCCGGCCTCCTTTGCGCCCCGTGCCGAACCTAAAAAGGGGGTATCCTTTACTCCCGTTGTCCGTGCTCCGAGACATGACATCTGACGCGCCAGGTAGGGGGCGCAAGCGCTGGATTCTTCTTCATCAACCTCAAGTCCTTCGCCTAGATCTGCGCCAGCATCTTCGTCCAGATTTGCACCGACCCCGTCGTCGAAATCGTCACCAAGGTCTGCATCAAGTCCTCCGTCCACGGCAAGGTCTACTCCCAGTTCCTCCCTCTCGGCGAGATCTGCTCCAAGGGCGTCGAGCCTAGCGAGATCTGTGTCGGCTGCGCTCTTCGCTGAGATGGCACGGAAGAAAAAGACCCAAGCAGCCATGGAGTACCTACGGTACCCAGGACTCGGCTTCATCCCCGAAGAGTCTTCATCGACGTCGCTTGTTGAAGGCCAAGCCCCCAGAATTCGATTCGTTCCTCCAGGACCCGCGAGGAGAAGCCTCAGGGAGGTGCGATGAGCACGGATGAGCCTCTCTCCCCATGGACGCATGGAGTGAGGGAGGAGCTCCGCCTCGGAACACCACCTGCAGCGCCGCCACCAAAGAAGGAAGAACCGAGCCCGGCCATGAAGAGCGAGCCCCCCGATGAAGACCATCTCGCATACGTTCCGCAAGAAGTCCAAATCCCTCTGGGTAAGGATGGCCTACCCGGGCCATGGTGCATGTACCATAAGTCTAGTGGACACAGCATCGACGACTGCCGACAGCTCAACGAATGCAAGAAATGACCAAAAGATGACAAGTGTTACACCTCCGGAGAACCCAGACACATCAGCAGGGACTATCCTCGCAACGAGAAGCCAAAAAGGGCCAAGAAGAAATCCTCGAAGACTTTCACTAGCACTTCTAGTCAGACTGAAGACCTTGAAGACCCTTCCTCATCCTGGACACAGCAGCGGACACGAGAGAGCCAGAGGATGACCGCTATCAGTTGGGACCAAACTTTCGTCTATGAAGACCTCCCCGGAGAGGAGTGGGATATCCCGGGTCACATCGTGGCGATACGCCCGGGACCAAGCGGACCTCCTCAGAAGTACTGGATCGCGAGATGGATGGCCTCCGGGTCCCGCGGATGAAAGAGTAAGAATGTCTCCGGACCGGCGCCTCCGAAGCGCCAGCCAGACGGATGTGGCCTCAAGTAGCTCCAGAGTAAGAAGGTCTCCGGACCGGCGCCTTTGAAGCGCCAGCCAGACAGATGTGGCCTCAAGCGGCTCCAGAGTAAGAAGGTCTCCAGACCGGCGCCTCCGAAGCGCCAGCCAGACGGATGTGGCACCAAGCGGCTCCAGAGTAAGAAGGTCTCCGGACCGGCGCCTCCGAAGCGCCAGCCAGACGGATGCGGCCTCAAGTGGCACCAATACAATGGTCCCCGGACCGGCGCCATCAGAGCGCCAGCCAGTCAGCACACCGCCGCCTGTCGGTACTAAAAGTCCTGTTCCGGCAAGGATTCGCTGGGCAGGCGGCTATTTCAGTTCGAGTCCCTGCACCCACGGGAAACTGCGGGGCAGGGCAGAGTTATGTCTGAAAAATGGCATAGAAGACCCACCTCAGCGGCAGCGCGATGAAGTGATCACTGAAATAGCCTAAGGAGGTCTACAACGAGCTAAGTATAAAACGTGCTTGCACGGGCTTTTTCCTAGCTGCATTTGCTTTATGCGCTTTGGCTAAGACGAAGGCGGACGTTCTTTTGGGGCAGTGCCTCTGCGATGATGCTGTCAGTTTCCCTCGGGCCGTGGAGTCGTGGTCTGAGGTCTGTGCGGTCAAAAACGATGGGCCCTTGGGGGGGGGATGCGCCCTGTGCTAGTATCTCAGATCCGTCTCTGTGCTCACGGCTGGTTAGCTCTCGCGCCTTTGGATCCTTCCCGAGAGCGTTAAGCCTCCACGAGTGTAATAAAACTTATGTAACCATGGAAAAAGTTATTTACATTCAAAAGTACAAGTTTGCCAGCAATTCTCGGCGACACAGTCTCAAAACACGGATCACGTTCCCGGGTGCCGCTCTGTCTCTTTCAGGTTTCTCCAGGATCACTGGTCGTCCTCACGGGAAAGGCGCTTCATGATCTCGTCCACCTGACGGGTGACCTCTGGATCGGACGACATCCTGGGCGTCACCCCTTCCAGCTCGAAAAGCAAGGAAGGTTGCGGGCACCACTGGTGAAGGGCCACGACGAATCGGGTGGCCACCTTCCGGGCAGCCTTCTCCCCCGCGCAACGACTGGCCTTGCTCACGCTCTGTTTGGCGCTGCGAATCAACTGGGCTACATGCTCCAGGAACTCGGGGTAATTGCTGATGGAGCGGGAGTGTTTTGGCTTAAGGATGGGCGGATCTTTCGCCCCCATGGCGGTAAGCGGCTCCACAATCTTCGAAGACCCGGTGTACATCTTAAGAATGAGCTCGTTGTTGCCCCTCCGGTGAAGGGTGAACTGCTTCTTCTCTTGTTCAAACGCCGCCTTGGTCTTGCCCAGCTCTTTCTGCGCCACCTTGAGCTGGACGGTCGACTTCTTGTTCTTATCCCAGGCAATCTGCACCTGCGACTTGCATACCTCCAGGGCCGCCCGACCGTTAGCAAACTCCTTGGCCTCAGCCCGGTGGACAACGCTCATTCGCTTGGCTGCTTCGTCCCTGAATGCAATCGCCTCCCCTAGTTCTTTGATCTTCTTCTCCAGGGCGGTGTGGTGGGCAACCACTCTCTTCCTGGCTTCTTCGGCGGAGGCAAGCGCCTTCTTTTGCGCCTCGATGTCGGCGGTCATCGTCACTATTTGAGCTGCCAGCTCATCCCTTTCGCCTCTGGCCTTCAGAAAATCTTGTCTGGCCTGAGCCCGGCGCTCTCTCTCAAAGTCAAGGTCATCCCTCAGGCGAGAGATCTGCTCGTCCCCCAACGTAATGGCTCAGTCCTTCTCCCGAAGAACCTCCGTGCTCTCAAGCTCCACCTCGTGGCAGTTCCACTCCACCATGTTGTCCATCCCCTGCTCCAGACGGTCTTCGTCCTGCGCCGCCCAGATGTGGAGCTGCTCCTCCGCCTCAAGGTAGGCTTTCTCTTGATCTTTAAGCTCGCGAAGACACCGCTGGAACGTCTCCTCAAGACGGGACACCCTAAGCTCTCGAGCGTCCAGCAATACCTCATCCGCCACCAAGCGCGCCTCTCGGGCCTCCAACTCTTCCTCCCTGGAGGAACCAAGAGAAACCCGCCGCTCGAGCTCGGCCCGCGCGAAAGCAAGGAACTCCCCAGTGTTATGGAATGATCTTGAAAACCCGGGGGGCGGGTTCGCTGCCTGCTCAACTGAAGGGGTGCTCGCGGATCCCACTACCAGAACGTCGCTGGGAGGCTGGCGCCCACCGGCTCCGCACACCGGAAGGACTGCCGGGGGCTCAACGTCGCGCTCGCCCTCGGCCGGCTCGCTCATCACAAGATCTGCATCATCAACCACACGGTCAACCTTGCCGATGCACTGGGGGGACCCGCACAAGCCCGAATGGAGTTACCGGGAATTAGTACGGGCATTGACGGGCCCCTCGGACGCGACGGTCGCCTGAAAGATGGTGGCGCTCAGCGAAAGGAGGAAGACTATGTCGTTGGGCGGCGATTTGGGGATTTTGGCGATTTGGGAGAGCAACGGCTACAGTGCCGCCGTGCCGTATCTTATAAGGCACCCCCCACGCGTCGTCTCTCCGACGGACGCGGAGGCCAAGGGGACGTTCCGCTTCGCGCGCCCCTTCCCATTGGATTCAAGGCTGGAGATCGGCGATCCGCGCGGATCGCAATGTACACCAAGGCGAGAAGACCCGGGGGCTCACTCGGGAGTCCCCTGGAACACTGCCACGGCTACCAAGACCTGCACGACAAGACAAGGTGTCCGGGACTCACTTTGACCAATCTCTTTTGGTCATAGCCCTGGCAGATGAAGAGCGTACCCGTCGGGATATGCCCGGGGGCTACTGTCGCAACAGTGGAACATGGGGTTCCCCTAGTGCGGCCAAAACGGGTCCACCAACCATGGGCCCACCAAGAAGATGGGCAAGGGAAGGAGTCAGGGTCGGCAGGCGGGCCGTCCCGCCTACCCCACGGGTACATCAACAAGCACGGCATCGACAACTAGGGCTGAAGGACTGGGAGACCTCCCGGGATCACCCCCAACACAGCTGGCAACGCGGAGGACCCGGGGCCTGAACGCCCGGCAGGAGGCCAGGCTCGCTCCCGGGTGTCCCCTCCGTACTGCTGCAAGGATAAGTATGCTAGTTCAGGCTCGAAGCTCCGAGAATACTTGGGTGCCAAGGAAACGGAGGCGCCGAGTGGAGACATGGCCGGTGTTAGCCCCTATCGACCCCGCTTTACAAAAGGTGGGCGACCACACCAACCCTCCAGGAGGAATACTTGGATGAGAAGAGCCCACGTCGTCCCCTAAAAGACCACCGGGAGGTTTTCCCGCCGAAAAGCCCCACGCTCCTCGGATGCTCTTGTGGGATCCCCTTAGCCTATAAAAGGAGGACCAAGCATGACCGAGAGGAGGGCTGGACAAAATAGAGAGCAAGGCAAGACTAGCTAGGGCAAAGGGTGAAGGCGAGAGGTGATCTCCTCCGGGTAGGATCTGCTCATTTCCTACCTCTAGCGGCAACCTTCCGGGTGTTCACCTGCCACCTACACTTTGTAAGCCACACCATGATAAACCTCTCAATCCAGACATGCAGGAGTAGGACGTTTAGCCTCCGGTCGGCCTGAACCTGGGTAAACCCCCTGCGTCCCTGTGTTGCTCCCTAGTACGTAGATCGTAAGAACTTGGCGAGGTACTCTCGGGGAAGGTGTCTCCGGCCTCCTTCGCGCCCCATGCCGAACCTAAAAAGGGGTATCTTTTACTCCCAGTGTTCGTGCTCCGAGACACGACACACTGACAGTACCACAACTTGTATGGTGGGTGTACTTAAGTCACTGAACTTGTAAAACGAGGCCGTTTTTTTTGGCTCGACCGGTCACGGTTCGGTCACATAAGCTCAGTTTGGACTGTTATATTTACAGAAACCCCCTGTTGTCAAATAAGAAGGGTCGTATTACAAAAATCATTCAAACTGTTATATTAAGGTAGGACATGCATGATTCTTACATGAGATCAGTTCGTTTGGTTAGAATTAACAAAGCCAGCCTAATTAAGGTAGGAAATTTAGCGCCAAAAACTACTACCACCGGCAGCCGTAGCTGCTCGCGCTCCTCACCGACCTGCACCACCGCTACCTCTACCTTGCCAACCGCTACTCCCAGTCTC
>QRDG01002480.1:0-110081 GCA_012064385.1 Puccinellia tenuiflora | reverse complement strand
AAGGCCGCACTAGCAACTCCTCAGCCTTAAGTCGTCTTGGGTGAAAGGTTTTGCCGTCTCATGCTGCTCTGGCTTCCCCATAGTGAGCATTTGCCGCTCCAGAACAGTGGGGTAGTAGCTGTGGGCCAGTGCAAGTATTCTTATGGCAGATTCTCCTCATGGCAGATTGTTTCCACAAGCGCATGTACCCTGGAGCTCTTGACAACTCATCAACCATCGTTCAGGCTCCTTGGGGTACTTGCCCTTAGAGTTAAGTAATTTTACCACAGAGCGAGCACCTCCTGCATGCCCGTGGCAGTGGTCTAGCATGGCATGGAGTTGTTGGCTAGTGGCAAGGCTTGAGTTTTGGGGAGTCAGCCCCTGCAAAGTAAGAGAAGAAGTCAAAAGTCATAAGTCACTGAGTTCTTTGTATAAAGCTGAAGAAGGCAAGCGCAGTAACTTACCAAAGATATGATGACACATCGCCTTAATCCCCTTTTTGGCATACATCCATGACGGCTCTCAGATCAGAGTGTGCCTTCTTGGCAGCCTTCTTTGCTTCAGCCGACTCTTTCTTCACCTTAGCTAGCTCAGCAGCTAGGGTTTGTAAATCTTCTCCAGCTGGAGGAATGCTGTTTCTCAGATTCAGCAGATTTGGCAGATGGAAGCTGCTTGGTCTTCCAACTTTTTCATGTCTCTCTTCATTTGGAGACAACAGTCTGAAAAAGCAGAAGTCATGAAAGCAAGTCAGCAATGTACAAGTCGACAATTAACAAGTCAGAAAAACACAAGTCAGATTTTTTACAAGTCAAATAAGAACTCATGAGCTCCAAGTCGTCACAAGTTAACAACTTGGCGCTTGGGGCTACTCAGGAGTCAATTCTTTTATCAGAAAAGCAGGCATGAGTCCTAGTAGTTGACAAGTCATAAGCTCCAAGTCGCCACAAGTTAGCAACTTGGCGCTTGGGGGCTAGGCAGATCAGAATTTTTCATCAAGTTAAGTATGAGTAGAGTGGCATATTTGCAGCTCCAAGTCGCCACAAGTTAGCAACTTGGCGCTTGGGGGCTACTCGCAGAACAATTTTTTCTTTAAGTAAGGTATCAGTAAGCAACATATTGTAGCTCCAAGTCGTCGCAGGCTGACAACTCGGCGCTTGGGGGCTACTCGTGCAGAAATTTTTGGTCTAAGGACCTGATAGACAGTAAATTAGCAGCCCCGAGTCCTAGTAGAGCTAAGGACTCAGGCCTTGGGGGCTACAGTATGCAAGTTTGTTCTACCTACCAAGTGATTTGAGTTCAGGATGAAGCACCTATCTTAGCTCCAAGTCACCAAAGATAAGGTGCTTGGGGGCTACTGTAATAGGAGATTAATGGATAGAGCATAAAGAGCACAAGTTAGAATGCTTACGTTATGAATCATCTCAAGGGCTCTGAGGGCTACTTGCTCCTCATCCTTTAGTTTGGCGGCTTGATCATTAAGCTCTATGGCCTCAATGTAGGCCTCGTTGAAGGATTTGTTGTCGGATATCCGGAGTCGGCTGTAGTCAGTTGAAGATTTTGCTGGTTCAGTGTTCAGCCGAGAAGTGGGAGCCACTTTTTCTTGACTCGGAGGCACCTGAACAGTAGTAGTTGGAGTTCCACCCCCAGATGAGGATGGGATCACCACAGGAGTCTCCAACCGAGTCTTTGGAGCGGACTCGAGAACAGGGGGAGTCCCAGTAGCTGTTGCACCAGCAGATGTGGGAGTCGTAGGAGCTGTCTTTGTACTCGTCGTCTGAGAAGTCGACGGCGGTACAACTCCTCGGCCGGAAGTCACATCGTCCATGCCTGGTAGCTTGGAGACCTTGGCGCAGGGCCGGGCTCTGAGACAGGACAGATTAAAAGTCAGATATTGATTAAAGATAAATATAGATGACATGCTAGTAAAAACCAAGGAGAAAGGTCATACCCAACATTTGTCTCAAGATCCAAAGCTTCTTGAGAGTCAGAAGAGAAGATTGACATTCCTGACACATAGGAGTCAGCTTTCTCAGGAGGAGAGGTCGACTTCCTCTGGTGTGATACAGGTAGAGGAGGAGGAGACTCTGCAGGGCCACTTGAGCGCAGTTTCCTTTTCTTGGCAGCAAGGACTTGCGCAGGAATTTCTTCGGGCTCGCCGGAAGAGCTGCTAGATTTGCGGACTCGTGAGGCGGGTACCTTAGGCACAGCAGCCCGGGACCCACCTTTTGGAACTGGAGGAGTCGGGGAGCGACTCTTGGCATCTGATGACTCCTCAGATGGAGTGGTTTGAGCTCCTGCAGGGCTTGATTCGGTATGCTCCTTGTCAGCATACTGTGCTTCAGAAGAGGACTCCTCCTCAACGACATTGACAGTGGGAGCCTCAGGTGAGGACTCCTCATCTTCATTCTCATCACCAGCAGCAGTAGCCTCTTTAGAGGACTCCTCGCTGGCTTCTTCTTCCTCAACAATCTCTGCAGCAGCAGAGGTGCTCCCTTTGCCCTTGTCAGTTTCAAGGGCCGACTTCCAGAAGGAGTCGGTAAGCTGCAGAGAGGAAACAGAAAGTTTGAGTTAGCAGATTGAGATAATACAAGCAAGCAAGAAGGAAAGGCAGTTAAAGTACTTACAGCAGGAGCTGGGCAGGTAGAGCAGAAGGGTTGAAGCCCAAAGTGGGCCTGGTCCTTCACCATCTTTCCGGTCAGCTTCTTGATCAATCGACCAAGTTCAGGACCGTCAGACAACTTATCAGTCATCCTAAGATCATCAGTGACACACCTGGTATACGAGCAGATGAGCCGGGTCCTAGGACTCAGCGGTTGAATTTTCCAGGTGGTCCAGCAGCGGACGAGATCCATGTTTTCCAGGTCATGAGAGAGGAGAGCCCGGATTCTAAGGATCAATGACTCGACTTTGGGCCGGGCGGCCTCTGAGCACCTGGCTTTCATAGCAGGAGTCACCTCCAGTCGGCTCTCAGAGAATTGAGGGAGTTTAGGTTCATCCTCAGGAGAGGTGTCCTTGCAATAAAAGAAGGACTTTTGCCAGTCCTTGATGCGGTTTGGAAAAACTGGCTTAGGGAAGACAGAATTTAGGCGACGCTGGAGAGCTACAGCGCCGCACTGTAAGAGAGGTCCCCCGGAGGTTTCAGGTTGGGGGTTGCAGTAGAACAACTCGAGCCATAGATCTAAGTCTGGTTTAATCTGGAGGTAATCCTCACAGAGAACAACGAAGTTGGAAAGGGTGAGGACAGAATTGGGGGCGAGGTCATGAATGCGCAGCTTGTAGAATTCGAGGAGCTGGCGGAAGAACAAGTTACCGGGGGGCGTGAAACCGCGGAAGAGGTGCTCCGCAAAGATGACGACCTCGCCTTTCGCCGGAGAAGGCACCGATTCATCCCCAGGAGCTCGTGCCTTGACGCTTGAAGGAAGAAGGCCAGCAAGGCGATGTGATTTCAGCTGCTCCGCCGTGATGGTTGAACCGCCCCAATCGGCGGAGATAGATCTCTTCGAGGAAGGTGCGGCGGCGGCGGCGGCCTCGGCGGCAATGTCGACGATCCTGCTTCCAGAAGGGGCCTTGGCCTTAGAGGTGCCCTTGGTGGGGCGCTTGGGGGCCATGGCGTACGTGCGGTGCAAGCGGAAGCGCTGCGCGGGAAAGAAACAAGTGCAGGAGAAGCGAGAAAGTTTGGGGAATGAGGGGGCAGTAGAGGTTTATGCTCTCGCCCTTTGACATTTATAAGAGGGTAAAAACCCTAGAGGTATACAGTGGTGACCCGCGGTAAAACCGTGGATAACGATTCGATAGTTAAAGGATAAGGCTACAGAGATGGAAGAGTAGTCGGCTTGCTCCAGGAAGCCGAGTCCCATGACTTAAAGAGTTGAAAATTGACAGAGTGGTGCACAGGAATAGCCACAGACTCGGCCAAGTGCTATAAAGAGCTAGAGCGGTGGACTTGTGCGAGAGGACAGGACGGACTCATTTTATATATGTAATATGTTTTTATGCAGGAATTCATCTTGGAGCTAGCAGCAGGCGACTTTGAAGCCATTGGCTCAAGTGGAAGGAGTCGACCCAGAGAGTCGAACCAGCAAGTCAGAGGAAGCCGCCAAGCTGCGCCCAAGATAAATTCGGGGGCTACTGATGGGGGGATACTTTATAGGTAGGCCCATGGACCCGGAAAGTAGACCCGCCAAGACCAAGAAGGCCAAAGCCGAGTCACGTATCAAGTCGCATGGGCTGGGCTGGAGACAAGCCGACCAAGGCCCATGATGAAGAAAGGACCCGTCCGGAAGGAGTCCAAGTACAACCCGGAGTCTAAACTTGGAAGACCAAGACGTAGAGTAGGACTCCGTGTTCTAGTGTGACTCGGTGTAAATTGTAAGTCCAGAGACCCGGCAGCCTTTATAAGCGGGGTCCTGGACCTTAGAACGATAAGTCCAACCAGTAGAGATAAGCTTCAACCAATAGAGAAACCCTAGCCACCAGAGAGAAGTCGCCGGCTCCTAAGTTGTGGGAGCCGGGTCCTTGTAATCGAGATACAATCAAGAGCAATAACATAGAAGCAGGAAGTAGGTCTTTACCTCGAATCAGAGGGGCCGAACCTGGGTAAATCCTTGTTCCTTGACGAGATTAACCGTTCCCACGTACTTCAGTCATCAATGGCCCCAGAACTCATCTTCCCTGAGGAAGAACTTGCCGTGACAACCCCACGACAGTTGGCGCCCACCGTGGGGCCTACGGTGACGAAAGGAGTTGAGATCGTTGGAGCTGCTCGTCGAGCTATGGAGAAACTCGCCATCGGGCGGGTCTACACTGATGAGCATGGAGAGACAGAGATCGATGACTCAGGCTGGACCTCGGAGATGAACGAAGTCGACGAGGGCTATCAGCTTGTCTTTGGAGGAATCAACGTGTTCGTCGGGATGGTGTGCGCGTCGGGTCTTCGCGCGAACTCGGCGGAGTCGGTGCCAGAGCCAACTGTTATCGTCGAGTCCGACGGCGAGGAGTCGGTCGGAACTTCAGAGGTCGGCATCATCGCCGAGTCTGAGGGACCCCTAGCTGAGGAACCAGAGGTGATGCAAGAGTCAGATTCAGATTATGATGCAGATTCAGAGTCCATCCTACCCTTGTTTGAAGATCGGCTTGGGTACGGGATAGAGGAAGAGGATTATGAGGAGTCGCCAGTACGCGCTCGTGTTGTGGGAGTCTACATGTCTGGAAACACTGGGAATCAGTTTGATCCAACTCTATTGACAAAGGAGATTAATGCAAGTAATGCCGCAGAGAGGGCGGCCGAGTTAACCAACGCTCGTGCTGCGTTGGAGAAGCAACTAGCTGATATCACAGAGGCAAACCGTAGACTAGCTGCAGAGCAGGCCCGAGTCCAAGATGAAGCTCAGGTCGTGCGGAGGCGCCGCGAGGAGCTTACTTCAATTCAGCATCGCCGAGCCAGGAGTCGCTTGCATGATGGAGTCCACATCAATCCAACCAATCTATTCACCACACCCAATGGTCCAGGCAGAGGAGCCGGACTAGGAGGCTCAGCGGCAGCAGGAGGCGCCGCAGGAGGAGCCGGAGGAGCACCACCACCACCACCACCACCACCCCCAGAAGGATCGGGAGGCAGCCGTGCTAACGGACCACCGCCTGAAGGAGGAGTCGGAGGAGGAGCATCTGGTGGCTTAGGGGCACAGCCTAACAGATTTCATACTCCAGAAGGACATTACTCTAATCCTATGGACAACGTGCATGCGGCGACTCTGAGATTGGAGAATATTGTGGTACCAGAGGGACCAGCAGGACAGGAGACTCGCGAGGCTATCGAGTTACTGAAAACAGCTTTGACTCAGCAAGCTTTGTATCCAACTTTTCCAGATGCAAGTAGGCTACATTCAACACCCTTTAACTCAGGTACGAGGAGTCGGCACGGCGAGTCCAACCCGGCAAACTCTACGAGTGCAAGGCGTCGTGAACTAGCGAGGAATCGTGCAAACATACCAACTGCTTCACAAGCTCAGCTAGTGGTTGATGAAGCAAGGCAACGACGAGAGAGAGAAGCAGCAAGAGCTCGGGAGGCAGAGAGGGACAGAGCGTTAGTGGGTGCAGCCAACCCGCCTCAGCCGACCCGGGTCCACGAGGAGGTGACTTCTCCTGGTGCTTCCCCAGCATTAACAGGACCAGAGTGTTTGTCCGATGCCATCAGATCCGAGTCCTTCCCTAGCAGTTTCAAGGAGCCGCGCAAGGTTCCAAACTATGAGCCAAACATGGACCCGACCTCTTGGTTGGGTACATACGAGATGGCGATGAGCATTCGCAATGCCACAGGTAATCTGTGTGCCAAGTTCATGTATCTTATGATGGAGGGAGCAGCCAAGGTGTGGATGCGCAACTTGCCTCCTAGGTCAATCAACTCTTGGGAGCAATTGAAGGCGGCTTTTATTCAGAACTTCCAAGGCACATGCAAGAAACTCAGCACCATCGAGGACCTAGAGCGGTGTGTCCAGAGGAAGGGCGAGTCAGCAAGGCACTGGATGAAGCGAGTCTCAGAGATCATTAACTCCTCACAAGGACTCCCGCCAGTTTCAGTGTTAATGGCGATGGAGAGAAATTGCAGTTACAATCCCTTGAGTTGGAAGCTAGGTCGTATGAAGGAGAGCCTGAATCAAGGTATTCCCCTTACGATTGGTGAGATCATGGCAGGTGCTAATAAGCACGCTGCCACAGACAAAACAAAGGATCAGGAGGAAGGAGCTAAAGGACAAGGTGGCAATGGACAGAATCAGAACCAGAATCAGAACCAGAATCAGGGAGGTGGCAAGAGGCCATATGGAGACAACTCTGACCTAGTAGCCAACACAAACACTGGAGTCAGACGCAAGGATAATAATTCTGGTGGATACCAAGGCCGCACTCCAAGCACGGAGGAGGTCTTGAGAATTCCATGCCCTAAACATGCCAAGAACGGTAGATGCGGTCATACCTTGGGACAGTGCGTAGATTTGCAGCGCGCCAGGTTCCAAGGGCCAGGAGGAGGTAACAACAATGGTGGATATAGAGGAAACAATGGAGCCGGAGGACCCGGCAATAACGGTGGAGGAGCCGGCAATAACCCAAACCAACCTCAAGGAGGAGGTCACCAGCAGGGCGGGTTCCAGCAGAACCCGAAGCAGCTCAATGATGGCAATGGTCAGTATTATGTCACAACTCGGCAGCACAACCCGAGTCGTGGCAGCTACCATGTCTTCACAACTAGTACGTCCAAGCGTTCCAAGAAGTTGAAAGTCAGAGCAGTTAATGCAGTAGAGCCGGCCCTTCCACAGTGGCTCAGGTGGTCAGAGCAAACCATCACATGGAGTCGGGCAGATCATCCTCCAAGAGTCGACGAGCCAGGGCAGCTAGCCTTGGTAGTGGCACCTCAAGTTGGGGGCTATACATTGAACAAAGTGCTTATGGATGGTGGAAGCAGTATCAACATCTTATATTATGACACATTCAAGAGGATGCAGCTGCAAGATAGACAGCTAATTCCAACAGAGACAGTGTTCCATGGGATAGTACCAGGGAAGTCGGCCAAGCCCATTGGTAAGATTTATCTTGAGGTTGCTTTTGGCACAGTGGAGAATTTTCGTTCAGAGATTATGCCCTTTGAGGTAGTGGACCTTAAGAGCCCATATCATGCTCTTTTTGGTCGACCTGCATATTTTAAGTTTATGGCCAGGCCATGTTATGTGTACTTGAAGCTCAAGATGCCAGGTCCAGCAGGAATCATCACAGTTAATGGCAGCAGACAGATGGCATTGGAGTGCGAGTTAGGTGATGCAGCTATGGCTGAGACAGCTTGTGCTCAAGAGGAGCTGAAGTTTTACAAGGCAAACGTGGATCCGGAGGACAACTCGGTCCTTAAGAAGCCGGCCACAGAGGAGAAGATGAAATTCAAGTCAGCTCAGGACACAAAGCAAGTCGACTTCACCCCTGGTGACTCTTCCAAGCAGTTCACCATTGGGGCACACCTCTCTGATAAATAGGAAAGCGCGCTCGTCGAGTTCATCCGTGAGAACCGGGACGTCTTTGCATGGAAGCCATCTGACATGCCAGGAGTCCCGAGAGAACTCGCCGAGCACAGCTTACACGTTAATCCTAATGCAAGACCAGTTAAGCAGGGTCTGCGCAAGTTTCATGATGACAGGAGGAAAGCCATAGGAGAAGAGGTGGCTCGGCTCCTCGCAGCCGAGTTCATCAAGGAGGTCTTTCACCCAGAGTGGGTGGCCAATCCAGTGTTGGTACCAAAGAAGACAGGAGAGTTGCGGATGTGCATCGACTTCACGGGCCTGAACAAGCATTGCCCTAAGGACCCGTTTGCACTACCTCGCATAGACCAGATCATCGACTCCACAGCGGGGTCAGAGTTGCTTTGTTTCTTGGATGCATATTCAGGGTACCATCAGATCAGACTCAACATAGAGGATGAGCTGAAGACGTCCTTCATCACGCCCTTTGGAGCATTTTGTTACACAACAATGCCCTTTGGACTCAAGAATGCAGGAGCTACATATCAGAGATGTATTCAGAATTGTTTCAAGAAACAGATTGGAAGGAATATTCATGCTTATGTGGATGATGTAGTTGTCAAGTCTCAGAAAGCCGACTCTCTGATAGCAGACCTGACAGAAACGTTTGAGAACCTACGCAAGTATAAGATGAAGCTCAACCCGACCAAGTGTGTTTTTGGAGTCCCTGCTGGCAAACTCCTAGGCTTCATCGTTTCAGAGAGAGGCATTGAGGCAAATCCAGAGAAAATCAAGGCTATCCATAACTTGCAGAAGCCGACTTGTCTGAAGGACGTTCAAAAGCTCACTGGATGTGTGGCAGCTCTAAGCAGGTTTATTTCAAGACTCGGGGAGAAGGCGGGTCCTCTCTACCGACTCCTGAAGAAGTCAGATAAATTCCTATGGGATGAAGAAGCTGACCGTGCTTTTGAGGAGTTGAAGAAAACTTTATCAACAGCACCAGTGCTTGCAGCTCCTACAGATAAGGAGCCCATGTTATTATATGTAGCTGCCAACGAGAGAGTTGTCAGTGCAGTAGTAGTTGTGGAGCGTGCAGAGGAAGGAAAGGAGTACCCAGTGCAGAGACCTGTCTACTACATCAGTGAAGTCCTCACAGAGTCAAAGCAAAGGTACCCTCAATGGCAGAAACTAGTTTATGGAGTTTTTCTTGCAAGTAGAAAGCTCAAGCACTATTTCCAAGAGCATCCAATTAAGGTGGTGAGTTCAGCACCGCTGGCAGATATTATACGCAACAGAGAAGCAACAGGGCGAGTCGCCAAGTGGGCAATTGAGTTGGGTCCTTATCATATCACATATGAGCCAAGGACAGCGATCAAATCTCAAGCTTTGGTTGATTTTGTCAATGATTGGACAGATTTTACATCTTCACCAAGCACCCCTTGCACCAAGTATTGGACAATGCACTTTGATGGGTCCAGACAGTTGGAAGGCTCAGGAGCCGGCGTGGTGTTAACCTCACCTAAAGGAGATAAGTTAGCATATGTCCTTCAGTTACACTTTGATTGCACCAACAACATGGCAGAGTATGAGGCTTTGCTACATGGCCTGCGTTTGGCCAAGGAGATGAACATCAAGCGTATCAGGTGCTTTGGAGACTCGGATCTCGTAGCCCAGCAGGTGTCTGGAACTTGGGACTCGAAGGATGCAAACATGGCGGCTTATAGAAGAGCAGTCGAACAGATAGCCGGGTTCTTTTCTGGTTATCAAGTGGAGCATATTGACAGGCGCAAGAACGAGGCTGCTGATGCGTTATCACGACTCGGCTCTCGTCGAGAGAAAGTACCACCAAATGTGTTTTTGGACGAGCTTCATCATCCTTCAGTCAAGCTGCCCACAGAGGAGGAGTTAGCTTTTCCAGACCCAGAGTCGGCACTTGTTGCAGCAGTACGAGCAATCCCAACGTGGACAGAGCCCTACCTAGCATATCTCCTGCGGGGTGAACTCCCAAAGGATGAAGTCAAGCGAAAACAACTCATCAGACGATGCAAGTCCTACACAGTCATTGATGGCGAGTTATATAGAAGAAGCGTTACTGGAGTCTACCAGAGATGTGTGTCTCCAGAAGAGGGCAAGCAAATATTGCAAGAGATTCATGCAGGAGATTGTGGTCATCATGCATCCACTAGATCCTTGGTGTCAAAAGCTTTCAGACACGGGTTCTTTTGGTTGACAGCACATTTAGATGCAGAGAGGATAGTTCGAGTCTGTGATGGATGTCAAAGGTACGCAAGGCAAGACCACGTGCCAGCTCAAGAACTCAGAACCATCCCTATCACTTGGCCATTTGCAGTTTGGGGACTCGACATGGTGGGCCCTTTCTCAAAGTCGCCTTGTCAGAAGACCCATCTGCTAGTAGCAGTTGACAAGTTCACCAAGTGGGTGGAGGTGGAACCCGTCAGCAGAGTCGACGGTGCATCAGCTGTGAGATTCTTCAAGAAGATAGCCACACGTTTTGGGTATCCTCACAGCATCATTACAGACAATGGTACCAACTTATCAGTTGGGGAGATGGCCAAATTTTGTGGTGAGAACAACATCAGACTCGACCTAGCCTCAGTAGCACATCCACAGTCCAATGGACAAGCAGAGAGGGCAAATCAGGAGTTGCTGAAGGGAATTAAGCCCCGGCTCCGAGTCCCTTTGCTAAGAGCCGCCGGGTCTTGGGTTGAGGAGTTACCAGCAGTACTTTGGAGCATCAGGACGACTCCTAACAGATCTACTGGCTTCACACCTTTCTTCATGGTGTATGGAGCAGAAGCTGTCTTGCCAAGCGACTTGTTGCATGACTCGCCACGAGTCGCCAATTACGTTGAGACAGAAAACGAACTCGCCCGCCAGGACTCGGTCGATGCACTTGAGGAAGCAAGGGAGTTAGCCCTTGAGAGATCAGCAGTATATCAGCAGGACCTGCGGCGATATCACGCACGCAGAGTCAAGACCCGGACTTTCCAGGAAGGAGACTTAGTGCTTCGCCTTGTCCAGAATAAGGAAGGGATGCACAAGTTATCTCCACCATGGGAAGGACCGTTCATCATAAGCAAGAATCTGAACAACGGATCGTACTATCTAATGGATGTGCGAGAGCCGGCAAGTGTAGGCAAAGGAGCTGATACAGCTCATACTCTAGATCCTTATGCAGAGGCAAAGAGGCCTTGGAACATAGCTCAGCTACGTCCATATTATACCTAAGTTGTAATAGATTCATGAGTTGAAAGGCAATGAGCCCAGTGAGCCATGCCTAGATGTAATCAAATTATTATGATCAAATGAAATAAAGCCGGCTTTTGTGAACATGAGTCCTTTAGTCGAGTCACCCAGTGAGTGCGCTTTGTTCTTTAAATTTTGATCATCAGGTTCTTGGGGGCTTGCTTTTCAGTGAAAAAAGTTAAGCTTAAACTCTTGGACCCGGCACAGTAGCCGAATTTTCCTAGTTTTCTCGCTGGTAAGTCAGATGCATCCTGCACAATATGATCTATCTACAGGCATGACTTGTTTCTCTCTCTTATGGATCCTAAGGAACATATGAGTTAAGAACCTGTCAGCATAAACTGTAAGAGAAGTCATGCAGGGCCTACTTATTCATCAGTGAAAAACTAGACGGGTTATAAGAACCAAGCCGATTGGCACAAATTCAAAATAGCTAACAAGCTAAATAGTTTAAAGCACCAGTAGTGCATCATTACAGCCCAAAGTAGCTAACAAGCTACATAGTTTACAGCCATCAGAAATAAATTATTACAAGCTAGAGTCATCTAGAGAATTGTCTTTTAAAGGAGCTGAGTCCTTGACTGGAGCTGTGGAGTCCTTAGCTGGAGACTTGTCTTTCGCCTGTGCAGCAGATGCAGAAGTCGACTTCCCAGGAGATTTTGTGGCAACTTTCTTCATCTGATAGCCAGTTCCCCTCGGGTTCTTCATGTGTTTGCTCAACTCCTCTTGAATTTGGGAGCCGCCAGTTGCGACTCTTGAAGGGGTGGGCGCAGCAGGAGTCTTTAGCGTGGGCTCTGCACCAGTCGAGTCGCCAGTCTTAGGAGCAGCTGGAGTGGAAGAGCTTGGCCCAGTTGATGGGGCACCAGTCATATCCTGTGAGGGACGCCCAAAGTTTACGATTGGAGGAACTCCTGGATTAACCCTCTTGTTCTCCAAGTCATAGTGATGAACCCATACCTCCGGGTCCATCTTGTTGGCGATTTCGCAGGCGTAAGGCCGCACTAGCAACTCCTCAGCCTTAAAGTCGTCTTGGGTGAAAGGTTTGCCGTCTTCATGCTGCTCTGGCTTCCCCATAGTGAGCATTGCCGGCTCCAGAACAGTGGGGTAGTAGCTGTGGGCCAGTGCAAGTATTCTTATGGCAGATCTCCTCATGGCAGATTGTTTCCACAAGCGCATGTACCCTGGAGCTCTTGACAACTCATCAACCAATCGTTCAGGCTCCTTGGGGTACTTGCCCTTGGAGTTAAGGTATTTTACCACAGAGCGAGCACCCTCCTGCAGCCCGTGGCAGTGGTCTAGCATGGCATGGAGTTGTTGGCTAGTTGGCAGCTTGAGTTTTGGGGAGTCAGCCCCTGCAAAGTAAGAGAAGTCAAAAGTCATAAGTCACTGAGTTCTTTGTATAAAGCTAAAGAAGGCAAGCGCAGTAACTTACCAAAGATATGATGACACATCGCCTTAATCCCCTTTTGGCATACATCCAGGACGGCTCTCAGATCAGAGTGTGCCTTCTGGGCAGCCTTCTTTGCTTCAGCCGACTCTTTCTTCACCTTAGCTAGCTCAGCAGCTAGGGTTTGTAAATCCTTCTCCAGCTGGAGGGAATGCTGTTTCTCAGATTCAGCAGATTTGGCACTGGAAGCTGCTTCGTCTTCCAATTTCTTCATGTCTCTCTTCATTTTGGAGACAACAGTCTGAAAAAGCAGAAGTCATGAAAGGCAGAAGTCAGCAATGTATAAGTCGACAATTAACAAGTCAGAAAAGCACAAGTGAGATTCACAAGTCAAATACAGAACTCATGAGCTCCAAGTCGTCACAAGTTAACAACTTGGCGCTTGGGGGCTACTCAGGAGTCAATTCTTTCTATCAGAAAAGCAGGCATGAGTCCTAGTTGACAAGTAATAAGCTCCAAGTCGCCACAAGTTAGCAACTTGGCGCTTGGGGGCTATTGGCAGATCAGAATTTTTCATCAAGCTAAGTATGAGTAGAGTGGGCATATTTGCAGCTCCAAGTCGCCACAAGTTAGCAACTTGGCGCTTGGGGGCTACTCGCAGAACAGAATTTTTTCTTTAAGTAAGGTATCAGTTAGCAACATGTATTGGTAGCTCCAAGTCGTCGCAGGCTGACAACTCGGCGCTTGGGGGCTACTCGTGCAGAAATTTTTGGTCTAAGGACCTGATAGACAGTAAATTAGCAGCCCCGAGTCCTAGTAGAGCTAAGGACTCAGGCCTTGGGGGCTACAGTATGCAAGTTTGTTCTACCTACCAAGTGATTTGAGTTCAGGATGAAGCACCTATCTTAGCTCCAAGTCACCAAAGATAAGGTGCTTGGGGGCTACTGTAATAGGAGATTAATGGATAGAGCATAAAGAGCACAAGTTAGAATGCTTACGTTATGAATCATCTCAAGGGCTCTGAGGGCTACTTGCTCCTCATCCTTTAGTTTGGCGGCTTGATCATTAAGCTCTATGGCCTCAATGTAGGCCTCGTTGAAGGATTTGTTGTCGGATATCCGGAGCCGGCTGTAGTCAGTTGAAGATTTTGCTGGTTCAGTGTTCAGCTGAGAAGTGGGAGCCACCTTTTCTTGACTCGGCGGCACCTGAACAGTAGTAGTTGGAGTTCCACCCCCAGATGAGGATGGGATCACCACAGGAGTCTCCAACCGAGTCTTTGGAGCGGACTCGGGAACAGGGGGAGTCCCAGTAGCTGTTGCACCAGCAGATGTGGGAGTCGTAGGAGCTGTCTTTGTACTCGTCGTCTGAGAAGTCGACGGCGGTACAACTCCTCGGCCGGAAGTCACATCGTCCATGCCTGGTAGCTTGGAGACCTTGGCGCAGGGCCGGGCTCTGAGACAGGACAGATTAAAAGTCAGATATTGATTAAAGATAAATATAGATGACATGCTAGTAAAAACCAAGGAGAAAGGTCATACCCAACATTTGTCTCAAGATCCAAAGCTTCTTGAGAGTCAGAAGAGAAGATTGACATTCCTGACACATAGGAGTCAGCTTTCTCAGGAGGAGAGAGTCGACTTCCTCTGGTGTGATACAGGTAGAGGAGGAGGAGACTCTGCAGGGCCACTTGAGCGCAGTTTCCTTTTCTTGGCAGCAAGGACTTGCGCAGGAATTTCTTCGGGCTCGCTGGAAGAGCTGCTAGATTTGCGGACTCGTGAGGCGGGTACCTTAGGCACAGCAGCCCGGGACCCACTTTTGGAACTGGAGGAGTCGGGGAGCGACTCTTGGCATCTGATGACTCCTCAGATGGAGTGGTTTGGGCTCCTGCAGGGCTTGATTCGGTATGCTCCTTGTCAGCATACTGTGCTTCAGAAGAGGACTCCTCCTCAACGACATTGACAGTGGGAGCCTCAGGTGAGGACTCCTCATCTTCATTCTCATCACCAGCAGCAGTAGCCTCTTTAGAGGACTCCTCGCTGGCTTCTTCTTCCTCAACAATCTCTGCAGCAGCAGAGGTGCTCCCTTTGCCCTTGTCAGTTTCAAGGGCCGACTTCCAGAAGGAGTCGGTAAGCTGCAGAGAGGAAACAGAAAGTTTGAGTTAGCAGATTGAGATAATACAAGCAAGCAAGAAGGAAAGGCAGTTAAAGTACTTACAGCAGGAGCTGGGCAGGTAGAGCAGAAGGGTTGAAGCCCAAAGTGGGCCTGGTCCTTCACCATCTTTCCGGTCAGCTTCTTGATCAATCGACCAAGTTCAGGACCGTCAGACAACTTATCAGTCATCCTAAGATCATCAGTGACACACCTGGTATACGAGCAGATGAGCCGGGTCCTAGGACTCAGCGGTTGAATTTTCCAGGTGGTCCAGCAGCGGACGAGATCCATGTTTTCCAGGTCATGAGAGAGGAGAGCCCGGATTCTAAGGATCAAGGACTCGACTTTGGGCCGGGCGGCCTCTGAGCACCTGGCTTTCATAGCAGGAGTCACCTCCAGTCGGCTCTCAGAGAATTGAGGGAGTTTAGGTTCATCCTCAGGAGAGGTGTCCTTGCAATAAAAGAAGGACTTTTGCCAGTCCTTGATGCGGTTTGGAAAAACTGGCTTAGGGAAGACAGAATTTAGGCGACGCTGGAGAGCTACAGCGCCGCACTGTAAGAGAGGTCCCCCGGAGGTTTCAGGTTGGGGGTTGCAGTAGAACAACTCGAGCCATAGATCTAAGTCTGGTTTAATCTGGAGGTAATCCTCACAGAGAACAACGAAGTTGGAAAGGGTGAGGACAGAATTGGGGCGAGGTCATGAATGCGCAGCTTGTAGAACTCGAGGAGCTGGCGGAAGAACAAGTTACCGGGGGGCGTGAAACCGCGGAAGAGGTGCTCCGCAAAGATGACGACCTCGCCCTTCGCCGGAGAAGGCACCGATTCATCCCCAGGAGCTCGTGCCTTGACGCTTGAAGGAAGAAGGCCAGCAAGGCGATGTGATTTCAGCTGCTCCGCCGTGATGGTTGAACCGCCCCAATCGGCGGAGATAGATCTCTTCGAGGAAGGTGCGGCGGCGGCGGCGGCCTCGGCGGCAATGTCGACGATCCTGCTTCCAGAAGGGGCCTTGGCCTTAGAGGTGCCCTTGGTGGGGCGCTTGGGGGCCATGGCGTACGTGCGGTGCAAGAGGAAGCGCTGCGCGGGAAAGAAACAAGTGCAGGAGAAACGAGAAAGTTTGGGGAATGAGGGGGCAGTAGAGGTTTATGCTCTCGCCCTTTGACATTTATAAGAGGGTAAAAACCCTAGAGGTATACAGTGGTGACCCGCGGTAAAACCGTGGATAACGATTCGATAGTTAAAGGATAAGGCTACAGAGATGGAAGAGTAGTCGGCTTGCTCCAGGAAGCCGAGTCCCATGACTTAAAGAGTTGAAAATTGACAGAGTGGTGCACAGGAATAGCCACAGACTCGGCCAAGTGCTATAAAGAGCTAGAGCGGTGGACTTGTGCGAAAGGACAGGACGGACTCATTTTATATATGTAATATGTTTTTATGCAGGAATTCATCTTGGAGCTAGCAGCAGGCGACTTTGAAGCCATTGGCTCAAGTGGAAGGAGTCGACCCAGAGAGTCGAACCAGCAAGTCAGAGGAAGCCGCCAAGCTGCGCCCAAGATAAATTCGGGGGCTACTGATGGGGGATACTTTATAGGTAGGCCCATGGACCCGGAAAGTAGACCCGCCAAGACCAAGAAGGCCAAAGCCGAGTCACATATCAAGTCGCATGGGCTGGGCTGGAGACAAGCCGACCAAGGCCCATGATGAAGAAAGGACCCGTCCGGAAGGAGTCCAAGTACAACCCGGAGTCTAAACTTGGAGGACCAAGACGTAGAGTAGGACTCCGTGTTCTAGTGTGACTCGGTGTAAATTGTAAGTCCAGAGACCCGGCAGCCTTTATAAGCGGGGTCCTGGACCTTAGAACGATAGGTCCAACCAGTAGAGATAAGCTTCAACCAATAGAGAAACCCTAGCCACCAGAGAGAAGTCGCCGGCTCCTAAGTTGTGGGAGCCGGGTCCTTGTAATCGAGATACAATCAAGAGCAATAACATAGAAGCAGGAAGTAGGTCTTTACCTCGAATCAGAGGGGCCGAACCTGGGTAAATCCTTGTTCCTTGACGAGATTAACCGTTCCCACGTACTTCAGTCATCAATGGCCCCAGAACTCATCTTCCCCGAGGAAGAACTTGCCGTGACAACCCCACGACAGTGCCCGTCACTTCTCCCATAACTCTGCCGAACACTTCTCCCCAAAACGCCTCCTTCTTCCCAGAGCGCTCCGCCTCCGAGGTCTTCTTCTCCACCGCATCCATGGCGGCCAAGAAAGCGACCGCCGACCAGAAGGGCAAGGCCACGACGTAGGCCGGCACGTCTGCAGCGGCAGCGCGGGGTGCTGCACTCGAGGAGGCGCTGCCAAAGTCCTGCATCCACTCAGCGGCGATTGCAAAGGTGCGCTACCTGGCGGCCTCGAGCACCAACGAGCACGGCGTCACCGAAATGAGGCCAATCGGCAGCAGGCTTCCCGAGGGGTATTACCCCATCTTTCTTCACACACTCCGACTTCCTCCTGGGGATTTTGGAGGTGTACCAGATCCAACTTCTCCATCTTCATCCCAACTCCATCCTCATCCTCGCCATCTTCGCCTACCTCTGCGAGGCCTACATTGGCATCCGTCCCTCGGTGGCGCTCTTCCGCAGCTTCTACTCCCTCCGGTCCACCGCGCAGAACGAGCAGCTCGGATGCGTCTCCTTCTGCATCGCCGACGCCCGGAGTAGGAACTACATCCCCATCGCATGGTGCGGTGAGAATGCCATCACCAAGGTGACGAAGAAGGTGGAGGACTTCCGCAATCGGTGGCTCTACGTCGACACCAAGGGGAGCCACCCTCTCCTGGAGGTGCCCGTGGCGCCCCCGAGGAAGTGGGCACGCTGGGCGAGCGCAGGCTTCGAGGGTCCGAAGCTTGATGAGGTGTACGAGTGCATACGGATCCTCCGCGATGCCGGACTCACCGGCCAGATGGTGGCGAAGGACTTCACAAGGCACCGCATCGCCCCCCTCCAGTGGCACTCGGAGCCGGTGTGGCAGTACACTGGCAGGGAGGACAGGATGCGCTTGTGCCAGGACAACTTCAAGCTGGAGGTGCTGTACCCGATCATGGGGGTCCTCTTCGCCACGACGGACATCCCATCCCCCACCAGGGACGAGACCAAGACGCTCTTCAGCTTTGTCGAAGAGAGTGTGCAGGAGCACCGCAGGCGCCTGCCTGTTTTCGACGAATGGGGCATCGTGCCCGTAGGACACCGTGGGCCCCGCACCAACCCGTGGGCGGCAGAGCCGGAGCATATGGATGAGTCGCCGGAGCCGGACGAGGGAGAGGACTCTGGCGAGGAGGAGGCCTTGAGAGGCGCCGAACCCTCTGGCGAGGACGAGGCCTCGAGAGGCGCTGACCCCTCGGGAGGCTACGCGAGCTCCACAAGGAGCGCTCCGCCTGAAGAGGGCGTCGAGGTGATTTCCTCCGGCAGCGACGAGGACGCCTTCCGCGTGGTTCCTTCCCGACGCACCGCGGAGGAGAGAAGCGGCGGCACGGGAGGACGCTGCGAGCCCCGCTCCAAGCTCCTCCATGACAGGGACGCCGGGGCCGCGAGGGGCGCTCCTCGCGAGGAGGCAGAGGCGCTTGAGGAGGAGGCCAGGACGACCAGCCCCCAGCCGCCGAAGGCGAAGAAAAGGGTGTGGAGGATGGCCGACGAGTAAGCCCTGATCCCTCTTTTTCCTTTGGTATTTTGCTTTCGATTACCCTCCTGAAGGATTTCTGTTTGTCTTTCTTTTCAGCAATCTTGCGGCGTCAAACAGACGATGGCTCTCCAAGCTTGGAGAGACCGCCAGTGTCGCCGTGGAGACGCCTGTGGCTGACGAGCCGCAGCATGTGGCTATTCCTCCCGCGGGTGAGCACCGCGCGGAGGAGGTGGTTGAAGGGGCGGCGCCGTCGCCAGCTCGGGCCGCTACTCCTCCCGCGGGTGAGCACCGCGTGGAGGAGGTGATCGAAGAGGTGGCGGCGTCGCCAGCTCGGGCCGCTACTCCTCCCGTACAGCAGGAGGCGACAGAGGAGGAGAGGGTGGATGAAGAGATCATCATGGAGCCGCCTCCAGAGGTGGAGGAGGCTCCCACAAGAGGGGCTGGCGCGCCCGAGGCCGTGGCGGGCACGGCCACCATGGAGGGGGCGGGAAGCGCCCCTGAGGAGCAGGAGGTGGGGGCGCCTCCGGAGCCCACGGACGCCGGAGCCGGGGGCGAGAGGACGCCCAGCCCCCAGAGGGATCCTGACATGGTCGGCGAAGGAGGCGCCCACACGAGCCCCCAGGCCCCACCAGAAGCGGCTGTGAGCCCGAGGCGAGGTGTCTCGGGTACCTCGCCAATCGTCGAGGAATCTGCACCCCACGGCGATGCGGGGACCTTGGCGCTAGGGGGGCCACGCCGACGCGCAGCTCGCCGCGGCGCCGTCTTCGGTCAAGCGCGGCAAGCGCTCAACGAGCTAGAGGTGCAGTACGCCGAGGAAGAGCTCGCCAGGGCGGAGGAGCGGGCGAGACTTGGCGAAGCCTGGGCCTTCCTCTTCGAGAGGGTGGAGAGGTGCCGCCAGCAAGATGCGGCGGCCCAGGCGGCGCGCGAGGAGGCAGTGCGCTTTGCCAAGGAGACCCGCGACAGCGTGCAGCGGGAGGCGGTGGAGACCATGGACCAGCTGGACGCCGCGCGGGAGGCGCTCGAGGCGGAGACCGCCTCCAAACAGCAAGAGATAGCGGCCGCAGAGTAGAAATTCATCGCTGACTCCATGGTTGTAGAGGTCAGCCTGAAGGAGATCCGCGAGCTGCTGGACACCCGCGATAAGCGGTTGGTGCAGCGTGAAGCGGAGCTCACGCAGCGTGAGGGAGAGCTCTCCTCTCGCGAGGCGGAGCTGCGCCAGCGCGAGGAGCAGATCCAACAGCTCGAGAAGGAGCAGGCCATCCGCGAGGAGCAACTGGCGGCTCGTGAGGGCCGGGTGGCCAAGGACGAGGCCACCTACGCGGAACGCCACGAGAAGGCCAACGCCGACTTCGCGGCGAAGCAGAAAAGAATCCAGGAGGAGGCCGACGCCAAGGTCAACCTTATCCGCCAGAATCTCGCCCAGGATTACGATGCGAAGGTCACCAAGCAGGAGGAGCGCTTCACAAAGAAACGCAATGAGCTCCAGCACCAGATCGAGGGGCTTGAGAAGGAGGAGAAGGAGATGGCCTCCCGCCTTAAGCGTGCCAAGGAGGCTCAAGCTCGTGCGGAAAAGGAGGTTGTCGCCCTGAAGAAGGACCTGGACGAGCTCCACCAGCAGGTGGGGCCGGTCGTGAACCTTGTGGAGGAGGCACGGAGCAACGCGGAGTTTGGCCGGACCATGTCGCGCCAGTGCATGCTCCAAGACTTAGTGCTCTACGCGCGCGCCGTTGGGCACCGTCTGGGGATCGAGGTCCCCTCCTTTGCCGCAGGGGGGAGCGACGATGAGGCCGTGTACACGTTCTTCTTCGAGCATTTCCTCGCAAAGCTTGAAGAGACCGCGAAGGACTTCAACGAGCGCGTCATGGAGGATAGCCGCGATATCCTCGTCCTCGCCACCTACTGCATCTTTGCCAACCTCGCGAGGCTTCAGCCTTCCCTCGACCTCGAGGCTGTGACGGCGCCCGTCAACATCTGCAGCGTGGCGGTGAACGATAGGATGCGGAACGCCGCCGAGGCGTACGCCAAGCTCTTCGACCAGGTCGAAGTCGAGGAGGGTGAGGACGACGGCGAGGAGGACGCTGCGGGGGAGGAGGAACGCGTCGCATCGGGCGACGAAGGCACCTCGGGAGGCCCGCAGGCCTGAGCTTTTCCTGCGGCTGGATGTGCATGAGGCACACATTACCTTAGCATTTGGTTGTAAAACTTTTGTAAAGACTTGTTTAAGTTTCATTGGAATATGCTTGTGAATGTCCATCGGGAGGCTTTTGTCTTTCCCCCTCATGTCTTTTTCGCTCTACGTCTTAGGACCCTCTCTTAGCGCTACACCACCGCCGCTTCGGTATGTGAGAGTTAGGGCTCCACAAGGCCGGGGGGTGCGTGAGGCCTCAAGAAGTAAGAGCTCCTCGAAGCGCGATGCTTGGGGCCCCCCTTTGATGCGCAAGCAGCCCATGAGGCATAGGAGAGAGAAAAGAGGCTCGAGGGGCAAAAACCAGCGAAAGGAAATTCAACCAAGTGTTTAGACTTAGCTTGACGAGGCGTTTTTGCCTTGGAGAGGGTGTTGGTTCCCTGGCGAGGCGTTTTTGCCTTGGAGAGGGTGTTGGTTCCCTGATGAGGCGTCCTCCTGAGGTTGCCCGAGGCTTGGAGAGCCTGCTTTCCTGCGTTTGGACAGATAGGCATACCCACAAGCAATACATAGCTAGATAACTCATGCGCGCTCATAGGTTCCTTCATGTGTGTCTCGCGAGGAGAACAGGAACCAAGGTCCTTGGTGAGTTGACGTGCACGGGAGCCGGTCCATGAGTTCAGAGCTCCTTGGGAAAGTTGACATGCATGGGGCTGACCCGTGAGTTCAGAGCTCGGATCCCTTGGGTTTGAGGCGCTGCCGGGATGCTCCCGTGGCAAGGCACCATGCCCAGCCCCCGCTCGCGAGATACACAGGAGGGATCATACGAACGAGAATGAAAGGCAATAACACAACTGCTTACCGAAGCAACAACATATGCTGGCGCAGAGCGCAAAGGTTCAAAGTGACCTGAAACAGAGGTTCGTTACACTGGCGTGGCCAGAAATAGAAAATCCGCCATGTCAGGCATGGGGTTCCACATGGAGTGGCTGAGACTCTCGCGGCCCGAGGCGATGCATGTCGAGAGAGCTCAGAGAGGGGGCCCCTATGCGGGGGTGGCTTCAAGAGCCTGCGGTCCACCATGGCTGGGCATGGGGATCCACCTCGCCAAGGCATGGTGCGTGAAGAAGTCACCTTGCCGAGGCGCGATGGCTTGGGAGTCTTCTCGAACGGCCCGCGGCAACGTATAGTAGAGAGGGGAGCCCGAAGTTTTTTCCTCGTGGAGGATGTGACATTGGCCACGATGTTTTTACCGTGGCTGCACGGGGTGGCTGTCACGGAGGGGAAGCCTTGATGTTTTTACCATGGCTGCACGGGGTGTCTCCAGCGAGGACCGGTGCCTCGCGAGGGGATCAGCCTCGCGAAGGGCGGAGCCTCGGGAGAAGGCCGGAGCCTAAACGTTTTTACCGTGGCTGCACGGGGTGTCTCCAGCGAGGACCGGGGCCTCGCGAGGGGATCAGCCTCGCGAAGGCCGGAACCTCGGGAGAAAGGCCGGAGCCTAAACGTTTTTACCATGGCTGCACGGGGTGTCTCCAGCGAGGACCGGGGCCTCGCGAGGGGATCAGCCTCGCGAAGGCCGGAACCTCGGGAGAAAGGCCGGAGCCTAGACGATTTTGGCGCGAGCCCCCGGGCCTCATGGGGGGGGGGGTAGCCTCGGGAGAGCCGGGGGCTTGACAAGGCTGCTTCCTTGTCGTGGAGTTCTGGGCTTGGTGGGGCGGAGCTCTGCTTGGCGAGGACTGGCTCTTCCCCTTCAACCACCAAGACCGTGCTTGCCGCCCGAGGAGGCAAGTTGGCGCCGATGGTGACGCTAGCCCCCGAGCCGCTTGCTTCAAGAGGCACCTACCATTGGGGACGACCGTAGGTTGGGGCTCGGGAGGGGTTCCTTACTGCTGTCGCTCGCGAGCCTCGCAAGCCTCGCGGGCCTCGCGAAGCCTCTTGAGGTCGTAGCAGTCCTCGGTGGCATGGAAATGCCTGTTGTGGTAGACGCAGAAGGGGCGATCATCTTTCTTCTCGGGCCCCGGGGCTGGAGCGGCAGCGCGAGGCTGCTTTTCGTCAGGCTCAGCCGCGAGGACCGCAGTGGTCTTGCGCTTCTCGGTGGATTTCTTCTTCTTCTTGGACCCCTCGGCGGGGTCTTCTGGCTCGTTCTTGACGAACAAGCGGCCCTCCTCAGCCTTGGCACACTTGTCCGCCAAGTCGAAGAGCTTTACGACGGTGGTGATGTTGTCGTGGATGCCAAGCTTCTCGAGCATCCGCACGTCCATGACTCCAGCCTGGAAGGCCGAAATGACCTGCGCGTCGGTGGCGTTGGGGATCTTGTTGCGCACCTGGCTGAAGCGCTGGATGTACTTGCGGAGGGTCTCGCCAGGCTTCTGGCGCACGGCGCGGAGGTCGTTGTACAGTGAGGCCGCACTCGTACGTGCCCTTGAAGTTGGCGACGAAGCACCGGCAGAGCTCCTCCCAGGTGTTGATGGACTCGGCGGGGAGGTTTGTGAGCCACGAGGACGCGGAGTCCTTGAGGGCCATGGGGAACCAGTTCACCATGACTCTGTTGTCGCCCCCAGCGGCCTGGATGGCCAAGGTATAGAGCTGCAGTAACTCCAGGGGGTTGTTCTTGCCGTCGTAGCGCGGAGGGAGATCCGGCCAGAACTTGACCGGCCAGACGACGCGACGGAGGCTGCGACTGAACGCGGTCGTCGTGCCGTAGGTGACCGTGCCGTTGGCGAGGGTGGCGCCCCACGGTGGCGACGTCGTGGACGGCGCGGTTGTGACGATCCTGGTTGCGCTCGATGCTAACGCGTGCGTCCTCCGGGGCTCGCTGCACGATTTGGCAGTCGTGCGGCGACGATGCGTGCGATGCTGCGCGGTTGTCGCGAGGGGGAGCCCCGGCTGGAGCAGGCTGCGGTGGAGCTGGAGCGGGCGCGGGGTGACGAGGAGGAGCATGCGGCGCGCCGTGCGCCACGTCCCCTGCGCGTGCAGAGAGGACCAGCGAACTAGACGGTGCGGGAGCGGCGACGTGAGCGGAGCCGATGAGCTCGGAGAGGCGATTGAGCCAGGCTTCCTGGGCCTCCGGCGTGGGACGGTACTGCAGGAGCTCCTGCGCCATGAGAAGCGCAGTCGCCGGGCTGGGCGCAGGGCGGCCCAGCGAGGAGGCAGCACGGTCCCGCGACGGGTGCAGGGAGGAGGCCTCCTCTTCGCCGAGGTCGTCCTCAGCGTGGTCGATGTCGTCGTCCTCCGGGTGCTCGACGCGGGGCTCGGGGTCGACGTGGCCCTCCGGAGCGGCACTTCCGCGCGGGCGGCCGCGCGGGTTGCCAACGGGAGCGGTGGCGGCGCTGGCCGTCCGGCGAGCGAGTCGTTCGGCGCGAGAGCCGGCCATGGCGGTGTCGAGGTTGAAGATGCGCCTCAGCCCCCTACCTGGCGCGCCAAATGTCGGAGAGCTATCCCAGGAACTGGGTGTGTCTCACAAGGATCGAGTAAGGGGCTGAACACGGAATCAAACAACCCTCAACGTGCCTCGGCGACGGTGCTCGTCGAACTCGCTGCGGGACAACACTGCAGAGGTGAACGCACGGTATTACCCAGGTTCAGGGTCCTCTAGATGAGGTAAAACCCCTACGTCCTGCTTCTGGTGTATTGCACTTGCTTGGAGAGGTTTCAGTACAGGGCGAGCTTGGCGAGCTCAAGGTGGCTACAATGGCTACTGCAGAACTCGGATCTAGGGTTTTTGTCTAAGCTCCAGGATCGTGAACCGCTCAGAGTCCAACCCTTTACCCGAGCGTGCTCCCCCTCCTTTTATAGGCGTCTCGGGCCTCTTTCCCCCAAATTTCTTGGCGGGAAGGGCTACCACATGGCGACGAAGGAGGAAGTGCGGTGCACGATAAAGGTAGAGTCCACCATAAAGGTAAAGTCCATGGACGCGGTCCACGGCAGGGGGCAGCGTCACCAAAGCTGGAAAAGCCACCGTCCAACCAGGACGGTGGGCTGGCGCTGCGGAGGTGGGACGGGTCCCACGGTGACGTTGCCCTTGGAGCGTAGCTGCAGACGGTTCCCTTATCACCAAAATGGCAATCCTTGGGGCTCCTTTGCTTGGTGCAGCTTTGTTGACTCCTTTATACATAAGAACGGCAACTATGGCGCTGCCGTCACCGCGCGCTGGCACGGTCGTCACTCTGCGGAGGGTGCAGAGCCCATGTGCGCTCTGCCGCGGAGGCAGAGCTAGCTTCGCGAGGAAAGAACCCTCGCCGAGGGAGGAAACCCTCGGCGAGGCCTTCCGCTTGGTCCTTAGTAGAATTTGCAGGCGGCATCCGAGATGCCCTCTCGAGGAGAGGTCCCTCGCCGAGGGAAAAACCCTTGGCGAGGAGGAGAGGTCCCTCGCGAGGCTCGCCAGGCTTGGAGAGCCTGGTCCTTAGTGAAATCTTCTAAAGAATGTTGTGGGCCCTGGCAGGCCGGCCCGTGGTACCCTGGTTTCCACTGTGCCGACACTTGTGCCCAGGAACAAAAGGGGGCGTGAACCCACTATCTAGCATAAATACTCCCTCTTGGAGACATACATAATTACTTGGCCAAAGCAACTACACACATCGGAGAGCATGCAAGAATATAAATGAACATATAAGAATCATGCAAAATATGATCATAACTTCATAATCCATCGGATCCCAGCAAACACATCACATAGCATTACAATAGTCGATCTTGATCATGTTAGGCAGCTCACAAGATCATAATACATGAAGCACAAGGGTGAGATACTACCATCTATCTACTTCCATGGACTCATGGTCCAAGGTGGAACTACTCACAAATCATCCCGGAGGAAGGCATGGCGATGAAGAGCCCTCCGGGATCGATCTCCCCTCCAGCAGGGTGCCTGGATCAGCTTCAGAATCACCCCTGAACTAGGGTTTATGGTGGCGGCGGTTCGGGATGACTTCTCTAGAAAATAATGGCCGCCCTGAGCGTTTTAGGTTTTTAGTGATTTTATAGGCGTCGAGGGGGGGCAGGGGCGGGCCCCACCCGCGGGTCCAGGTGGGGCCGCGGCCGTTGGCCGCCTCTGGCCCCTGGGTGCCCCCCCAGGTCGCCCTTTGGACTCCGACTCCATCTTGTCGAATAAAAATTCCCCGTAAATTTCCAGCGCAATCCGAGAATATTTCCTGTGGTAGATTTTCTGAAGTACAAAAACAGTAAAAATAGGAAACTGGCACTGCGCATCTTGTCCATAGGTTAGTCCGACAAAATGCATAAAAATGATATAATATGATATTAAAAACATGTGACATCATCACAAAACTAGCATGGAATAATAAAAAATTATAGATACGTTTGACACGTATCAACTAGTGAACCCATGACCCGCGGTCCATCTTTTTTACATTGTTTACAACCTCGTTTATCCGATTTTCATATTCACTTGCTCGCTGGTCCGTTTCCATAAATTCATTTCACTACACTATATGTTTAACCGCTTTGTTTTCAGCAGACCGGGAAGATTGACAACCTTTCTGCCGTTGGGGGCAAGTAATGAGTGTGTGCAGGTCCAAGTTTGTCAACGGTACGCGTGACAGCATTGACGTGCACCTCGTTGTTGATTTCAAAGTCCTACTAGTTCAATTAAACCTCGGTTCTTAATTAAGGGAAAACTGCTACTCGCTACATCCACGCCTTCGCGTGGGGCACCACCCAACTCTACCAACACCATCACTCCTCTACACTTTTACGTCTCACGTGTTGAAAGGGAGTTCATGTATGACGACATGAAGATTTCGACGTCTCCAATGTGGATATTCAATTCTTTCCCATGAGCCATGTTTGAGAGTAAGCTCGACATTCCAAAGAAGCATAGTAATCTTGTCCCTAGTTTCGCTCACGCAATTTTCCAACAGGTGTAAGATCCACTCATCGTATGTGGTCAACACTTATTAATTGGGAGGAATTGGCAAAATATCCTTCAGGGCTCGTTTGGCACCCGTCATTTCATTTGGTAGAAATGAAATAAAATGAATTCCAGAGAAATTAGAGGGTTATGAACAGGAATTGACTTAACATAGCAAAGGCATTCTCTGAAATTCCAATTGAAATGACATTCCAATTCCATGATAGCATAACACGTTGGGTATGGAATCTGAAATGCATTCTTCTGAAATGATGGGATCCAAACGACCCCTCATAGTGTCCCATAGCGTCGAGGTATTAGAGCAAGAAACCAACACATGGAAAAGCTTTCCTCCACCCTCAGATCGGGCATGTTGGTAGACAGCCTATGTGCCTCATTTTCTTATATTGATTCGTCGTCAGCGCGTGAGAGGCCACCTTCCATATGGTACGGGGAGGCACGAATATTTTGGCTCAAAAGATTGTTGGGTAACATCTAGCACACTTTTTACTTGTTGCACAACTAACATTTGATAGTTATCCAAAAACAGGATAGAACACTTTGTGGGATTGATAAGTTGCCCCTACCTCTACAAGCATGTTCAGGACATCTTTGACGATAGCTGCTTGTTGTGCCTCCGTACGGAAGAAAAGTAAGAATCATGTTTTTTCGCATAGAGCACAAAACATGGCATTTCGTTCCGAAACTTTACACTTATGTTTAAAACTTGTATATATTTGTCTCTAATTTTTTTCATAATTCTTATTTGTTTTATTTTTTTAATTTGTTTGAAAATATCAGAAGCATGTGAGCTCGGGAGGCAGCGTGAATTTCTGAATTGTTGACCAATAACAACGGAATATTTCATCTCAAAGTTTAGACCTGTCGTACATATAACATAACTCATTACATGAGAACCAAAAATGCAACACCCAGTCTAGCATTCCAAAGAATTTCTAGCATTACAACAACCAAGACTAAAACTAGATTTCACAACCAAGAGATTATGGACTCTGCTCAGTGCCCAATGCCCAATGCCAAATAATGTCCCACAAAATGGGGATCACAGGAGTTGGCAAGCCGAATCAACGGCAAAACCCTTTTAATGTCACACAATTTACATTCCCAAAGATCGATCCATTGCTTACTTCTCTCCGTCGTCGATCGAACAGTTCCTATTTGAAACACCCAAAGCACCAGCGGCTCTGCAAGCGGAACCAGCAGAGAAGCATTGAGAACTCAAAATCATGGGCAATCAGTGAGATCGATCACTGAATGGAAAGCGAGGATGGACATGAACAAATCAGAGGCGGCATGGAACTCACCGATGAGACGTAGCCGTCGTCGTGCTGCCTTGGGCCGTTGCCACGGGCGCCGACGTCCTTGCCGAGCCCCGCCGGCGCCTTGGCCTGGGTGCCCTTCTCCTCCCTCACCTTGTTGAAGATGTGCGTGTAGCCGTCCGCCGACGCCGGGTTCGAGTCCCAGTCGCCGAACTTGGGCACCGCCGAACCCCTCGTCGGCTGCCATCGATCGAAATTCGGAACAGCAACCAAGGTAAGATACAAATCATGCCAAGTAGCCTTGGGAACACCAGAGCAGAGCAGAGCACATGCTTACCGTTCCGTTGCCGCGCGAGGTGGCCCTGGCACGGTTCGGCCGGTCGACGGAGTTGGCGACGAGGCCGTAGCCGCTGCCCTCCACGGAGTTCGGGTGCAGCGGCGACGGCGACGGCGACTGCTCCACGCTGTACCCGCCTGTCCGTCCAGCGCTCGCGGCGCCGGCGTTGCGGTGGTGCGGCGACGCCCCGCCGTAGGGGTTCGGGGACATCGGCGGCGGCGGCGCGTCGCTGGGGCGGCGCTCGTTGCGGTGCGCGGGAGGCGGGGAACGAGGAGGAGGGATGGCCGGCGCCCTGCCGTGCTCGGACCCGGAGCGGTTCGGGGACGGCGCGGCGTAGGAGGCGGAGGAGGAGAAGGCCTCCGGGTTGTCGACGGGGTCGTTGGGGTTCATCCGCTTGACGCCCGCGCCCTTGCCCTTGCGCGCGTTGTCGAAGTAGACCGTGTAGGGGACGTTGCCGTCGTTGTCCCAGTTGCCGAACTTGGGGACGTGCGCGCCGTTCTTCTGCTGCTTCTGCGTTCATGCAAGGGGGGAGAAGATCAGTTTCAGACACAATACATACACCATTTTTCTCTTCCGTTCATCGATCTTGTTTGGTCGTAACATAACACCGGCGATATGATTCTAGACTTCCAAACTCAAGCACGGACGGTTGCACTGGTCAGAAACACATCATGCATGTAGCACGAACTGATGAGATTGTCAAGAGCTTTACTATTTGGGTTTGCCTATGTCTCGGTTGACTGAGAATTTCTTAAGTCTCAATCACCTAAAAAAGTGCAACTGCAGTTCAAAAAAAGTAAAGTGCAATTGCACATTTCTCCCAAAAAAGTGCAACTCATGCACATTTTTGTGGGTGACTGAGACATAAGAAAAAATCAGACGCCTGAGAATTTCTTAAGTCTCAATCACCTCAGAAAAAGTGCAACTGCAGTTCAACAAAAAGTGCAACTAGAACGAATTGCACTTTTCTGGCAGAAAAGTGCAATTGCACATTTCTCCCAGAAAAATGCAACTCATGCACATTTTTGTGGGTGATTGAGACATAAGAAAAAATCAGGCGCCTGAGAATTAGCAAATCCGTTACTATTTTTAAGCTCTGCTAAGGAAAGCTTTGCTGTTTTGCTAATCCTCTCCCCTACCTGAGTCTGAACACGGAGACATCGAATGGTTCAAGGCGTCAAAATTTAGCAAAATTTTGAATTCCACTTTTTACCCCCTAATTATACATTTGTGACACTAATTACCTCATCTAATATAAAAACGTCTAGATCACCCATTTTACAACCTTTGGACCCTCTTTTTCGGATACATGTTTATTGGTAAAATGTGTGAGGTGATTGTTGAGACTCAAAAATATCAAAACAAAGACAAGGAATTGAGCCGATAGTGAAGAGAAGGTCCGAAATTATCCTCGTTGACACACTCTGATCTTTGCATATTTTGACGCAACACATAGACCTAACATTCCGAATTATGCAGAATGTCAAGATGGGGTAAAACCATGTTAAAAAATGTATACTGTATTTCTTATTTTGTCTCACTAAATGGTGTAATAAGTGTCATAAATGCACAACTGTAGAGTAAAAAGTGGAATTCACTCGAATGGAATATTAACCATTTGTGAAATTACCGTAAATATCAATCATCCAAGAGTGCACATTAATAAACCTATAATTGATGTATTGTTTTTAATAGGATTTGTTAAATGTATTTGTGGTCAATGGGTTGTACACTTGTACTCCACTTGGAATAGGGTGGATGATTATGGTTGGACATTGATCCAACAAAGGCTTAGAAAGACAAAACAATTTAGGATTGAACATCTCCAATAGGCTATTTCAAACGAAACTATAGCAGACTACTTATTTCCAGGGAGGCTTGGAAATTATTCGACTCGATCAAAACGTCGGAAGAACACGAGAGCTTGCTCCCGGGATATATTAGACAAAACATAAAATAAGAATGAACAGCCTAGGGGGCATCATCATATTCTGACCCAAGAGATCCAACTTGGATCAACAAGGAAGCTTCATTCTCGATGAGATCATTAAAAACCCAAGAAAAATTATTAACACGTGTTGGGACATGTCAACTTGACACGGCTCAATTAATTAAGAGGCAGCAGTGTGCTCGTGGGCTTTATATGCTGTCATGGACTAATCAACGGAAAGTATGGAACAATTATGAAATCAAGAAGCTAATCACATGCCACTTAGACTAGTTGAAGCCAATCTACAGGGCAGGCTTAATGCAGTGGTTGGTGTTGTCAACTCTCAAGTTTTGACAAATCTGCACTTGTAGGCCAAACTAAACTAAAGTGACACCGCAAGGAAGCCAGGCAGGTCTACCTTGCCGACACCCTATACATACTATGTAAGTTCCGTCCGAATTCCAAACTGTAACAAAATTCAAGTAAAAAAGTCGCCGATGAGATCGAGCTAAATAGTATCGAAGACTATCTTCTTGTAATGGTTAGCCTGCCGACATCACCGTACTTAAACGTGATCGAAAGGTACACTTCAGCTGCTAAGAAATTAAGGCTTTGATTAACGCAGATCTTTGCATTCAGCATCCACACCATAATCCATAAATCCTTAGAAAAGCCTGATCTAGTTCGAACTCACTGCGATAATCAACAGGTTGATTCAGACATTCAGTGGTCAGGCTGGCGCGACCTGTCCTTCCAAGACCTGAATTTTGAAATGGTTCTAGCAGGCAGCTAATCCACTCTACTAGAAGCCCGAGGCAATGAGCTGCTCTTCCTTCAGAAAATTCAGACTCGGGCCAGGGGGTGCCCATGCACAGATCATACTACGAGAAACTACACCGGCCAGTTTCATACGAACTAGTTAATTGACGTCCTCGAGAGAATCAAACCATAATGGAACCCGCTACAGGAAAAGAGGATGATGTTCTTGCGACAGGAAACAAGATCAGAAATTCAGAACTAGCTTATGATCGTTGGTTCTACCGGAAACCGCCGCCAATTAACTACCGACAGGGAAGAAGACCACGAGGAGAGATATGATCGAGATGAGGTTAAGAGGAGAAGAACTTACAGCCATGGTGACGGCCGGTGATCGTCCGATCGATTTCCGGGGACGGAGAGGGAGAAGGAGGAAGGCGGCGAGATCTTGAGCACGGCCGGACGGCGGTCTGTTGTCTTGTGCGATCGAGTTGGCGGGACGGTGGCTGGCGGGAGGGAGGGGATATGGGGATTATATGCGTTGTTTCTTCCTCCTGTCCCGGGTCCTGGTGGCGTGTAGCTAGCTGAGCTTTTTGATCAGCTGAGGCCGGCAGGGGGATTTATAACTAGGAGACAGGACCGGGGAGATCAAAGCCCGGTTTGTTGCTTTCTTCGCTGCTCGTTTTTTGCGTAATCGTCCCTTGAAATCAGTGTGGTTCGCACTTGTCTGTTGGCAGTATATTGAAGTCTGGAGCTAGCGTGCCGCTGGGCTCTTCCTGTGCCCTGTGCACTGTGCACAGCCATCCACGCCACGCCACACGAACACACGTGTACTCACTCTGTCCACGAATAAGTGTACTTCTATCTCTTATTATAAGTTAAATTTTTAAAATTTGATCGGCTAATTAGTAATATATGGCATAAAATTAGTATATTATGAAAGGTACATCTCAAAACAGGTCTAATGAAGTAATGATACTAATTTAGTTTCATAAATGCTGCTATTTATATTTCTATAAAGTTGGTTAAATTTCTAAAAGTTTAATTTAGAACAAAAACTATAAATACACTTATTCGTGAACGGAGTGAGTACGTGTTGGCCAAGCGTGACGCCGACTGAACCAGAACAGATTGATCGTACGCCGCTAGCAGAATTAAAACAACAATAATGCTACAACATCGAGCAGATGGGAAACCTGGAAACCGCGAGGTGCAAACCGAGAAAATGGCTGGAAAACCGAGACCGTTGACGCGCTCTCTCTCACTGACCACCGTACCATACCATGCGCAAGGTGCACAGCTGGCCCGGGGCCCGGTCCATCCTCCATTTGAAAAAGAAAACTCAACAAACGCTGCCCATCTTTGACCAATCGGCTCTCGCTCGGCAGCTCGATCGGCCCGGCCCGGCCGTGCCTGGCATCACCGGTCAACTCAACTACTCCACCACCGAACGGAGCCACGACGACGCAGCGAGCGATGCTTCCGAGCGCGCCGCCGTTTTCCTGCTCGCGATCGCGGCGGCACGGCGCGTACGTCATGGGGAGTCATGGGTCGTGACGAGCGACGACTCGTTCCTGGTTGGTTCCCGAGGGAGGGGTTTGTTTGCCAACTTGCCGCGCTTCTCCCGGGCGTTACGCGGTACGGACGGTGTGTAAAATTATTAAGGTTGAAAGCGTCGTGGATCTGACTTCCGACGAGGTGGTAGTGATCCCTTTGTTTTTCTCTAACCGGACGTGGACGAGGTCGTCAGATTACGTGAAGGAGGGCAGGTGGTCGTCCAGGTTGTGCATCGTGTGGATGGGATGCGCACGGTTTCGTTTCCTCTGACCTTCTTTTGGATGTGTGCGAGACCAGTTGACATTCTGGACGTCGCACACGCGTACCGAACAGAGCGAGTAGGGTACGTACCCAGGGAAAAGTCACACGACGGTGCGACGTAGGAACCTAGTACGTACAACTGTACTGACTGATTTTAAGGCCTTGTCTAGAGCTGGCCTGTTTCGTATGAATCGTACTCACAAATTTCAAATGATTGGGTTGTCCATTTTTCTCCCGAGCAATTGGTGTTAGACGTGAACACGTCAAGCTAGCCGTATTCAAGTATGTTTAGAATTAGTTTAAAATTATAATTGTTGCACTTAGATTGATTGGATCTCTTGATGGGATTATATAGTAGTACAAGAAGGCTTGGACGCTAAGGAAAAGGATTACAACTTAGAAATAATCTAAACTAATTCTACACCTCCTTGAATACGGTTGGCTTGACGTGTCCTTATAGTTCACGTCTAACAATCGGTATGTTAAAACCACAAGATCATCTTGTCTAGATCTAACAATAGCTCAATGTTTCTGTTGATGCAATTTGGTATTGGAGAGAGAGAGACAGAGAGAGGGAGAGAGGGGAACCTTCTCCTTGGGCTGCCGAGCTCGAGGTGCCGGCCATGGTGGTGAGTGGCCGTCGGCGGTGAGTGAGTGGTGACAGTGGTGGCGGTGCTTCCCGTCGCTACTGCACTAACCCTAGATCGGAAAGGGATTGTCGGTGGGATGTGCGGCGCACGGTCAACCTCGTAACATGTGCTGCCGGCCCCACACCTCTTTATATGCGCAGCGTGACAGGGGCCCACCAACCATGGTTCGGTTGGGCGCCCCCAATCAGGACGCGATCATGGGGTCCGGTGGACCGTTGGGTCCAAACCGGATGAGATCAATCTAACATTCTCCCCCTTGATCTCAACTTTTACTTTTAACTTTATGCTTTATACTTTACTCGTTTCATCACAGGTCAATACATAGAGCATGTTACATCGTCACAGCTCTATTACCGATAGAATCAGACAGCTACAACATACCTCTCTGTTTTGAAACAAATTATGTTCCTTTTGGGCCTCTCATGATTCAGGAATCATAGGCTTTCCCTTAAACCCATGTCGGCTAAGTGTTCCTTAAACACATTGGGTGGTAAGCCTTTCGTTAGCGGATCCGCAAACATATCCTTTGTCCTTATATGCTCGGGACTTATAGTGTGATGCTGGATTTTATCTTTCACAACATAATACTTTATCTCTATTGATTTGGTAGCATTACTCGACTTGTTGCTGTGAGCATAAAATACTACGGGCTGGTTGTCACAGTACATCTTTAGTGGTTTGTCAATACAATCTACCACTTTCAAGTCGGGTATAAATTTATTTAGCCATATCGCCTGCCCCGTGGCCTCATAACATGCTATAAATTCTGCATACATCGTGGACGATGCAACTATTGACTGTTTGGAGCTTCTCCACGAAATAGCCCCTCCTGCGAGAGTGAACACGTATCCTGACGTGGATTTTCTATCATCTTTGTCTCCCGCAAAATCTGCGTCTGAATACCCTCTTATCTCTAGGGGATCATATCTTCTATATGTTAGCATGAGGTCCTTTGTGCCTTGCGCATAACGCATTGCTTTCTTTAACATCTTCCAATGCTCTATGCCTGGATTTGCTTGATATCTACCGAGTACCCCGGTGATAAAAGCTAAGTCAGGGCGAGTGCACATGTGTGCATACTGTAAGCTTTCAACACCCGAAGCATATGATACTGCTTTCATTTGATCGATCTCATATTGGTTCTTGGGACATTGAAATTTCCCATAACTGTCGCCCTTGACTATAGGAGCAGGTGTGGCACTACTCGCATGCATATTATACTTCTTTAGAACCTTTTCTAAATATGCCTTCTGCGATAGTCCTAGCACTCCATTTTTCCTATCTCGGTGAATTTCTATGCCCAAAACATATGATGCTTCACCAAGATCTTTCATGTCGAAATTTGAGGACAAGAACTTCTTTGTTTCTATTAGCAGACTGACATCACTGCTAGCAAGAATAACATCCACATACAAGATTAGGAAAATATATTTCCCACTTTTAAGCTTTGCATAAACTGTAGCGCCCCGACCCTGGAATTATACAGAGGGGCTATGTAACCCGCAGGCTATGCTACACAATCGAAGGGCATGGAATTACCGCTCCCACGCAATACATCGATCATGACATAAACACTGGCATAGCTATCAATGTATAAAACAGAGATCAAGACTTGTGTAACAACTGGCACCTCACAGACTCTACGACACAAAGATTCATATAGCAACTCATATATGAGAAAGATACAAATATACACACAAAAGGGGTCACAGACCCAACAATTCATCAAGCGGAAGCGAAGTAGTGTTGTCTAACAACAAGATGCAAATATATGGCCTAAGAGGCCTACTGTAACGCCCCAAGATCGGTACTATGCAGATTTTAGCGTTCCAGCCAAATCCGCATAATAACGATCCTAAAGGACGCCCACCAGGCATAACGTGCAGGTCGCAACACACACGTTATGCGGGTGGAATTGTGATAACATTACAACAGTTCTCGATGGAACCCACAAAAGAACATATATACAACAACGACTCACCGAGTCAAGAACAAAAGATACAATACAAAGATCGAAATAACAACGGAAGCGGGTAGCGTCCGGCTACGGACAAGAAACAAATTGGACTAAGAGTCCTGAAGATAAACGAAGGCACCATATCCCTGCCCAGGCCAAGCCGGAGGGATTCCCAAGCTAACGTCATCAGACTTCAAACCTGTCGGCTGCATTGGAATAGCAGCCCCGAAGGGGTCAGTACTAGTAGAAGTACTGGCAAGTAATACTCACAAGATATCAAAGCTGGAATTCCGGGGAAAGAGGGTTAGCGATTGAGGCAGCGGCAAGCATCACTAACAACTTATAGAGACACGTTACAACTTTCGTCTAACAGAGACAAGGTAAGAGAGCGCATAGGAAACCAACTATACTACTCACCAAACAAACCCGCCCTAAAACGACTCCCTCGTATCCTCGGCCCACGAGGAAGAAGTCCGGGCACTCACACTGTGGACAAGTTTTATGAGTTATTATTCAAGTAATCTATCTTACTAGTCAAGTTATATTTAATAGGTGTAAGTTGTCTATAATCTTTTTAGCCAGCGCATTTCACCAAGTCGTCCATAACCGCGGATACGGCTTTTCGAAAAGATTTCACCCTGCAGGGATGCACCAATGAACCCACACGCATCGAAACTCTCGCTTAGAGGTGTACCGGTGGAGGTTTCGACGCAACGTTTCCCTTCTCTACAAACAAGTCCAGGGAGCCACCTAGCTAGGACTGATCCACCTTCAAAGTCCGGCCGAAGCTCCGAGGTGGGCCTGGCCGATGCGAGGACGGCTTCGGGAGGGAACACTCATACGATTGCCCCTCCTTCCACACTTGATAAACAAACGTACCGCAAGATCTACGAAACACCCGAACTACTTGTGGCATCTGGATAGGTTTGAGGATCCGGTAGTAAGCTGCGGGGAGGCCCATAGAACTCCCACATGTGGTTAGTGCGCTCAGTCTTGGATCAGCGGAAAAGAACTCGGGTCCTAGGCGACACTAGCAGAACAAATCACCACGATTGGCCTTCCGCCGGTGCCTTATCTTTAATTAAGTTATTCCCATCGCAACAGAAAGTAAAGATTACCATTTTAGTTGAGCCTAGCTACCATGTTAAGAACAAGACTAGACAAAGAGACAACAAGACTCAAGCAAAGCACCTAAGCATGCACTACGACTCGCAAGGCCAACAAGGTAAACAAACAACAGGTTAATATGATGTAGGGGTGTGGCTATACCATGGCTGCAAGGTAAACATGCATATAGGATCGGACACAAGCATCGATATATATGGCTAGCAAGGAACAAAAGATAGGACGAGTAAGAAACAGAAGACAAGCAAAGATAGCAGGTGAGTATCACTTGCCTGCAATCCGGTAGAGGTAGCAGAACCTGTCGTTTCTACTTATCGTCCTATTCCCGAAGAAGCAACGAACACCGGAAACATAAAAGATGCATTTTACTACTATGGTAAAAGAACCGGCATGTTGATGACATGATGCATGACAAATTAAAGGTTGTCCAATTTTATTCCCTAACACATGGCAAAGCATTTTAAATGGGATCGGTGCACAATATAAATGCACCGGACAAACCCCATAATTAAATTGATTTAATTCGACAAAATGGATAAAGGTGTGATGTTAATTAATTATGCATGATTTTATAAGATACGCATATAAGGTTTAGGTTTAGGGTTGGGGTCACACATCGGATTCGGGACCACCGTCTTCGGATCGGAGAGGAAGTAGTCGAAGTAGTCGAGGTAGACGTCCGTCCGGAGTCGAAGTAGTCGTTGTAGTCGACGTCGTGGAAGTAGTCATACTCGGGTCGTCGGGGTTGCAGACCTTGGCGTTCCGGGCTTCGGAGTCGACGGGGTTCTCAGCCTTCACGGACGCGCACGAAGACGGCCAACACAAAAGGTCATCATCACGGAGAACTTGGCGGGTCATCGTTGTTCGGGCACCGGTAGTTGTTCACGGTCGTCGTGGAAGCAGTCCTTGTCGTTTCACGGTCGTCGGGGAAGATCTTGGCGTGTCCACGAGGGCGGCATCGGTCATCGGGGTTCACGGAGTCATACACGGACGGAGACCTTGGCGCATCGGGGTTCGGACTTTACGACGGGGACGTCCGGGTTCACGACACGGAGGCGTGCACACGGGTCTTCACGACGGGAACGGGCGTCGGGGAACAACGTCATGCGCGGAGACACGCACAACGGGAGACCGAAAACGGGGACGGACGGCCGTCGGGGATGAAACATGGAGACGGGCACGGAGGCAACGGGAACACGACGGAGAACGCGTCGGGGAAAACACACACACAACAACACGGCAACGGAAAGGAGCCTGGTTTGCTTGCGGGCATTTCATCGAGCACGTAGCAGGAGACTGGACGAGGAGGTGCTGGCCGGGGATGCAACACAGGTCACGGATGGAGGAGGAGCAGTGAGGCGTCTGCTAGCCAGGGAGGACGCGGGGAGGCGGCGAGGCATGGCCGCACGTGACGGAAGGCGCGGTGGATGGCGACGGGGACGCGCGGGTGCTAGAGGAGGCGAGCAAGGAAGGAGCAGACGCGTACGGCCGAGGTCGAGCAGCTTGGAGAAGCGGAGCGGAGGCCATGGGGAGCTGGGGATGGGAAGCTGGCGTAGGGAGGCGCGGCCGGAGGAGGAGCAGGAGCCGGGGCGGAGCTCGGCCGGCCGGGGAGAGGAGTCGGCAGGGGGGTGGAAGGCAAGGACGGCGCCGGTGGAGAGAGGCAGCATGTGAAGGTGGAGGTGAAGGGGGAAACGGCGGCGGGAGGAGGGAGGCGCGCGCGTCAGAGGAGCTCGGCGCGAACCGGCCGAAGGAGGGCTGGCCAGGGTGACGCGTTGCGGCCAGAGGAGGCGGCCAGCGCGAGGTGGCTGGGACAGAGGGGAAGAGGAGAGCTCGAGCACGGGAGCAGCCGGAGGGGAGCAAGGGGAGAAGGCACTGCTGGGGAAGGGCGATGGGGCGGCGGAGAGGGAGCGGGGAGGAGCCGGGATCGAGCGGGAGAAGGGAAGGTGCGGGCAGCTCGGGTGCGGGGTGGAGGCAGGAGGAAGAAAAATGCGGCGAAAAGAAGGAGAGAAGAGAGAGAGAGAAGAGAAAAGAAAAGAAAAGAAAAGAAAAGAGAGGAAGAAAAGAAAGGGAGGGGAAAAAGAGAAAAGAAGAGGTGGGAGGGCATTTTCGCGATTCGACAAAAACAGAGGAGGGTGGCTGCAAGATGCCAGGGGGTGGGAAAGTAAAAAGCCAGAGGAAACCCTAGGGTTTAGAGGTTAGGTGGGCTTTGGGCTAGGGTTGGGCTACTCTCTCGTCTCAAAAATATTTTTCTTTTGAAAAATTTAATTTGGCAAATAATTTTTAGAAAACAGAGACGATTGTCTCGATAAAACTTTTCCGGCAATTTTTGCAAAATAAAAATAGGGTTTAATAAAAATAATTTTTGTTGCCAAAAATGCAATGCGCGTGATGCTGATGTCATGATGATGCGAAATAAAAAACAAGCAAAAATCTAATTTGGGGAAAAACCCCGGGCATTACAACCGACACCACTAACAAGGGATCTCGCCCCGAGATCCACACTACCGTAAGGGAGAAGAAGAGCAAGGTAAACTATCGAATCTTCTCGCACCATGTTGATCTTCTCGACACCACTAACAAGAAGTTCTTGCTCACGTCGATGGCGATGACCTTCCGTCGAGATGCTTCCAAGATCGAACCTATTAGGTAAAAGGTAAAAGATCGTCCACCCACGTAGATGCTATGACCGGAGGATAGATAAGAGAGAAGATTTAAATCATATAAGGTAAGAGGGGAAAGAAGGTAGAGGTAAGGAGTAAACAAGAATCCTATTGAGATATTTTCAAATAACTTTTAGTAAAATAGTTTGGACACTCTACAAACAACGACCATTAGCTAGGGTATCCTACAGGCAGACCGGACCCATGGGGTATCGAAGAACCAGAGCTCAGATACCACTTTGTAACGCCCCAAGATCGGTACTATGCAGATTTTAGCGTTCCAGCCAAATCCGCATAATAACGATCCTAAAGGACGCCCACCAGGCATAACATGCAGGTCGCAACACACACGTTATGCGGGTGGAATTGTGATAACATTACAACAGTTCTCGATGGAACCCACAAAAGAACATATATACAACAACGACTCACCGAGTCAAGAACAAAAGATACAATACAAAGATCCAAATAACAACGGAAGCGGGTAGCGTCCGGCTACGGACAAGAAACAAATTGGACTAAGAGTCCTGAAGATAAACGAAGGCACCATATCCCTGCCCAGGCCAAGCCGGAGGGATTCCCAAGCTAATGTCGTCAGACTTCAAACCTGTCGGCTGCATTGGAATAGCAGCCCCGAAGGGGTCAGTACTAGTAGAAGTACTGGCAAGTAATACTCACGAGATATCAAAGCTGGAATTCCGGGGAAGAGGGTTAGCGATTGAGGCAGCGCCAAACATCACTAATAACTTATAGAGACACGCTACAACTTTCGTCTAACAGAGACAAGGTAAGAGAGCGCATAGGAAACCAACTATACTACTCACCAAACAAACCCGCCCTAAAATGACTCCCTCGTATCCTCGACCCACGAGGAAGAAGTCCGGGAACTCACACTGTGGACAAGTTCTATGAGTTATTATTCAAGTAATCTATCTTACTAGTCAAGTTATATTTAATAGGTGTAAGTTGTCTATGATCTTTTTAGCCAGCGCATTTCACCAAGTCGTCCATAACCGCGGACACGGCTTTTCGAAAAGATTTCACCCTGCAGGGATGCACCAATGAACCCACACGCATCGAAACTCTCGCTTAGAGGTGTACCGGTGGAGGTTTCGACGCAACGTTTCCCTTCTCTACAAACAAGTCCAGGGAGCCACCTAGCTAGGACTGATCCACCTTCAAAGTCCGGCCGAAGCTCCAAGGTGGGCCTGGCCGATGCGAGGACGGCTTCGAGAGGGAACACTCATACGATTGCCCCTCCTTCCACACTCGATAAACGAACGTACCGCAAGATCTACGAAACACCCGAACTACTTGTGGCATCTGGACAGGTTTGAGGATCCGGTAGTAAGCTGCGGGGAGGCACATAGAACTCACACATGTGGTTAGTGAGCTCAGTCTTGGATCAGCGGAAAAGAACTCAGGTCCTAGGCGACACTAGCAGAACAAATCACCACGATTGGCCTTCCGCCAGTGCCTTATCTTTAATTAAGTTATTCCCATCACAACAGAAATTAAAGATTACCATTTAAGTTGAGAATAGCTATCATGTTAAGAACAAGACTAGACAAAGAGACAACAAGACTCAAGCAAAGCACCTAAGCATGCACTACGACTCGCAAGGCCAACAAGGTAAACAAACAAAAGGTTAATATGATGTGGGTGTGTGGCTATATCATGGCTGCAAGGTAAACATGCATATAGGATCGGACGCAAGCATCGATATATATGGCTAGCAAGGAACAAAAGATAGGACGAGTAAGAAACAGAAGACAAGCAAAGATAGCAGGTGAGTATCACTTGCCTACAATCCGGTAGAGGTAGCAGAACCTGTCGTTTCTCACATCAACTTATCGTCCTATTCCCGAAGAAACAACGAACACCGGAAACATAAAAGATGCATTTTAGTACTATGGCAAAAGAACCGGCATGTTGATGACATGATGCATGACAAATTAAAGGTTGTCCAATTTTATTCCCTAACACATGGCAAAGCATTTTAAATGGGATCGGTGCACAATATAAATGCACCGGACAAACCCCATAATTAAATTGATTTAATTCGACTAAACGGATAAAGGTGCGATGTTAATTAATTATGCATGATTTTATAAGATACGCATATAAGGTTTAGGGTTAGGGTTGGGGTCACACATCGGATTCGGGAAACTTTGGATTCGGGACCACCGTCTTCGGATCGGAGAGCTAGTAGTCGAAGTAGTCGAGGTAGACGTCCGTCCGAAGTCGAAGTAGTCATTGTAGTCGACGTTGTGGAAGTAGTCGTACTCGGGTCATTGGGGTTGCAGACCTTGGTGTTCCGGGCTTCGGAGTCGACGGGGTTCTCAGCCTTCACGGACGCGCACGAAGACGGCCAACACAAAAGGTCATCATCACGGAGAACTTGGCGGGTCGTCGTTGTACGGGCACCGGTAGTTGTTCATGGTCGTCGTGGAAGCAGTCCTTGTCGTTTTACGGTCATCGGGGAAGATCTTGGCGTGTCCACGAGGGTGGCATCGGTCATCGGGGTTCACGGAGTCGTACACGGACGGAGACCTTGGCGCATCGGGGTTCGGACTTCACGACGGGGACGTCCGGGTTCACGACACGGAGGCGTGCACACGGGTCTTCATGACGGGAACGGGCGTCGGGGAACAACGTCATGCACAGAGACACGCACAACAGGAGACCGAAAACGGGGACGGACGGCCGTCGGGGATGAAACATGGAGACGGACACGGAGGCAACAGGAACACAACGGAGAACGCGTCGAGGAAAACACACACACAACAACACGGCAACGGAAAGGAGCCTGGTTTGCTTGCGGGCATTTCATCGAGCACGTAGCAGGAGACTGGACGAGGAGGTGCTGGTCGGGGATGCACAACAGGTCACGGATGGAGGAGGAGCAGTGAGGCGTCTGCTGGCCAGGGAGGATGAGGGGAGGCGGCGAGGCATGGCCGCACGCGACGGAAGGCGCGGTGGATGGCGACGGGGACGCGCGGGTGCTAGAGGAGGCGAGCAAGGAAGGAGCAGACGCGTACGGCCGAGGTCGAGCAGCTTGGAGAAGCGGAGTGGAGGCCATGGGGAGCTGGGGATGGGAAGCCGGCGTAGGGAGGCGCGGCCGGAGGAGGAGCGGGAGCCGGGGCAGAGCTCGGCCGGCCGGGGAGAGGAGTCAGTAGGGGGGGTGGAAGGCAAGGACGGCGCCGGTGGAGAGAGGCAGCATGCGGAGGTGGAGGTGAAGGGGAAAACGGCGGCGGGAGGAGGGAGGCGCGTGCGTCAGAGGAGCATGGCGCGAACCGGCTGAAGGAGGGCTGGCCGGGGTGGCGTGTTGCGGCCAGAGGAGGCGGCCAGCGCGAGGTGGCTGGGACGGAGGGGAAGAGGAGAGCTCGAGCACGGGAGCAGCCGGAGGGGAGCAAAGGGAGAAGGCACTGCTGGGGAAGGGCGATGGGGCGGCGGAGAGGGAGCGGGGAGGAGCCGGGATCGAGTGGGAGAAGGGAAGGTGCGGGCAGCTCGGGTGCGGGGTGGAGGCAGGAGGAAGGAAAGATGCGGGGAAAAGAAGGAGAGAAGAGAGAGAGAAGAGAAAAGAAAAATAAAAGAAAAGAGAGGAAGAAAAGAAAGGGAGGGGAAAAAGAGAAAAAGAAGAGGTGGGAGGGCATTTTCGCGATTCGACAAAAACAGAGGAGGGTGGCTGCAAGATGCCAGGGGGTGGGAAAGGAAAAAGCCAGAGGAAACCCTAGGGTTTGGAGGTTAGGTGGGCTTTGGGCTAGGGTTGGGCTAATCTCTCGTCTCAAAAATATTTTTCTTTTGAAAAATTTAAATTGGCAAATAATTTTTAGAAAACGGAGACGATTGTCTCGATAAAACTTTTCTGACAATTTTTGTAAAATAAAAATAGGGTTTAATAAAAATATTTTTTTTTTGCCAAAAATGCAATGCGCATGATGCTGATGTCATGATGATGCGAAATCAAAAACAAGCAAAAATCTAATTTGGGGAAAAACCCCGGGCATTACACCTACACATAAACCAACCCAGCCAGCTTATTCCACGGTCCCAAGCTGCCACCTGGGAACCCCGGACTACTAGTCGACGTCCACGAAGAACCCACCTAGCTGCTCGGTGTCGTCCTCCTCTGAAACAAATTTATAAAGGCAGCAAAGAGAGACTGAGTACGACGTACTCGCAAGTTTAGTAGGGCGATATAGGCCCAATGCTGACGGAGGCTCTAAAGCTGTATATGTAGCTATTTTGCATAAAGCTAGATTTTCATTTAAAAGATATAAATGACTCAATGGCATCGTCTACTCAGAATGTTTTTCGAAAGGGGGTAAGAGAGTAAACTTTTCATTCGGTTCTCATCGAACCAACTTGTAGCCAACACCCACTCATCTCCACCAAGGCACCCCCTCGAATCACCCTCGAGGAAATGAACCTTTATCACACGTTGGTTATGCAACCTTTAGCTGCCATATCAATTAGGTTAAGGTTCTCTATGATCTTATCGTCTATTCCCAAGTTGTCCATAACCGCGGACACGGCTTTTCGAAAAGATTAAAACCCTGCAGGGGTGTACTAATTTACCCATTGGTACCGTCCGGCTCACCTGATTGGCCCTCTTCTGGGGAAGGCCGGCGAGTGGGCGCGGTTAGACCTTTACATTGCATGAGGCTTACTCAAGGACCATCAGTGTGTGGAAGGACAGGTTCAGCGCCTCCAACGCCCTGCCCCGCGGCCACATCCTAAACACCACCGTCCTCGTCGTTTCTTTTCCACCCACACCACTCACGCGCAAATGGAAATAGCAAACTAGAGGACCCTTGACAAGCCCCTCACAAATTATTCAGTCAGTAAGGAGCCCATACTCCCACCAATGGAAGCACGCTCGTCTTGGTTCAAGAGGTAAAGAACTCGCTCCTAGGGGCAAGAATGAGACAAAACACCATCCCTGATGGCAACTCATCCAAGCCTTCTTAGCATTTTACTTAAGCACCACAAGTAACCACCATGTCCGAAACATTCCATCAATTTCATAAATCATGGAAATAAATAACGGACGGCTAAACATTCTACTAAGCAAAGCTAAACATAGCTAAGCATGGATATCCAACAACTATATACCTTATCTCCGGCCAACACATAAAACCTATGGTTCATAGGAAGGGAAACATGTATTGGTTCGGGGAAAAACATGCATTCATAGGATACTCTAGTATTGACCAAAATTGACATAGAATCGAATGCAATATTTTGGTGGATAAAATAAGTTTAATAAACAGTAGGATGCTAGATGCCAAGAAGGTTAGGTTATCTCTTGCCTTGCTGTCGGGGCGTGTAGTACTGCTCGTCGGGGTAGGTAGGGTTAACCTCCACTCCGGAATCTATCGATACCCAAACAAATATGGAAAAACAAATAAATCACATGAAGACAAGGTGCAATGCACAATCACATGATGACATGACAGTTTATGCAAGATATCTACATTTAATTTATTTAACAAATTAAATGGAATTCCAAATAATTAGTGCAATTATTTGGAAACAACCCCATATTTATCTTAGTGACCACATTAATTATAAATTATTAGAGAAGTGGCTTAAATATGCATGAACATGACATTTTTAGATAGGTATTGTTCTCCTGATCGTTTCGGTACTTCGATTGCAATTTTTCGATTAACGATGCAGAAATGGTGATTTAAACGGTTATTCAATTTTAATCATTTTAACCAATTTGAAAATGACATTAAAGTAAAAATTGGTTCCATGCTGTGATCTTAACATAGTTTAACAGCCCTTGATTTGCTGATCATTTTGGTATCTCATTTGCCATTTTTGGATCAATATTTAACAAGTTATGATATTTCCAACTATTGAATTAAATCTGCCATTTTGATTAATTCTTACAAACAGAACCAAATTTAATTTTACAACTCTCTAAAATGACATAAACTTATAGTTCATTGTTTACTGAACATTTTGATACCTCATTCATAATTTTTGGATAAGTAATTCTCAAGTTATGAATTTCTAAATATTTAATTAATTCTGCCATTTTAGTATTCATTAATTAAAGGCAATATAATAATTTTAGTTGATCATGGAAATGACACTACCATATAGATATGATTTTTCTGAGCATTTTGACATATTGTGTGCATTTTTCTGATTTGTGGTTCAAAAGATATTGAATTTCAAAGTTTAATTCAAATTCTGTCTATTTAATTAAATCCAGAAAAGCAGGCCGAACCGTTTTTCACCGGCCAGTGGCTAGCTACAGCCACTGACAGCTGGGTCCAGGCGCCACGGTGGCTGCCATGCTGGCACGGCGGCCCATGGGTCGTTTTGACCCCGCGCGATGCCAAGACCGGCGCGGCGGGGGCGGGTGACCGCCGGCGCGGGCGCTCACGGAGGCGAGGCTACACGGCGATCTAGCCCTAACGAAAGGTACGGGCGCATTCTACGCGAGGAGGCGAACTAGGCGGCGGCTGTGCATGACCATTTGGTCATCGGAGGAGCTCTGGCGACCACTCCGCGCGGCGGCAGACGGCGTCTATCGGCGAGATCTAGCTACGGAGGGGGAGGGAGAGAGACAAGAGGTCTCGGAGGTGGCCCGGCTCACCCTGAGTACGATGGAGCACTCGGTGGAGGCGGAGGAGCTCGAACGGCGACGGAATCGAGCTCGGACGGCGGCGGGCAGAGTCGGAGGAGCGGGCTCGATGCGCGCGACCGGCGGCTCCCTAGCACGCACGGCTCGAGGAGGAGGTAGAGGTTGACGAGGCGGAGCTTCCGGTGCGGTCGGTTTCTCCCGGGGTTGACAGAGATGACGGCGATGCGGCGGCGGCTCAGCCTAGCTCGCGGGCATGGCGGCTAGGGTTAGGGTTAGGGTTTCGCAGGGGGGAAATGGGGAGAGATAGAGAGAGCAGCGCGGCGCGGTGCTCTTATCCACGCGCGGCAAGGGGGGCGGGCCGCGTCGAGGCAGGGGAGAGGGACACGGCGCGGCGCGGCCATGGCGCCAGTGTCTCCCCTGTCGCCACAGGGAAGAGGGAGGAGGGAGAGGATGACAGGTGGGACCCTCCTGTCATAGTTTTATTCTTTTCCTTTTTATTTAATTCCAGCAGGGTTTAGGCAATTAATTCAGGGCCTTAAACATTTTTAGAAATTTTGGAAAAATTCACAGAGCTAGCATATTATATTTGGAAGCTGTCATAAAATCTCAGCCCATTTGGAAAACATTTCATGTGTTAATTATTTTAGAATTGCTCACTTGAATTTTGGCTTTATCTAATTATTTGAATTAGCAAATGCTTTAATTTTTTTCAACAAACATATTTGAATGTATTAGAACTTCCTGGACGAATATGCAAGCTCAATTTGAATTTGGTTTGTCCAATAATATTCACTATCATTGATTTATCAATTGTTGCTTTAACTTTAATTCATGTTGAGCAATTTAAATATGGATGCCATGATGCAATGTTGCAAAGCAAAAAGTGAAAATTTGGCCCATATTTTAGGGTACCAAACTGGGGCTGTTACAAATCTACCCCCCTTACAGGAATCTCGTCCCGAGATTCTAGGCTTGAGTGAAGAAGGCGGGATATTCCTGACGAAGACTAGTTTCTCGCTCCCAAGTCGCTTCGTCTTCGGAATGGTTAGACCATTGGATTTTGAGGAACTTGATGGTCTTGTTGCGGGTTTTCCTTTCCGCTTCATCCAAGATGCGGATAGGATGCTCGCGATAGGTCAAATCCTCCTGGATGTCCAACACCTCATGATCAACCCCACAGATTGGATCCTTGAAGCAACGACGGAGTTGGGAGACATGGAACACATCGTGCACATCCGGGAAGTTGGAGGGTAGCTCGAGTTCATAGGAGAGATCTCCTCGCTTGGCTAGGACGGTGAAAGGGCCAACATAGCGAGGTGCCAATTTGCCCTTGATCCCGAAGCGACGAACGCCTCGGAGGGGAGAGACTCGAAGATAGGCCTTGTCACCAATCTCATAGTGAACCTCCTGATGATGCTTGTCATAATAGCTCTTCTGCCTTGACTGAGCAGCCTTGAGATTATCCCGAATGATATGGACTTTCTCCTCGGCTTCATTGACCACATCAGGACCGAAGAGTGACCTCTCTCCGGTTTCAGACCAATTTAGAGGAGTTCGGCATTTTCTCCCATAAAGAACCTCAAAGGGAGCCATTTGTAAACTGGCTTGGTAGCTATTGTTGTACGAGAACTCGGCGAGGGGGAGATACTTTTCCCAACCCTTACCGAAGGAGATAACACATGCCCGGAGCATGTCCTCAAGAACTTGATTCACCCTTTCAGTTTGACCGTCGGTTTGAGGATGATAGGCGGTGCTAAAATTTAGGCGGGTTCCGAGAGCCTCCTGGAAACTTTGCCAGAATTTGGACACGAACAGACTACCACGGTCTGAGATGATCCGCAAAGGAACCCCGTGCAAAGGAACAATCCGGGCTATATACAAATCAGCAAGTTGGCTTGCTCGAATGTCGTCACTGACCGGAAGGAAGTGAGCGACCTTGGACAAACGGTCGATGATGACCCAGATGGCATTATTTCCTTTTTGTGATTTTGGGAAGCCCGTAATGAAATCCATGCCAACTTCATCCCATTTCCACTCGGGAATGGCTATGGGGTAAAGAGTTCCAGCAGGCCTTTGATGTTCAGCCTTCACATGGCGACAGACGTCACATTCAGCAACATACTCGGCGATCTCGCGCTTCATGCAAGACCACCAGAATTGCCGGCGAAGATCTTGGTACATTTTGGTACTACCCGGATGAATAGAGAGGGGTGACTCATAAGTTTCTAAGAGGATCAACTCTTTTGTGTTCCCACTCTTGGGCACCACTAGACGGTCACCGAAGTAGACAACCCCATGATCATCAACAGAAAAACAGTCGGCCTTCCCATTTGCTATTTTCTCTTTGATTTCGAGGATTTCAGCATCATTTTGATGGACGGCCTTGATTTCATCCACAAGGGTGGATTTGATCTCTAGGTTAGCTAGATATCCGGAAGGAACAACCTCCAGATTTAATCGAGCAAATTCCTCATGGAGAGCAGGTTGAGCCTTTTCAATCATGATTGTGTTGCAATAGGCCTTGCGACTCAGAGCATCGGCCACGACATTTGCCTTGCCGGGTTGATAATTGAGGGTCACATCATAGTCCTTGATTAATTCCAACCATCTTCTCTGTCTCAGATTCAGATCCGGCTGGGTGAAGAGATATTTCAGACTTTGATGATCAGAAAAGATCTCGCAACGGTTGCCCAACAGGTAGGGCCTCCATTGCTTCAGAGCATGAACCACGGCAACAAGCTCTAGGTCATGAATTGGATAGTTTTGCTCATGTGGTTTGAGTTGTCGAGAAGCATAGGCTACCACATGGCCTTCTTGCATTAACACACAGCCCAAGCCTTGGAGTGATTGATGCATCCAAAATGCATCCACTTTTCCAAGCACTTTGCCTCATAATTTGCTCCGAGATCCTTCCATATTCGAATAAAACTGCTGTTTCTGACGCTGTTTTTAGCAAAGTCTCTCCCCTGGCTATTTTTGCAGGAAATAAAATCGGGGAAAAATACCACGTCACTTTTTATGGAAAAGAAGCAAGATGGACAAAGGATGGACACGAGGGGGTGTCGGAGGGCCAAACGGGTGGCCCCACGCGGCCCATGTACCTGGCCGCGTGGGCCCCTCCCAAATGGGCCTCGGGCACCGTCTCGCCTCCGGTCTTCGACGTATGCCTTCATATATGAGGAAAAACACTTGCCCTAGGGGGAGAGGATCTTTCGCGAAACACACCGCCGCCACCATCACGATCTTCGTTTCGGGGGACAGATCGATCCAGGATTTCTTCTCCGGTGGAGGGATCCGGAGGCCGTCTTCACCGCCATCTTCACTGCCTTCATCTCCATCAACCATGAGCTCCCTCACCATCACCATGTGTGAGTAGTTTGCTGTAGGCATGTGAGGTGGATGGGGATTGGATGAGATTGATCATGTAATGCTACCCGTTGCTCGATAATCTTAGGGTTTATCTTGAGGATGCTTTTGTATTGTGTTGATGCACTTATGCTATGTTTAATGCTTGCTACTAGGGCCCGAGTGGCATGATTTCAGTACTGAACCTTTTTGCTTCATCATATAATTGAGTTTAGTATTTACCTGCAAAGTGTATCACCTGCTGTTATGTCGAACCTGCGAACCCTAAAAGTGACGTTTGGGGAAAACAAGGGGGAGATGTTCTAGTTTGAGGATCCTATGTGTTCATGGAGTGTTAATGCATTGTCCCGGTCTTCACGAAAGGGTAGACCTTAATTACCTGTAGTTCCAAGTTGGCCCCGGTGAAATGGGCAGGTAGGGTAATAGATGTTGTGCAAATTCTCTTTGTTAGTGCGCATAACTATTTAAGGAACACATACCTACATATATCGGAGTTAGAGAAAAAGCCCCATTGCTAGCTTTACTTTATTATATGATCAATCTCATTCATGCAACGCCCCGCTGTCACCTCATGCCTACGTTTTTAATCTCTGAGTTACACTTTCACTTTTCCGGTGAAAACTGGGAAATACTTGTACTACTGCTGTTTTATTTCTGCTCGCTTGAATCCTTTACTGCCATCACTACTACTGCTACAAGTTATTGATATACAGGTGTGGTTGAGAGTGACGCCTCAATTGCTAAAGTCTTATTGATATTCTTGTGTTCCCATCGTGTCGAACTATAAATTTGGGGTAATACTTCCCAACGAAGACTTCAGCGATCCCCTATACTTGTGGGCATCAAGACATTTTCTGGCGCCATTGCCGGGGAACCTAGCTTTATTGGTAAGACAACTTGATATCATTTATTTGCTGCATTTGCTTGTTCCTAACCATGGGAAAGGAAAAGACCGCTCCGAAGGAAATTAGGCCTTCAACTACTCGTGCAGGTAGAGATTTGCCAAGTAGGCCAAACTTTTCACCTGATGCTGTTTCTGATGTTGTTCCTAAGAGAAAAGGAAGAATTGTTTCTAGTTCACCATTGTCTAAAATGTCTAATAGTAATGAAAATGATTTAACATGTGGTAACATAGACAAAGAAGTGGCACTTGAAACACCTGAAATTACTGAAATATCTGAGTTAACTGAAACACCTAAGAATCATGAATCTTCTATTTATAAAAATGTGGAATCTGAATTAGAAGATAGGGAATATTGTGATGATATGGAAACTTCTTCTGAGAAAGAGGATGCTATAATTAAGGCTTTCATGAGTCCAGATTATGATGAAATGGATAAACTTGCTAGCTACTTAAATTCTCCTCTTGATGACTTTTTCCCTGTTACTGATAAAATGAATGGTTCAGCTATTAAGTTAATGATAAAGACTATGAGTTTAATATTGATCCTGAACACATTGAAAGGGTTGAGAAGTCTAAGTTTTATGGGAGAGAGGATGAGTTTCCTTTCGATCACGTTGCTGATTTGAATGAATTATCTGAGTTAATTGGAAAGGTGAAATTAACCAACGCTACCATTTCTTGAAATTGTTTCCTTTTTCTTTGGGAGGAAGTGTTAAAACTTGGTATAATTGTTTAGAACCTGGATGTATTACTAGCAAGGAAGAATGTTTGCGGATGTTCTTTGATAAGTACTTCCTTGCTAATTCTTGGTAGGACATTCATGGTCTAATTCTTGAGATTACTATTTTTTCACAGAAAGAGAAGGAGGATTTACCCCAAGCTTGGGGAGGTATGATAAGATGGTTAGGAAATGTCCTACCCATGGCCTCAAAGAGAATGAAATACTTGATATATTCTACAATGGACTAACTGAAAACACCAGAGCCTATCTTGATAGTATTGCAGGTAATGTTTTCAGGGAAAGGACCGTTGATGAAGCAACTGAGCTATTACGAACTATCTCAAAGAATTATGATGATTGTAACACTGATGAGATATTTCTGGAGAAAAAAGGAGGTATACTCAAACTGAACGATGAGGCAATGGAAGTTGCCTCAAAGGATATTAAAGAGAAGGGAATTAAAACCTCTCATCTCAAGGAATTATCTGAAAGAGGTGTCAAATTTCCTGATGATCAACCATATTTCCCTATCCCAGTCAACGTTATTAGCACCACAAAAGGTAATGAAAAGGTAATGTCTTTTACTGAAAACCATATGAGAATGATTTTGCTTATCGTCATGATCCTGAAGAGCATAATATTAGAATGATGATAAAGGAAAACTCTCACAAAATTAAATTTCTTCGTGAAAGTTTGCATGTTAATGTGGGAGAGGTAAAAAGAATTGTTAAACATTGCGAGATGATGAATAATCAAGTAGAACAAATGATTTCTCTTCAAAATCAACTGTATGAGAAGCTTAATGTGAAGAAGCAGGTTTGTGGAGTTAATACTAGGGAGGTGCAAGTACTCAGGACCCTGACTATCCTGAAGACCATCCCAAGAGGAAAGAGCAAGAAGCTCTTACGAAGAAACTTTCTACAGGCAAATCTCCCTTTGAAACCAAGATAAAGATGATTCTGAAGAACAAGATAATGATATCTCTATTTCTGATGCTGAGACTGAAGATAATGATAACGAAGAGGAGAAATCATCCTCACCTGAAGAAGAACCACAAGAAGTTGAAAATGTTGAAGAACCTGAAGCACCTGAGAGGGAAGACCCTCCACCATCTACTGAGAAGAACAAGAAGAAAAATCATCCAAATTCACAAAAGGTAAAGAGAGGGATCCATGGGTACAAAGACCCATACCATATCCTCAAGAGGTAATGAAAACTTTGGATGATACTAGATTTGAGTTAATTAAATCTTTATATTTGCAAATTGTAACGCCCCCGGATCGGCACTATGCAGACTTAACGATTTCCGCCAAATCCGCATAATAACGATCCTAGGATGCCCACCATACATAACATGCACGTTGCAACACACATGTTATGCGGGTGCAATTGTGGTAACATTACAATAGTTCTCGATGGAACCCACAAAAGAACATATATACAGCAACGACTCACCAAGTCAAGAATACAAAAGATACATTACAAAGATTCAATAACAACGGAAGCGAAATAGTGTCCCGCTATGGACAAGATACAAATTGGACTAAGAGTCCCGAAGATAACGAAGGCACCATAACCCTGCCCAGGCCAAGCCGGAGGGATTCCCAAGCTAACGTCATCAGACTTCATACCTGTTGGCTACATTGGAATAGCAGCCCCGAAGGGGCCAGTACTAGTAGAAGTACTGGCAAGGAATACTCACAAGATATCAAAACTTGAATTTCGGGGAAAGAGGGTTAGCGATTGAGGCGGCGGCAAGCAGCACTAACAACTTATAGAGACACGCTACAACTTCCGTCTAATTAGAATAAGGAAAGAGAGCGCAAACTCGACTAAACTATTCTACTCACCAAACAAAACCCGCCCTGAGACAACTCCATCGTATCAGATTCCCATGAAGAAGAAGTCCAGGCACTCACACGTTGATCAAGTTTTATTCATATTATTATTCAGGTAAGGCTACTTACTAAGCAAATTACTATTTAAGAATTACGGTGATATCTATGATCTTTTTAGCCAGCACATTACCCAAGTCATCCATAACCGCGGACTCGGATTTTCGAAAAGATTTAACCCTGCAGGGGTGCCCAAATGTAACCATACACGTTCGATCAACCACATGCACAAAGGCTAAAGGTATCTGAACACTACCTTCCCCTTCACAACTACATTGGATAGGGAGCCACCTATCTAAGACTGATCCACGTCGAGAGCCCGGCCGAAACTCCTTTGCGGGCCCAAACATTGCGAGGATGGCTTCGGGAGGATAACACTCATACGATTGCTCCTCCTTCCACACTCGATAAACGAATGTACCGCAAACCTATATGCGCCCCCCATAGTTGTAACCTCTCATCTTCAACATGCATCGTGCATATGCTCCAAATGGTAAACACCCGAACTACTTTGTGGCTCCCTAACCAATATAGCAGATCCGGTACTAAGTTGCGGGGGGTTCCATAAGTCTTCCCACGTGTGGGTAGGGCGCTCATTCTTGGATAAGCGGAAAAGAACGGTTTTTCCTAGACGACACTAGCAGAACAAAACACCATAGTTGGCCTTCCATCGGTGCCTTATCTTTATTATAATAACAATTATACCCACATAGCATGTCTTCAATTACTTAAACTATACCATCTAAACATCAGCAATGTATGAGATAAACCCCAAACAACTCCTAAGCATGCACTACGACTCGTAAGGCTAACAAAACAACAGGTTTAAGAGGATGTGGGGATGGGCTATATCATGGCTGCCAGTTAAACATGCGAATAGGATCGAGACACAAGCATCGATATATAAGGCTAGCAAGGAACAAAGATAGGAGGTGTAAGAGACAGAAAACAAGCAAAGATAGCAAGTGAGTAATCCTTGCCTGCAATTCCGGTAGAGGTAGCAGAACTTGCCGTGGCTCACATCAACTCAACGTCCTATCCGCAAAGAAGCAACGAACACTGGAAACGAAGAGATGCATTTTACTACTACGGTAAAAGATTCGGCATGTTGATGCAATGCATGCATGACATGGCAAATATGAGAGGATGCAACTTTAGCAAATTTAAATGGAACCGAGGTTCCGACATTTAATTATAAGGTTCAAGTTATTTTTCTAACCATCAAAATTAAATGTTGATTTAACAAGAAAGAACAAGCCATGGGTGAGCTAATCAAAATTAAATGGAATGGGGACAACAATTAAATTTAATCCCACACATTCCATATGTAATTAATTAGGTGATATACAAAATTCAACTAAATTGCAAACTACATGATGCAAACATGAAGCATGGATGGCATATTCAAATTCTACACATTTTTCTGATAATTTTAGACATATAATTTATTTTATTTGCATTTGTAAAACAAAAGTTATAAAAGGATCAAGATTTGCAAAAGGATAAAACATAAAAAAAGGTGAGGCTTGTTGCTGCCGGTGGGATTTGAACTTGGGCCGGCCAGGGGAGGTAGCAAGGGCGCAACCGCTGGGCTGGGGTCGGGTTTGTGAAAGGAGCTCGATTCAACACTATAAGACGTGGAAGGAGCGGAGTTAACTGAACTTTACACCAAAGTTCAGACTTCAGTTAACTGGTGCAGGTTCCAAGCGTTGGCAAAGGAAGACGACGACGAGAGCTGCAGCGGGCGCGAGGCTGAGGTGCGGCTGCAGTGTGAAGGTGCAGCAGGGTGCAGGTTGGTGCTTCAAGGACCGCGAGTGGCCGCGTTCAAGCAGGAGCAGGAGCGTGTGCGCGCGGGCGAGCGGCAGGAGCTACTGCCAATCTGGCATGGTCAACATGATCGGCTTGCATCGGACCAGCGCGTAAGGCAAGGAGGTGAGCAGTAGGGAGGGGATGAGGAGCGGCTTCTCACCGCGAGGCTGCTGGCGAAGAGGAGAGGCTTGGGGACGACGTGTACGTGCTGCAGATGAGGAGGACGAGGGTCAGGACGTCGACGTGCGCACGGCCGGCGAAGACGAAGACGACGACTCGCAGCTCCGACTCCTCGATTCCGTCGGCAATCTTGACGTGCTCCAGGCGGATGTAGTCGACGACGGGGAAGACGACCCTGGCAGCGCACCGACAGCGTGCCTATCTCCGGCCCGGTGGTTCTTCTCCGGTTGTTCTCTCGGTGGAGATGGTGAAAGTGCATGGTTGATCCCATGCATGGTTTTGGTAATTAATGACAATCTCTATGGACTAATATTTGCATTGAGCTCTATGTGTAGGTTGTCCTTTAGCTTGTGTCAAGATCATTTGTTGATCAAGGCCAAGCTTGCTTGTCTCCATTGGTTGGAGTCAAGGTCAAGGTAGAAGATCATTTGTTGATCAATGCCAAGCTTGTCTCCATGTGTTGGAGTCAAGGTGCTTTGCTTGATCTCCATTTGTTGGAGTCAAGCTCAAGGGAAGAAAAGTGTTGGGTTGATCAAGACTTTGTGCGGGTTGATCAACTCTCAAGTTCATGTGAAGATATGCCGAAGAGTGCTCTCCCCATCTTGGTGTATGGGGGAGCGTCATGTGATTCTTCACCAAGCGAAGCGCAATCAAGAAGATGGTTCGCCTTGAGGAGATGAAGATAGTCTCCATCGACCTCAAGTGGATTAATGCGCAAGGCAAAGGTATGATCTTGGTAGGGCTTTTATTTTACCGGTCTCATGTTGTTTAGTGAGAGACCGGATTATAGGATAGATAGCCGTACTATCAAGAGGGGCTCTCGACCGAGTATCGTGATCGTATCGTTCGTGGAGAGCTCAAACCTTTACATCCATGCAATCATCTTTATTGGTTCTTATGGCTTTTATCCATGTGAGAATTTAGAGCTTGTGTTCATCTCCATACCAAGCTCTAGTTCATCAAAAACGGATCTCATGAATATCTCCTTGCGTTTTTGATATCGGAGGCTTTACCGGTTTGTCTCTTCTATGAGAGGTCAAACTCTCTTCTTATGTTTTCCTCCTCACATGATAGACTATGATGTGTATATGCATGATCTTCTAGGGCTTGTGATTATCTTCGAAACAAGCCCAAGATCATAGAAAACGGAAGTCTTGATGAAAAACTTGTGCGTTTTCGGTTTTGGAGATTTTGCCGGTTCATCTATGCGGAAGGTTTCACTCTTCCATTTTTTAGCAAAATCTCCATTGCTTGGTTTCAATATTTTTACTTTTTGTAGGGTGGCTCTTGTCGTCCTCTTTCCAAAAAAAATTGGATTCACTCGATTCGGAGTTGCCACGCAAAAGTTATTCAGTTTCAGGGTTTGCCTGTTTTTCTCTGCTGGCCGGAAGTACCGGTCCCTGGACCGGTACTACCGCTGGGCACTTCCGGTGCCCAGTTCCGGCCCTACTGCCGCTTATTTTTCTGGGTACTGGACTCCCTGGGTTCCCCCGAATTTTTGCACCGGAAGTAGCACCGGTAGTACCGGGCCACCGGAAGTACCGGTGGCCACAGCGGTACTTCCGCTCCTACTTCCGGTGGAAATTTCCGGAGGAACTTCCGCTTATTTTTTCAGGTACTGGGTTGTCTCGGGTCTCCTATTTGTTTGACCGGAAGTAGCCCCGGTACTACCGGCCCACCGGAAGTACCGGCCCCCGCCGCGGTACTTCCGGTCCTGCGGGTTTTCTTCTCTGAAGTGAGCCGTTGGGGCAGTTTTGCTTGGAGCGGTAGTACCGCCCCTTGGGCCGGTACTACCGGCCCTGCGGGATTTTGTGCCCAACGGCCAAATTCCCAGGGCTCCTATTTAAATGGGTTTTCTTCCCCAACGGTTTAATAGCTTCTTGGTGAACCTTTTGCTCTCTCTCTCCTCCATTGTTGCACATCTTTGAGAGCTTGATTCCTCCACTTCCCTCCAATGATTCTTGCCCATCTTTAGGGAAACAAGAGAGGAGATCTAGATCTACCATTCCACCAATCAAATCCTCCTCTAAGTGAGGGGAACCTAGTGGATCTAGATTTAGGGTTGCTTTGTGTTCTTCCCCTTGTTCTTCCTCTCAAATCCCTCCATAGCATTAGTTGCTTTGGTTGGATTTCGGAGTGAAGGACTTGACCACTTTGTGTGCTCTTGCCTTTTGCATTTGTTGCATCGGGTTGCTCTCCCTACGTGATACGTGAAGATCGAAGTTGAGAAGCTTGTTACTCTTGGGTGCATTGTGTTCCCAAGAGCTTGTTGCCTCTTGGGTGCATTGTGTACCCTAGACGGTTGGAGGTGCCGCGAAGTCTTCGTTTGTGAAGCTTCGGCACGAGTTTGGGAGCCCCCAATTGAGTTGTGGGTGTGTGCCCCAAGAAGAGTTGTAAAGGGCTCCGGAATCCGCCTTGAAGGATTCCGATAGTGGAAGGTGAACCAATCCCTTGGGTGAGGTTCATCGGAGAATAGGGTGAGGCCTTCGTGGCGTCTTGAGTAGGCCTCTTGTGGCGAGCTCACACCCCTCCAACGAGACATACTCCCTTAACAAGGAGGAACTCGGAAATACATCCTCGTCTTCGCGTGCCTCGGTTATTTCTATACCCGAGCTTTACTTATGCAATTTACATTGTGATAGCCTTCGTGCTTGAAGTTCTTATCTTGCTATCTCCTTGTTGCTTGAATTGCTTAGCATAAGTTGTTGGTGCACATAGGTAACCCTAGCATATTAGGTTGTTGGCTTGTTAATTTAAACACATAGTTTTATTCCGCAATTATCAAGCCCCTAATTAGAAAAAGTTTTAATCGCCTATTCACCCCCCCCCCCTCTAGGCGACATCCGGGCATTGTTTGTTCTTTCAATTGGTATCAGAGCCTCGTCTCTCTTGTTTGGCTTTACCGCCTAGAGAGTAAAGATGTCGTCTAGGGATTTAGTGCACAATTCCTTGTTTAGATTTAATGGCACAAATTTTAATGCTTGGAAAACTCATATGCTTAATCACTTACGGGTCTTGGACCCCAATATAGAGCGTATCCTAGATATAGGTTTTTCTCCTACAAAGGACTACGCAAGTACGACTTTAGAGGATGAGAAAAACTTATATCTAGATGCTCTAGCATCTAACGAGTTTTGCAAGTTTGTGAGTGTAGTAATTTTCGAGTCAATCATGCCTCTCCGGGATGCTCATGAGCTATGGACCAAGCTTCAAGATAAATATGGCGTGTCCAACTCTATTGAGGATGATTGCTCTCCCTCCACCTCCGGCCGTGACAAGCCCTCGTCTTCATCTACTTCACCAAAATGTGGTAAGCCACAATCCAATGAAATGGTGAGTAGTGATAGGTTTTGCAACCTTGATAGTGAGCTCATTATTGATGATCATTTATCTCTATCTTGTTGCAATGCTTCATCCTTGGACCTAAATACTCGTAGCACTATAAATGATCTACATGCTAGTGTTGATAGTCCTTGTATATCATCCAAAAATTGCTTAGATAAATCTAATGATGATATGCTTGCTTTATCTTGTTCCAATGATAAACATGCTTGTGTTCCCTCTAACTCTTACATGAATAATAACGTAGAGGAAACCCAATTAATTGTGGAACAAGATTTGAACTTGTGTAGTTCAAAAACTATTTATTCTTCTTCATCCATCACTCATTGCCTTATGGCTAAATCTTCTTCTAGCAATGATAATAATAATGATGATAATGATGATGATAAAAATGATGAAGAAGATGATATGGAAAAGGTTAATGCTAGGCTTCAAAATAAAGGTCTAATGATTCTTAAAGCCCTTCCTAGCAATAAAAATGCCCAAGCTAATCTCTTTGAAATCATGAGCACCCTAATTGAGCGTGGGGAATCTATTGAGGCTTTGGAAGCAAGCCTTGAAGAAAAGGGTAAGATGGAAAGAGATGATGCTATGGAGAAAGCATCGTTAGAAGATGCTCTTGAGGAAGAGAAAGAGACTCGTGTCTCTCTTGAGGAGAAATTAGAAAATATAGAGGAATCTCATAATGATATAATTGCTAAAATCATTAAAGAACGTGACCATGCTCATGCTAAATATAAAGTGTTTAAAATGGAAAATGCTAGATTAAATAATGAGCTTGTCATGTTATCTTCCTCTACTCCTAATGTCAATGATGCTTGTGCTACTAACTCCACTTCTTGTGAAGCATCTATTATGAAGGAGAATGTTGAGCTAAGGGCTCAACTTGAGTTGCTAACGAGCAAGTATGAGAAGTTGGAAGCAAGTCATGAAAAGCTATCTAGCTCTAATGATGAACTTCTAGCATCCTATGCTTGTCTCAAGTTAGCTCATGAGGGCATCACTACAAAGGTAACATCAAGTGAGCCTCATGTGGATATTAGCACAACTTTAATTAAAAATGCTATATTGCCATGTGCTAGTCCTAGTAGTTCATCCACTAAAATGTTGGTACATCATGTGATGAATTACTTGCTTTGCCTTGTTGCTCTAACAATGATGCATCTACCTCCTCTAGTACTTGTGTTATCACTAACCATGTAGAGAAGAGAGGAGAGCTCAGGCCCAAGCCACTTCTTTGAAGAAAGGCTTGGAAAAGCGTCATGAAGGGAAGCGTGCACTTGACAACATGTTGAGTGTGCAACAATCCCCAAATGACAAGAGTGGACTTGGATTCAACTCCAACAACAAGAAAAAGTCCATGGTTGAGAAGAAGAAGAAGGGCCAAGTTCAAGTCAAGAATCCGGCCAAGATCATTTGCTTCAAGTGCAAGCTAGAAGGGCACCACGTTCGGGATTGCCCAATGAAGAAGAAGCCTCTTAGTGAGAAGCAACTAGGAATCGGCCTCTTGCTCAATCTCGTGCTCAACCTCGTGTTGAACAAAGGCCACCTCCAAGAAGACTCAAGTTATTGCTCCTCAAGTTAAGGAGCCTATTAAGAAGAAGAAGAGTCGGTGTTGCTACCTTTGCCGTGGCAAAGGTCATTTTGCTTCCTCATGCACTAACGGTACCCCATCCAACCCTATCATAATTAATGATGTTTATTCTCTTGGGAAGGATAGAGTTGGCAATGTGTTTGCCAAGTATGTGGGAGCTCAAAGTGGTGGCAAGAAAAGCACCATTTGGGTTCCCAAACCTATTGTGACTAACCTCTTAGGACCCAACTCGGTTGGGGACCAACAAGCTCAAACTTGATCAATAGGTGTTTGTGGAGGACATTGGTGACTTGGTTTCTTTTGAAGAATTAAGGGATCTTCATGGTTTTATCTCATCAAGCCAAGTCAATTGGATCATCATATATCTATCTCATATCCAATGCTTCCTCCTTGCGGTAACATGTATTTAATTCATATATTCATTGAAAGTTGCTTGCTCCCTTGCATGTGTTAGTTTTGTTCCTAGCATGTGTTTGTATGTGATATGCTCCTTTCTTACTTATCTTGTTATTCAAGGTGGTGTATGTTAGTTGTGTATCATGTATGTGTAATTTGTGTGATGAGCTTTATTGAATCTTGTGTGGATTTCATTTGGCTCTTTGAGAATTTAATGGACTATCCCATTTTGGGGGAGTGATGTGCTTTGTGCACATCACAAACCTAAAATGTGTATACATGAGGGACACCACCTAGTATTGATATTTCAATATTATCTATCTACTATGTGGTATGTCATATTCATGAGAAATTCAAATTCTACAATGTCCATTAATTTCTCTAGTTGGTCTTATTTGCCTGTTGTTTAAAAATAAAATGAATTATCACATTATGGGGGAGTAATAAGCTATGTGCATATTACAATCCCATAAAAATGTGAACATTTGAGGTTTGCCACTTAGAGTTGATATTGTACATTATCCATTTCCTATGTGGCATGTTTACTCAAACAAGTTCCAATTTCCTTTGTGGTTACCCCTTTGTTCTTGTTTGCTTGGGTTTGCTTGGTGTGGTTTTTCTCTAAATATGCATTTCCATATATTATGTGAGAAACCATTTGTTTCCTTTTATTCTAATCATGGCTTTGCCGGTTGATTCGAATAATTGAAACTACCAACAACCCTCTTTAAAAATGGTGTTTTAATTCCTATCTTTTTCCATTTGCTAGTTTGTGGTGAAGTTGGTCTTGTACATCTTTTCTTTATACCACCGAGAAATATCTCTATATACTCCTTGTCCATGACAAGTGTTTCTAGTAATTGTGGTGGATTGTGTAGACCATCTTCGCATTGGCTCTTGTGTTAAATTTGCTTTATCTATTGCCTTCCTTGCCTTTTGAATGGATCCTATTTTTTCAATTGGTAGTGTTTAGTGTTGTAAATAAAATATGGAGAGTAATGATCCCTTGTGTATGCATTTTGTATTCAAATGCAAATATCTAAGATAATGCATGAATCTTGGGGGAGCATTCCTTTTATTTAGAACACTAACCTATCTATCAATTTTTGATCCTTTCAATTGGCATTTGATTCTTTATCTTGTGTTGGTACCTTCAATTGGTATTAATTGGAATTTAATATCTCCTCCTTAGATATTTGTTCCAATTAATATTTATTGTGGGAGTCTTGATACCTTCTTGCCTTATTTCACTTTACTTGATTTCGGTCAAGTATCACCCTCTTCTTGGTATCTTTTCTCCTAAATTGACATTTGTTGTTTTAATTGGTATCTTATTTTCAATTGGTGTCTTATCGATCATTGGTTGTGTTGATTTGATTCCTTTTGATATCACACTTCATGTGTTGATTTGGATTTTGATATAATCTGGACAACCTTTTAGTGTCACACCTTGGTGTGCTCTCTTCTTGGTTCACTTGGTGTTTTTGTCCAAATTGCATCTCGTTTGGTTCTTGTAAGTCTATGCATGCATATTTACTAATATATATATATTTTATGGCATGCTAGTCTTTCTAGTTCCAATATATAGGGAATACTCCACCGAATCCTAAATCGGCTAAGATGTGCATGAAATTCAATTTCATATCTATATGCACATGTTTTTGTGGAGTGCTTCCTATATATTGTAGTTGATCTAACTACTATGGGACCCATTGAGTTTGGGAACCATTTTGTACTCTAATTGTGTTTAGGTACAATGGAGATGCATTGGATGCTTGCCTCATTCATAAGGAAGGTGTTCTCACCGTGTGATTGTCGGAGTCAAGCTTGATGACAAACCAACTCTCATCATCTTCATCTTCAATGCATCTCGGTAACAAGTATCTATCCCATGCATACCTTCTAGTATTCAACCTTGTGTAGGTTGCCTCTGGCATGAAACCTCTTATATGCAATTGTTGTGGTTTTGGCTTTTTCCTTCACTTAATATATCTTTGTGATATGTGTGTTGAATTTGCAAAAACCTTTCTTCAATTGATATTATTGTTTGTGATACTTGTTGCCTAGATCAAGCATCTTCACTATCTCTTGTTCCCTTAGTGATATGTGTGATGCATTTGATATATTTGAAGTTCATTTATATACAATGAGATAAATTTGAGCTATGTGCTATGCTTTTAAGCAACAATCTCATTTGTATATTTATGACTTCCTTTTGGATACCTTGTTATCTTTTCCCCGGACCATTTCGTATGTATATGTTTCTTTGCGGATGTATATCTTTATGGTTTGTCTAATTAGAAAGCTATACATATGAGAGAGGTCACCTTTTAGTCGGTATCCCATTTCTTTTTGAGCCACCTTGTGTTTCATCTATAATTCTTTGGTGGCTCCAAATTTGCCTCATGAGTGCTTGTCTTATTGTTTATTGGTATCTTTGCACACTCATGTATTTCTTAAAGATCTTTGACTTCATGCCTACCATGGTGAGCATGTTGAATTTTATTGGCCAAATGTTCTCACTTGCTTTTGGCATTTTCAATTGGTTTTAGTTTCCAATTGGTATCCCTAAGCCTGTGAACATATCTCTTTAAAAGATCTCTTTTCTCGGTTGGGCCTATCTTATGATGAATTTTGAAAATTGGTATCTCCTTTATGGCTCAACCACATCTTTGGTGCAAGTGCTATGATTTGCTTTTGCATTATGCACTCTTGCACTTGTTGCGGGTTCTAGATGATTTTGGGGGAGTGAGGATGCCATATTTATGCACTCCTCATTTGTGCATGAACGTTGGGGAGCTTCTCCATTTTATTTAGAACTCTCGCTTTGGATCTTTTTGTTTGCTTTTCTCCTTTGTGGAGATGTTTAAAATGATTTCATCTTTTTGCAATCTTTGGATCCTCAATATAGTTTGACTTCCTCTAATTATTCGTCAATGAATAAGTGCATTTGATTTCACTCATATCTTGAGAAATGCACACCTTTATGGAGGAACTCTTATTATATTGGCTCTCTAAATTTTTCTTCCCATTTCGGCAATCGATGCCAATGGGGGAGAAGTTTAGAGGGTTTAAGGGAATTTGGGTTTTATGCTTTTGTTGCATTTGCCTTTAATGTGCTTTGCATCCTTGCTTGTTTGTCATGCAAGGTTGCTTTATTCTTTATATAAACCCTCTTAAACGGGATTGTCATCAATTACCAAAATGGGGGAGATTGAAAGTGCATGGTTGATCCCATGCATGGTTTTGGTAATTAATGACAATCTCTATGGACTAATATTTGCATTGAGCTCTATGTGTAGGTTGTCCTTTAGCTTGTGTCAAGATCATTTGTTGATCAAGGCCAAGCTTGCTTGTCTCCATTGGTTGGAGTCAAGGTCAAGGTAGAAGATCATTTGTTGATCAAGGCCAAGCTTGTCTCCATGTGTTGGAGTCAAGGTGCTTTGCTTGATCTCCATTTGTTGGAGTCAAGCTCAAGGGAAGAAAAGTGTTGGGTTGATCAAGACTTTGTGCGGGTTGATCAACTCTCAAGTTCATGTGAAGATATGCCGAAGAGTGCTCTCCCCATCTTGGTGTATGGGGGAGCGTCATGTGATTCTTCACCAAGCGAAGCGCAATCAAGAAGATGGTTCGCCTTGAGGAGATGAAGATAGTCTCCATCGACCTCAAGTGGATTAATGCGCAAGGCAAAGGTATGATCTTGGTAGGGCTTTTATTTTACCGGTCTCATGTTGTTTAGTGAGAGACCGGATTATAGGATAGATAGCCGTACTATCAAGAGGGGCTCTCGACCGAGTATCGTGATCGTATCGTTCGTGGAGAGCTCAAACCTTTACATCCATGCAATCATCTTTATTGGTTCTTATGGCTTTTATCCATGTGAGAATTTAGAGCTTGTGTTCATCTCCATACCAAGCTCTAGTTCATCAAAAACGGATCTCATGAATATCTCCTTGCGTTTTTGATATCGGAGGCTTTACCGGTTTGTCTCTTCTATGAGAGGTCAAACTCTCTCCTTATGTTTTCCTCCTCACATGATAGACTATGATGTGTATATGCATGATCTTCTAGGGCTTGTGATTATCTTCGAAACAAGCCCAAGATCATAGAAAACGGAGTCTTGATGAAAAACTTGTGCGTTTTCGGTTTGGAGATTTTGCCGGTTCATCTATGCGGAAGGTTTCACTCTTCCATTTTTTAGCAAAATCTCCATTGCTTGGTTTCAATATTTTTACTTTTTGTAGGGTAGCTCTTGTCGTCCTCTTTCCAAAAAAAATTGGATTCACTCGATTCGAAGTTGCCACGCAAAAGTTATTCAGTTTCAGGGTTTGCCTGTTTTTCTCTGCTGGCCGGAAGTACCGGTCCCTGGACCGGTACTACCGCTGGGCACTTCCGGTGCCCAGTTCCGGCCCTACTGCCGCTTATTTTTCTGGGTACTGGACTCCCTGGGTTCCCCCGAATTTTTGCACCGGAAGTAGCACCGGTAGTACCGGGCCACCGGAAGTACCGGTGGCCACAGCGGTACTTCCGCTCCTACTTCCGGTGGAAATTTCCGGAGGAACTTCCGCTTATTTTTTCAGGTACTGGATGTCTCGGGTCTCCTATTTCTTTTGGACCGGAAGTGGGCCCGGAACTACCGGCCCACCGGAAGTACCGGCCCCCGCCGCGGTACTTCCGGTCCTGCGGGTTTTCTTCTCTGAAGTGAGCCGTTGGGGCAGTTTTGCTTGGAGCGGTAGTACCGCCCCTTGGGCCGGTACTACCGGCCCTGCGGGATTTTGTGCCCAACGGCCAGATTCCCAGGGCTCCTATTTAAATGGGTTTTCTTCCCCAACGGTTTAATGGCTTCTTGGTGAACCTTTTGCTCTCTCTCTCCTCCATTGTTGCACATCTTTGAGAGCTTGATTCCTCCACTTCCCTCCAATGATTCTTGCCCATCTTTAGGGAAACAAGAGAGGAGATCTAGATCTACCATTCCACCAATCAAATCCTCCTCTAAGTGAGGGGAACCTAGTGGATCTAGATTTAGGGTTGCTTTGTGTTCTTCCCCTTGTTCTTCCTCTCAAATCCCTCCATAGCATTAGTTGCTTTGGTTGGATTTCGGAGTGAAGGACTTGACCACTTTGTGTGCTCTTGCCTTTTGCATTTGTTGCATCGGGTTGCTCTCCCTACGTGATACGTGAAGATCGAAGTTGAGAAGCTTGTTACTCTTGGGTGCATTGTGTTCCCAAGAGCTTGTTGCCTCTTGGGTGCATTGTGTACCCTAGACGGTTGGAGGTGCCGCGAAATCTTCGCTTGTGAAGCTTCAGCACGAGTTTGGGAGCCCCCAATTGAGTTGTGGGTGTGTGCCCCAAGAAGAGTTGTAAAGGGCTCCGGAATCCGCCTTGAAGGATTCCGATAGTGGAAGGTGAACCAATCCCTTGGGTGAGGTTCATCGGAGAATAGGGTGAGGCCTTCGTGGCGTCTTGAGTAGGCCTCTTGTGGCGAGCTCACACCCCTCCAACGAGACGTACTCCCTTAACAAGGAGGAACTCGGGAATACATCCTCGTCTCCGCGTGCCTCGGTTATTTCTATACCCGAGCTTTACTTATGCAATTTACATTGTGATAGCCTTCGTGCTTGAAGTTCTTATCTTGCTATCTCTTTGTTGCTTGAATTGCTTAGCATAAGTTGTTGGTGCACATAGGTAACCCTAGCATATTAGGTTGTTGGCTTGTTAATTTAAACACATAGTTTTATTCCGCAATTAATTAGAAAAAGTTTTAATCGCCTATTCACCCCCCCCCCCTCTAGGCGACATCCGGGCATTGTTTGTTCTTTCAGATGGGAGGAGGAGGGAAAGGAGGAGATGGCGGCGGGGAGGAAGAGAGGAGGGGGCTAGGGTTGGGGAGGAGCGCTGGTTGCGGCTTTATAGCTGGGGAAAAGGGGAGGAGGTGGCATGGAGGCGGGGCGACGGCGCGCTTGACAGCGACCTGCGCGTGCGCGACGCGTGATCGTACGGAGGAAGGAGATGGCCAGCGAAGGGTAAGGTAAGTGGGCCGTGGGCCGGTTCGGGAGTGAAGAAGGCCAGGGAAAGAAAGAGAGGGAGAGAAAAAGAGAGAGGGCTGCGGCCTGTTTTTCTTCTTTGTTTTTTTTTTCACAGAAAAAATAGAAGAGAGAAGAGAAGGAAGAAAATAAAAGCCAGGTTTTATTTTTCCACAACATATTTTTGTAACATAAACTTTTCTAACAACTTTTAATTGCTTGTCCAAAAATAAAAAAATTGTTTTATTTGTTTGATTATAAAACATTTTATTAATTTTTTAATTTTCTAAAACCATAAATGCAACAAAAGTATGATGACATCATGATAATGCAAAAAGGAAAATAACAAGCAATTTCTAATTGGGGAAAACTCCCGGGACGTTACACAAATTCCTCTTGTTGATGCTATTAAAATTCCTCCTTATTCAAAATACATGAAATATATTGTCACTAATAAAAAAAGATTCCTACTGACGCTATTTCTGCCATGCTTGCTGATTACTCTTTCAAAGGGAAGGTGCCTGAAAAACATGGAGATCCTGGTATTCCAACTATTCCTTGTCATATTAAAGAAACCTATGTGAGATATGCACTATGTGATTTCGGGGCTGGTGTTAGTGTCATGCCTTTCTCTTTATATAAGAAACTTGACTTAAACAAATTAGTTCCAACTGAAGTTTCATTACAAATGGCTGATAAATCAACTGCGATACCTATTGGAATATGTGAGGATGTACCCATTTATGTTGCTAATGTAATAATCCCTACAGACTTTGTTGTGTTAGACATGCCTGAGGATGATAACTTGTCTATTATCCTTGGTAGACCCTTTTTAAACACTGCAGGGGCTGTGATAGATTGTACTGAAAGGAAAGTGACGTTCAACGTTAAAGGAAAGGAGCACACTATCTATTTCCCTAAGAAGAAAGTTGTTACAATGGTAAACCAAATGGTGAATTGCATTAAAAGAAATACTCTTATGATTGGACGTATTGAAGTTCCTTTACCACCTCCTGAACCAAAATATGCTATCATAATGATTGGAACTATTCCAGTCAAATATGAGGTAACTTGAATCTCTTCCTCACATAAAAAATAAAGATCATGTGTTATATCCTTTACATATTATTAATGAGACCTGATCAACCTCATTATTAATGTGGAAATGATGCAAACTTGATCCCTATAAATATTGTTTGCATTTTTTTTATTCTATATACTCAAGAATTCTTAAAATATTTGCTTGGGCATATTTAATTCAAAGTGCAGAAATTTCAGAAATCTAGTTTTTAAAAGTCTCTGTAGAAAAATTTCTCGAAAAAATCCAGAAAAATTTGGAGGTAAGTTATTTTACCAGAGGAGCTAACTGTCAAAAGGGGAGCATCAGAGGGCCACCAGGGGCCAGAAGAGAGTGCCCCATGCGGCCACAGTACTAGGCCGCGTGGGACCCTCTATCTTGGCCTATAGAGGGAGTTAGGTGGGTGGCCAGTGCCCATCTCCTCCCCCTCGACAGAAAACCAGCCCCAGGTATTTTTTCCAAATTTTCCCGAGCTCTCTTCCTGCTATCCTTGGATCTCCAAGTTTAGGGCAGATTTTTCAAATCTGTTTGGTGGGATTTCTCATTGGTATGTGACTCCTCCACTCATCCAATTAGTTTTTGTTCTTGTGCTTTATATATGAAGTATTTTGCTGCACTAGTTGTCACTAAATATGATTGAGAAATCCATGGATTTAGGTTTCCTAGTTGATATTGATGCATGATATTGATGTGGGAACTAGATGTGGATGGCTTAATGTTGTATTATAGTTTCACATCTTGAGTTTTGTTGAAATTTATTTATGGGCAGCAAGGTACCATGTTTAGCAAGGGCAAAGGATTGCTTGGGATGAGCTCAAGGCCCAAGAGAAGAGCATGCAAGGTCTCCCTCAACTACGATGACAATCACCTTTGGGAGGACTCCGCATTCTTTGTAGGGAGAAGTTGAGGATTCACACCATGAGATGGCAAGACCCCCATGTTCTTCAAGAATGGGGAATGGAAGAGGACTTCAACTCCTTTGCCACAGCAACCGGGTTGCTAGCATTTGCTCAAAACCCGCAGGACACTTATGAGGAGCTCTCACGAGAGTTCCTCTCTACCTTCAGATTCGAAGGGCCTGAGACTTACAAGTACAAGAATAAAAGTAAGGCACCTTCTCCCACTTTTGTTTGCAAATTTAGTATGAAGGGAGAGCGTCTTGTTATGTCCCTAGATGAGTTTTGCAATGCTATAGGTGTAGCAAATACGGGGAGTTGGGCAGAAACCGGTGCTGATTCAAATCCTGAACTTGTTAATTTTTGGCACTCTGTTTCTGTTGGTTCACTTGATAAATTAATGAGGGGCAAATTTACTCACATACAGCACCCTAGTTTGAGGTACTTTGTGTTGTTCCTTGCAAGAGGCTTTCTTGCAAGAGACAACACTTCTGCTTGCACCGGACCTATTGTTTATTTGCTAAAATGTGCGAAAGAGAACAAGGCATGTGAGTATAATTTGGGGGTCATTCTAGCTAGATCATTGCATAATGCTGTAAGTAGGAATGTCTCTGATGGAACCCCTATCTACGCTGGTGCTATTGCTACTTTGATCTATAAATACATTAAAAACGAAAGAGGATATGATGATAATATGGGAACCCTTGTAGAGAAATCCACATTACTTGATTTTGCTTTGTTATCCAACATGGGAGTGAGTGTTCCGTATGGGGGGTTTCATCTCTATATATATTTGAGTACTAATGGACAGAAAGTGTCCATTAGGCTCCCTTGTCCTGACCTCTTTGACAGGAGCACTGGAAAGTGGATCGTGAGGGAGGAGCCACCGCAGGAGGAGGCACAAGCTCCACCACAGCAGGGGTACCAACCTCAAGAGATGCCACAATACCCAAGCATGGGAAGCTACCCATATGGTTACTACCCTGGAGGGGGAAGTGGTGGATATGGTTACCACCCAGGATATTAGCTTGACTGCAAGCTTGGGGGAGTATTTCTCTCCCTCTCATTTCATTGTTTTATATCACTCTTATTTTGTTTCGGTTTCTTTCTTTCAAATTGCAAAAACACAAAAAGATTTTATTTGTTCTTCTTGCTTATTTACTTCTGGTCATTTGCTTTATGCTTCTAAAAACCAAAAAGAACAAAAAGATTTTCGTTTTCTTGAATCCGATGCAAAAGTGGAGATGCAGGAATTTCTGAAATCTGCTCACTGTTTTATTTTTAATTTTTTTCCTGCAACTCCAATTGAGCTGAAATTTTAACCACAACTGCAACTTTTCATAACCTACACACCTGTAAATTATGAAAAGTTTCTGAGGTGTTTAGGTAGGGTAAAAACAGTACTGTATGCAGTGACATTTTCTGGCAGATTTGAGTTTTTAATGTGCAGTTCGAGTTGGGAGAGGAGAACAACAATGATGAGCTGATGTGCATGAAGTAGTTAAAAGGTATGACACCTTTTCTGTGCTTATGAAGACTTTTTAATAACAGCAAGTGTGCACTTCTTAATTTCTTCAACATCTAGGGAACTGGTAGCAAACGTTTATCTTCTCCATGTTTAGTATGTATGATGATGCAAGTGAGATATTATTTAGGGATAATACTTGGCTATGGTTTGAACAACTGTAATTCTAAACAAAGGTCTATGCATCCCATTGTGCTTACTAAACTTGCCAACCACGGAGAAAATGAAAGAATTTTTCAAATGTTCAAAAATGAAGTCATATGCTTGACAAGCTTAGTGGTTAGGAGCTAGCTTAAATGTGCTGACACATGGAAAGCTTTTAACATTGCACTCAAATGAAAAAAAATAGTTGATATCATGTACCTTTGTCTATGGATGCCTATCATGTCGAAATAAAAGTGGAAACTAGCAAGTTTGAGGAGTGGAAATAATTGGCTAGAGAGACGCCCGGGCCGCCAATCTAAGCCATGCATCATTCATGGTGGAAATTTACGGCATATCACATTGAACATTCAGTGATGCACTTGATAATAAAAGGCTAAACCATTAGTAAATAAAAGAAGTGTTGAGATTGTTCATTGTCTGTTTGTCTTGTTGTTGGGACATGGGCTTGTCCATGTCCTGGGGCAAGAGGTACCCCGGTTGACGCTCTTAAGGATGCCTTTATTCTCGCAATGACTAAAAAAACTCGAGCTTGCCTAGCTACACAAGTTGAGTAGCACATGGTGTAGGTACTCGTATTCACGGGGCATGAGGCTTTTAACTACAAGTTTGTCAAGCATGTGAGTCATAGTAGGGAACATCAAATATTTTGATAAAAGTGAGAGCAAAGTGGTAAGCACAATGAGTTCACTAGTCAATACATGATTCAACCAAAAGCGATGCAAGAACCTTTGTTTATCTCTACAGTTAGGCAAACTCATCCAAGTATTAACACTATGTGCTATTTCTCTTGCGACATGTATAGATGCTTTAACATTGATAAGATATACCTTCGCTAGCATTTTGTTAGCTGTTGTAGGAATTATGGATTGAATACTTGTTGCTCTTAAACAGTAGAACATATGCAATGCAAAGTTCTTGTCAAAGTCTTTTTATCGCTTCTGCACTACGTTTGAGTTGTTTGAGGACAAACAACGAGCTAAGCTTGGGGGAGCTGATGCATCCAAAATGCATCCACTTTTCCAAGCACTTTGCCTCATAATTTGCTCCGAGATCCTTCCATATTCGAATAAAACTGCTGTTTCTGACGCTGTTTTAGCAAAGTCTCTCCCCTGGCTATTTTTGCAGGAAATAAAATCGGGGAAAAATACCACGTCACTTTTTATGGAAAAGAAGCACGATGGACAAAGGATGGACACGAGGGGGTGCCGGAGGGCGAAAAGGGGTGGCCCCATGCGGCCCATGTACCTGGCCGCGTGGGCCCCTCCCAAATGGGCCTCGGGCACCGTCTCGCCTCCGGTCTTCGACGTATGCCTTCATATATGAGGAAAAAACTTGCCCTAGGGGGAGAGGAGCTTTCGCGAAACACACCGCCACCACCATCATGATCTTCGTTTTGGGGGACAGATCGATCCAAGATTTCTTCTCCGGTGGAGGGATCCGGAGGCCGTCTTCACCGCCATCTTCACCGCCTTCATCTCCATCAACCATGAGCTCCCTCACCATCACCATGTGTGAGTAGCTTGATGTAGGCATGTGAGGTGAATGGGGATCGGATGAGATTGATCATGTAATGCTACCCGTTGTTCGATAATCTTAGGGTTTATCTTGAGGATGCTTTTGTATTGTGTTGATGCACTTATGCTATGTTTAATGCTTGCTACTAGGGCCCGAGTGGCATGATTTCAGTACTGAACCTTTTTGCTTCATCATATAATTGAGTTTAGTATTTACTTGCAAAGTGTATCACCTGCTGTTATGTCGAACCTGCGAACCCTAAAAGTGACGTTTGGGGAAAACAAGGGAGAGATGTTCTAGTTTGAGGATCCTATGTGTTCATGGAGTGTTAATGCATTGTCCCGGTCTTCACGAAAGGGTAGACCTTAATTACCTGTAGTTCCAAGTTGGCCCCGGTGAAATGGGCAGGTACGGTAATAGATGTTGTGCAAATTCTCTTTGTTACCGTGCATAACTATTTAAGGAACACATACCTACATATATCTGAGTTAGAGAAAAAGCCCCATTGCTAGCTTTACTTTATTATATGATCAATCTCATTCATGCAACGCCCCGCTTGGTCAGAACTAGCCGAAGATGCTCAGCATGCTCTTCTTCGGTTTGGAGTAGACGAGGATGTCATCGATGTAAATAATGACGAACTTGTCGACGTACTCGTGGAAGATGGAGTTCATCAGCCTCATGAATGTAGCAGGAGCATTTGTGAGGCCGAACGACATGACGGTGTACTCATATAACCCATAACACGTAGTGAAAGCCATCTTCGGGATATCCTCCTTTCGGATTTTGATCTGATGATAGCCTGACCTCAGATCCATCTTGGAGAATACCGTTGCACCAGCTAGCTGATCGAATAGGTCAGTTATTCGGGGAATAGGATATTTGTTCTTGATGGTCACCGCGTTCAGAGGGCGGTAATCAACAACCAGCCGAGGAACATTTGTATCCCTCTTCTTGACAAAGATGACCAGGAAGCCCCAAGGTGAGCTACTCGGCCGGATGAATTCCTTTTCCAGCAGCTCATCCAGTTGCTTCTTCAATTCAGTTAGCTCTTCTGCTGGCATGCGGTAGGGCCTTTTGGAAATTGGGGCGGTTCCCGGAACCAACTCGATGACAAACTCCACACTTCGATCAGGTGGCATGCCAGGCAATTCTTCGGGAAAGACGTCGGGGAAATCACACACCACATTCACCTCATGCAGTTCAGGCGGGGTGATACCTTCCATGAAGTATAGACTGATCTCCGGAGAGAGAGGAGTGGCAGCGGATGGAGCTGCGGATGAAGGGGACCAGTAACGCACTTCCCCATATCTTGGGTGGATCACTGTGACAGTCTTGGCAGCACAGTCCAGGTTGGCCTGATACTTGACTAACCAGTCCATGCCCAGAATAACATCCAGACCCTCTGACTTCAGGGCTATCAACTGGAACGGAAAAGGTATTGAACCTATGGAAATCTGAACCTCAGAAGTAACCCACTTGGTTTGCCAACGAGACCCTGGTGTTTTAACCACTAGCGGGGAGTCCATATTCTCAAATGGTATTTGATGGTTGTGTGCAAATGATATGGATATGAATGAATGCGATGCTCCAGAATCAAATAAAACTGAAGCTGGATATGCATTGATTCAAAGCGTACCTATGAGAACACTGGGGTCCTCTTCAACTCCTTCAGCCGAGACATGGTTCAGTCGTCCACGGCTGACACTCGTAGCCTTGGCTGCTGGGGTGGAGGGAGCGGGTGCCTTCTCAGGACAATCCTTGGAGAAGTGGCCCGGCTGACCACAGTTGTAGCAGGTGAGCCTCGGCGGTGGTGGAGGCAGCTGAGGGCGGGAACCACTCCCAGCCGCACCCAAGGTCGAAGTAGCTGGGCGAGGCGGAGGTGGCCTGAACCCTGAAGGCCTTGGCGCGAAGGGTGCACGAGGCACAACGTTGAAGGGCACAAAGACCTTGCGCTTCTTGCCCTCAGAAGAAGAGGAGCTCTGGTTGTCAATGGGAGCTGGCCTCTGGGAAGCCTCCAGCTCCTTCCTACCCTGCTCCATAGTAAGAGCCTGGTTGTAGAGCTCCTGGTAGGACTGGAACTTGAAGGGTAGAAGCTCGTATCGGAGACGAGGGGCGAGCCCCTTGCGGAAGAGGTATTGCTTGTCCTCATCATTTGTCACGTCCCGAGGGGCGTAACGCGAGAGGTGGTTGAACTCACGTCCATAGGACTGGACGTCCATGCGTCCCTGGGTTAAATCCAGGAACTCCCTCCTCTTGAGGTCCATGACGGGCTTGGGGATGTACGCCGCATGGAAGGCGGTGCGGAACTCCGCCCAAGTGAAAACGTGGCCCGCGTCAAACATTGACACGTGGCTCTCCCACCAGGAGCCGGCGGCTCCATTCAGCAGGTAGGTGGCGAAGTTGACTTGTTCCGCCACCGGAACGTGCAGAGCGGCAAACTTGCGCTCGAGAGCCCGGAGCCAATCATCAGCATCCAGCGGCTCCTTAGCTTCGGAGAAGGTGGGAGGTTGGGACCGCAAAAACTCGGTGAGAGTGGTGCAGTCGTTGTTCCTCCTGGCCCCTTGCTGCACCAGCTGCTCGAGCAAATGCTCGTTGCGCAGGCGGTTTTGCTCGATGGCCATCAGAACCTCCGCCATTGAGGGTGGCGGCGGTGCATCAGGATTGCTTTGTTCCCCACGACGGGTAGGAGCCATTCTGAAGATTTGGAACAAGGACATAGTTAGTAACCAATTCCGACAGATAGGATAGATCATTAGAGTCCTTGCAGATGTAGAGATTTAAGATGCATTAACACAAAGACAGATTTAGGCAACCACGGTGACATCACGTCATTGCGGCGATAGCAAACGGATACCACGGACTCGAGACTAACTGGACGGTAAGAACCCAAACCCCGAGAACCTAAACTTGACACCAAGCTTAAAACAAATAGAGGTAAGAATCAGAGTAGAGCGAGTTGGATGAGGAGTAAAAAGAATCCTAAGAAGGTTTTCACAACTCATTTTTAGGTTAAAAATAATTTTCAACTAGACTCGACATCGACCAATAGCAAGGGTTTCCTACAGGCAGTCCTGCTCTGATACCAACTTGTAGCGCCCCGACCCCGGAATTATACAGAGAGGCTATGTAACCCGCGGGCTATGCTACATAATCGAAGGGCATGGAATTACTGTTGGGAATATGCCCTAGAGGCAATAATAAAATGGTTTATTAAGCATATTCAAGTTTATGATAATAGTTTATTATCCATGCTATAATTGTATTAAATGGAAACATAATACATGTGTGGAATATAAACACCCGGAGTCCCTAGTGAGCCTCTACAGGACTAGTTCGTTGATCAAGAGATAGTTAGAGTTTCCTAACTATGGACTTGTTATAGTCACTTGATAACGGAGTCATATCATTAGGAGTAATGGTGTGATGGACATGACCCAAATAAAGAGTTGCAATTAATCGTGTCACAAAAGTTTTGCTGTCAACACTTTTAATATGCCAAATATAGTTTCCTTAGACCATGAGATTATATCACTCCCGTTCACTGGAGGAATACTTTGTGGACATCAAACGTCACTTCGTAACTGGGTGATTATAAAGGTGGCTTTCAGGTATCTCCGATGGTGGGTTGTTGGGTGATATGAATCGAGAGTGGAATTTGTCCCTCCATGTGACGGAGAAGATATCTCCAGGCCTTCTCGGTAATATAGCATCAAGAGTCTGCAGACATGTGATTAAGTTGTAATCACCGGGATCCTATATTATGGACGAGTAAAGAGAACTTGCCGGTAACGAGATTAAACTAGACATGGGGATGTCAACGATTATATCTCGGGCAAGTAAAATATCGTGAGACAAAGGGAATCGTATATGAGATTAATTGAATCTCCGGCATCGTGGTTCAATCGAGAAAAGGTTTTCGTTGAGTGTATAGGAATTAATATGGACATCCCGGTCCCGCTATTAATTATTGATATGATCATGTCTATGCATTCTCGAACCCGTAGGGTCACACACTTAACGTTCCGATGAAATTAGGTTTTGCGATGAATTAAATGATGAAGTGAACAAATGGTGATTCGGAGTCTCGGATGGGATCCCGGACATCACGAGGAGTTCCGGAGGAGTCCGGAGAATAAGATTCATATATGGAAAGTGGTTTCCGGAGGTTTCGGAAAAGTTCCGGAAATTATTTAAAGGGTACCGGAAGGTTCCGGAATGTTCTAGAAGGGTCTAGAAGTGGGACCGCATAATTTGTATGGGGCCCACATGGTGCAAAGGGGTGCTGCCACCACTTGGTGGGGCGCACCACCTAGGCCCATGAAGGGGTGCGGCACAAGGAGGGGAGTCCCACTCCTAGTTGGACTAGGAGGTGGGCTCCCACCCCTTTAGGAAAGGGGCCCAAGGAGGAGTCCTTGTTGGACTCCAACTTGGGGGGCAAGCAAGGAGGGGCCGGCCGGCCCCCTCCCCTTGACCTAGCCGCCACCTATATAAGGAGGGGAGGGGGGGGAGGCGCAATATCACCTTGAGGCTGCCGCCCCACAAGCCCTAGCCGCACCCCCTCTCTCTCCCATCTACCCTAGCCGCACCCCTTGCCCGAAGGGCTGCCGCCATCCAACCTCCACACCTTGCCGCACCCCCTTGCCCTAGGGGCTGCGCCACCTTGCTCCTCTCCCTCTCCTCTTGCTTGGCTTGGCGAAGCCCTGCTCGCGGAGATCGTCATCGTCACCGGCACTACCGTCGTGCTGCTGAGATCATCAAGGCCACGTCGTCTCGCTTGCGGGATCAAGGAGTCGACGTCTTCATCGAGCTGTACGTGTGGACGCCGCGGAGGTGCTGCCCGTTGCTGACTTCACCGGATTGGATCTCGAGGATAATACATCTCCTCGCGACTAGACGAGTCTAGTTGCGGGGATCGACTAGCCAACCCCTGCACCGACAAAACGCGTTTGTTGATCTTCGAGGGTAAGAGATTGGATCTCATCTTCGCTATCTTCATCTCGTAGATCTAGATCCTTGGGGTTTATTCCGCTTTGCCGCGTAGAAAATTTTTGTTTTCCATGCTGCGACCCCATCAATTACCGCTCCCACGCAACACATCGATCGTGCCATCAACACTGGCATAGCTATCAATGTATAAAACAGAGATCAAGACTTGTGGAACAACTGGCACATCACAGACTCTACGACACAAAGATTCATATAGCAACTCATATATGAGAAAGATACAAATATACACACAAAAGGGGTCACAGACCCAACAATTCATCAAGCGGAAGCGAAGTAGTGTTGTCTAACAACAAGATGCAAATATATGGCCTAAGAGGCCTACACATAAACTAACCCAGCCAGCTTGTTCCACGGTCCCAAGCTGCCACCTGGGAACCCCGGACTACTAGTCGACGTCCACGAAGAACCCACCTAGCTGCTCGGTGTCGTCCTCCTCTGAAACAAATTTATAAAGGCAGCAAAGAGAGACTGAGTACGACGTACTCGCAAGTTTAGTAGGGCGATATAGGCCCAATGCTGACGGAGGCTCTAAAGCTGTATATGTAGCTATTTTGCATAAAGCTAGATTGGCCCTCTTCCGGGGAAGGCCGGCGAGTGGGCGCGGTTAGACCTTTACATTGCATGAGGCTTACTCAAGGACCATCAGTGTGCGGAAGGACAGGTTCAGCGCCTCCAACGCCCTGCCCCGCGGCCACATCCTAAACTCCACCGTCCTCGTCGTTTCTTTTCCACCCACACCACTCACGCGCAAATGGAAATAGCAAACTAGAGGACCCTTGACAAGCCCCTCACAAATTATTCAGTCAGTAAGGAGCCCATACTCCCACCAATGGAAGCACGCTCGTCTTGGTTCAAGAGGTAAAGAACTCGCTCCTAGGGTAAATGGCAACTCATCCAAGCCTTCTTAGCATTTTACTTAAGCACCACAAGTAACCTCCATGTCCGAAACATTCCATCAATTTCATAAATCATGGAAATAAATAACGGACGGCTAAATATTCTACTAAGCAAATGACGAGGTTAGGGCTCGGCAAATCCCTGGGTCGAGTACCCCGGGTTGATTGAAGGGGAGGAAGATGAACGTTGGTGATCACGACGGCTAACAGGGGGCGATTTACCCAGGTTCAGGCTCCCGGAGGATAACACCCTACTCCTGCTTGTATGGAATTACGATCAAGGTGGCTACAATGGCGAGATGGAAATCTCGCTAGGGTTTAAGGTGGCGGCTATGAGTTGGTGTTCGCTAGTTGCTTCGTTACCCTAGACGAGGGACCCTCCCAGCCTTTATATGATAGGCTGGGTCTCGGGTGAACGGTGCCGATGGCACGTACAGGATGATCAAGCTGATGACCTAACGGCGACTACCTTGGGCCGCACATCATCCTTCTTGGGCCTTCCTTGGGCCTTCCTTGGCGTGACCCAGGTACCACCACCGTGGGGTACTCGAAAGGTAACCCCACAACAGTAGCCCCCGAGTGCTTAGTCGAATCGTAGAGTCGGGTAAAGGACTCCTTCCGGGCACGCCACCAGGTTCCTGAAAGGAACAAACAAAATGGTCGACTCCGGCCGTTCAGGGCTTATGGAGGATTTCTTAGTCGAAACATCGGCTGCAGGGTGAAAACTGCGAGTGTTGTTCTGGTCGGTGATTTTTCGACTGCGATTGTTCTGAATCATTCGGGAGCGCGAACAGCGCTCCCGATGGGAGTAGCCCCCGAGATTAAGCTGAATTGCTTGCAATTGAGGTTAAACTCAATTTTTCTTCAGTCGAAAAGCCTGCTCCCGATGGGAGTAAAGAAGGGACTCGAATTGACGGAGTCGCAACTTGCTTTGCATGACTTACTTTGTACTCGGCCGGTTTGGCTTACTGCTTAAGTTTGCTCAGCTTGTGAAGCTTACTGTATTTCTTGTGCACTCGAAGGAACTTGTCGAGTCGACTCAGCTCTTAGAGCTTACTTGTAACACCCCAAAAATTCGTCCCTAATTTTAGTGGTGTTTTCCCCACACCTGAAAAACTTTTTCTACTTTCAAAATGTTTTCCTTGAACCAAATGGTCCTTGGCTGACGTTGGTTTCGCTCTCTTGGAAATTTCCCCGCAATTCCCGATCCTTGTCAACCTCCACCATATTTCCATGCCATTGTTTTGCCGGTCGAACGTTGGTCCGTTCTGGAGATTTCCAAAACCCCTCTCGACTATCCCACCAAAGCCACCACCACAATTGTACCTTGAAATAAATTCCACCAAGATACCATATGGTTCCCTCATACATATACCTCACTACCATGGAAAAATATTTCATAGTCCCATGCAACAATTCCGAGTTTATTCATATTTCCTATTATGCCATTTCCAATCCAAAAAAATTCTGGACACCTTCCACTCATCCAGAAAATTCTGCAATTTTGGTGAGGTGCATGATTTGACCTCCTGAACATTTCACTCCATTGGCCCAACCTCATTTGAGCAATATTTGAGATACTTCCTTTGTAATGCCCTTTTTATGCCTAAGTGCAATTTCCAAAGCAACCCCTAGCTACAAAAATCATTTGGCATTGCCACTTTGCGAAGTTGACAAAATCTCATACACCACCCCATATCCACAAAATCAGGCCCATATCATTTGAGTGGGTGCACATGGCATACCCATGCCATTAGGGCAATTTTGGGCACTGAATTATTTGACCAACTTCCCAATGTCCAATTCATCTTAAACTCCACAGACATACTACATCCACCTATCCTAACCTACTGTGAATTTTGGGGATTTTTCTGAGGTGTGTAGAGCCTCGGTCATTTCATCGAGCACCTTCGGTCATTTTCGAAACCCAAAAATGTTTACACATGAGACCCTCTCCAATTTGGCTGAAACTTGACCACAGTGCTCATATACCAGTACAACGTCACCCGTAAAAATCCCAGTTCCTTTGGCTTAGTGGAAGTCCGGTTTCTTTCCATCGAACACCTTATATGCGTTTGAATTTCGGAGAACTTTGTGTTACCAAGTGTGGAGTTCTTGCAGGTGACCCTTGTTGTAGCGTAGGCCTCGTCCTTAGCAACCCGTAGGTACCTTCCTTTTTCCTTTTGGTGCCCTAGATCTCCGGGAACGCGACGATGCCGCTCGCGTCGTGCTCTGGACGTCCAGGACGCGCGCTTGGCATGACCTAAACCCCGCTTACTACCTTGGCCGGTGCCTAATCCGCTTGCTGCAGTAGACCACGTGTGCCACTGTGCGTCCAGCACAGCTGCCTCATCCCCTCCTCCTCCTTATCTCCTCCCTGTGGAGGGGGAAACGTCATGGGTGACCTCGGTTGGCCATCAATGGCCAAACCGGCCACCACCTAATCCTTCTCCCACCCGGCTATATAAAGCCACCCCCAAGAAGCCCGAGCTCATTTTCCCCTCCTGCCCTGCACTCTCCTCCTCCTCCTGAACCTCTCCTCTAGTTGGCTCAAGGGGCCGAGCTCGCGTTCTTCGGTTGCGGCCATGGCCACCCGACGGCCATGCCAAGCTCCCTCCCGAGCCGTGGCTCTCCCTCCAGACCGTGGCCATCCCGGAGCGGGGTGGGTCGTGGCACCTTGTCCCCGTCGTTCGCCAGCTTCCCGGAGCCACCTGTCGTCGGCTTGGTGCTCGACGTCGACCTTGGCCGCCATGGTCGGCGCCCACGCACACCCCCGCCTCGGCGCCTTCCCGTCCTCGTTTCCCGACGCTGTGCCCTCCGTGCCGCGCCGTGGATGCTGTCGGCGTCGTCCTCTCGCGTCATCGCCCTCCTTGCCTTCCCGCACTCAGCTGGGCCCGAGGTCGTGCCCTCCTGGGCCGCCAACCTCGGCCGGCCTCCTCCCGGTGCCGCGCCGTCTGCGCCGGCTCTGCCCCCGACCCCTGCCGCCGCCGTGCGGTCTCCATCGCCGCCGACCCCAGCCCCGCTAAGCCGCTCCGCCATCGTCGCCCTCCCGGGCTGCCGCCATGGCCGCGCCGGCTATGCTCGGGCGGAGCCCTCCGGCGTCCCCGCCGTCCCCTGGCCCCGGGCCTCCCCGGCGGGCGCGGTGTGGCCGGCCTGGCCGCCCGGTCACCGGCATCCTCCTCCGCCGACCGCCCTGGCGCCGTCGCTGTCGTCGTCTCCCCGCGTCTCTGAGCCACTCCGCGCCGCGCCGTGAGCTAGGAACCGAATCGATCGATTCGATTTGAGCTAGCTAATCACGTATTCCGTGGAATACGTCTTCCACCAGGTGAAGGCGTCATTTCCGGAAGTACGCGACCAGCCCTGGGCCGAACCAGCTGTGTTGTGGACGTCCACTGGTTAAGCAGTGAAGTGGACAGAAAACTGTCCGTTTTTAAGCTTAACGAACGGACGGCCGTAACTTTCAATCCGTAGCTCCGTTTGAGGTGATTCAAAGTTGTAAATTCATATTTTAAAAAGCTCTATCCAGTGGTATATGTTTTATATTTTTGTACGATGATTGTATGCTCAGCCCCCGCATATGCATGTATAGGTGTATTCCGCAGTACCGGCGAATCGAGACCCTAACCCGCGACGTGTCCGTGACCCCAAGCCAAATGGCGTCGGTCGTCGAAGGCAAGCTAACCCCTTGCTATGATCCGTCCCGCAATGCTTGTTTGTTTGATTGCTTAATACTATGTCGGGTGATTATATTGTTGTCTGTATATTATGCTTGCCTGAGTGTTGTTCTTGTTTAGTATGAAACTTATATTATTGTTCCTGCCATGTTGCATATCCTGTCATATTTTAATTTATTGCACTACCTTATATTGCTTATCTGTGCAACACTCACATTCCCGAGACAATGGCCGGGTCTCCCGCCTCAAGTCAAAGGAATGGGGGAATTATTACAATTGTGCGTCTCGCGCTTGCGGGGCTTTGTTTGGTTCTTTTCCTCTTCGCCGAGGTGAGGAGCGGACGAATGTCGTCTTATGATCCTCGGAGTTGGGGGCATTTGCCAAAAGAGTTATTTGCTTCTTGTCCCTCCGTCAAATATGGTTGGCATAGACCACCCGGACTGCGACGCTTGGGAGCTGACTTTCCATTTGGTTCTTTTGCCGAGATTGCTGACACCACGTCGAGGGAACCCTCGAGTGGAATGGATGCTCTCTCATTCTTATGATTGCTTTTCGGTTTAGTTTTGGAGACTATATGCCCAACTCCCCACTTCCTGGTCAACGGTCGGACGATAACGCCGCCAAAGACTTGCGCGTGGAGGAACGGATGCGTAACAGACTCCGCCTGTGCTATATTACTATACTAACCCCCGAGTGACACCGGCCGGGTTGCCCGCCACAGTCACCCGGGTATGCTTATTATTATTCTGTGACTCCAACCCCTGAGTGACACCGGCCGGGTCTCCCGCCACCGTCACCCGGGTGTTCTTGTTATTCTGTGACACTAACCCCCGTGTGACACCGGCCGGGTTGCCCGCCACAGTCACCCGGGTATTATTATTGTGATGTGGTTATTTATTCATGCAAGTGTTAGGCATGTTCTAGGCTATGTTTGTTTGTGCTTGTTTGTGTTGCTAATGCCTTGTTGGTTGTGATTATTGTGTTGAACTAATCCTTTGTTGGTTGGGCATGTGAATGCTGAAACTTGATTAAAAGAAACACCCCTCCAAACTTCGATAGGGTCAGTCCATAGTGCCATCAATCTGAACATCGAACGCACTACCACTGTCGCCCCAAATGGAAAGGCCGTAACCTATGTAACCTATCAGGCCTCCTTTGATGCTACCCACTTGGCAAGTCTAGTCGGATACTGCATAGTTGTGGTCGGGGCTAGTCTTGTGAAGGTTCCGGAGCTAGGCGTTGCTCATCCGTTGGGGACGTGCCGGATTCACTTCGTCATAAGGCATAGAGTCATGCTGGTAGCTATACAGGGAGTGTCTTGGTAGCGTGAACGGTTATGTATGTGTATCTTGCTAAGTTTGACTTAAGGATGATGTCCTAAAGTGCCGGCGGAGTAAGGTGCATCTAGATGGGTGGTCACTGCAACCTCTCGAGAGTATGTCATCTAGCAGCTAGCCTTGTTCCTAGGTTATGGAACAGTTCAGTGTCGGTCACACTATTTGTCCTTTGTCGAGTCCGGAGGTTAAACTTAAGATTTGGTTGAAGGAATTATGAACAACCTGATTTCACTAAATAAACAATAAGATGATGCAGGGAACATTACTTGAGATAAGGAAATGTGATAAGGCCAGTGGGCCTAGCAGTGGTGACAGATGAGATCAGCCTTGTGGGGCTAGAGGCCAGTGAGCCTAGCTGTGGTAATATGATTTATTGTGTTACTTGGTACCAACTGGTACCCCGTTATTCGTCACAGGTAAGCTCTTTGTGTGACCCCCGTACAAGATCCAACCCCACCTGGCTTGGACTCTGTACTGGTGGTACTCTCATTGTTTGCTTATACCAGGTTTTATTATGATGCCATGTTGCTACCCACTTGGACTGCCGTAAGTAGTCACCTGCCATGTTTAGATTATTTTCTGTCGCTAGTTACTTGTTGCCTGATTGTTTGACTGTTCATGTCTTGTGGTTATTTTCTTGCGAGTACATCATTGTACTCAGACTGGCTTTTCATGTGGCCAGACGTTGAAAGGATTCATCTTCTACCTTAGCGAGGATTTGGAGCAAGAGCGTGCTAGGATCAGTAGCCCAGCCAGATACCCGTGGAATGGAGCCGCACCAAGACGTTGCCGTATCTTTGTCTTCCGCTGCCAGTTAAACTCTGTCCCGTGCCATTCTTGGCCATGATAATTTTCATGCCTTGAAGGCCATGTAAACCATTTGTAGCCCTTTGGGCCTAATTGTGTAATGATATTTCCGCTATGTTGCATTGTCGTAACGTGTGTCCAGATATCCTGGGCTGGCGCACGGGGCGACCACCTCTCTGGCAACATATGTCAGAGGGGGGTGCCACATTACTGTATCTGTGTTGCACTCGAATGAACTGTCCGGGTGCTCCATCAGCCCATTGGCTTGCTATGCCTCCGCGGATGACGTCAGTGCTGACGTTTTCGGCGTGCTCTGCGTCCGATGGGACACACTCTAGCTAAGCATGGATATCCAACAACTATATACCTTATCTCCAGCCAACACATAAAACCTATGGTTCATAGGAAGGGAAACATGTATTGGTTCGGGGAAAAACATGCATTCATAGGATACTCTAGTATTGACCAAAATTGACATAGAATCGAATGCAATATTTTGGTGGATAAAATAAGTTTAATAAACAGTAGGATGCTAGATGCCAAGAAGGTTAGGTTATCTCTTGCCTTGCTGTCGGGGCGTGTAGTACTGCTCGTCGGGGTAGGTAGGGTTAACCTCCACTCCGAATCTATCGATACCCAAACAAATATGGAAAAACAAAAAAATCACATGAAGACAAGGTGCAATGCACAATCACATGATGACATGACATTTTATGCAAGATATCTACATTTAATTTATTTAACAAATTAAATGGAATTCCAAATAATTAGTGCAATTATTTGGAAACAACCCCATATTTATCTTAGTGACCACATTAATTATAAATTATTAGAGAAGTGGCTTAAATATGCATGAACATGACATTTTTAGATAGGTATTGTTCTCCTGATCGTTTCTGTACTTCGATTGCAATTTTTCGATTAACGATGCAGAAATGGTGATTTCAACGGTTATTCAATTTTAATCATTTTAACCAATTTGAAAATGACATTAAAGTAAAAATTGGTTCCATGCTGTGATCTTAACATAGTTTAACAGCCCTTGAGTTGCTGATCATTTTGGTATCTCATTTGCCATTTTTGGATCAATATTTACCAAGTTATGATATTTCCAACTATTGATTTAAATCTGCCATTTTGATTAGTTCTTACAAACAGCACCAAATTTAATTTTACAACTCTCTAAAATGACATAAACTTATAGTTCATTGTTTACTGAACATTTTGATACCTCATTCATAATTTTGGATAAGTAATTCTCAAGTTATGAATTTCTAATATTAATTAATTCTGCCATTTTAGTATTCATTAATTAAAGGCAATATAATAATTTTAGTTGATCATGGAAATGACACTACCAGATAGATATGATTTTTCTGAGCATTTTGACATATTGTGTGCATTTTTCTGATTGTGGTTCAAAAGATATTGAATTTCAAAGTTTAATTCAAATTCTGTCTATTAAATTAAATTCAGAAAAGCAGGCCGAACCGTTTTTCACCGGCCAGTGGCTAGCCACAGCCACTGACGGCTGGGTCCAGGCGCCACGCTGGCACGGCGGCCCACGGGTCGGTTTGACCCGGCGCGATGCCAAGACCGGCGTGGCGGGGGTGGTGACCGCCGGCGCGGGCGCGCACGGAGGCGAGGCTACGCGGCGATCTAGCCCTAACGAAAGGTACGGGCGCGTTCTACGCGAGGAGGCGAACTAGGTGGCGGCGGTGCGTGACCATTTGGTCACCGGAGGAGCTCCGGCTGAAAGAACAAACGATGCCCGGATGTCGCCTAGAGGGGGGGGGTGAATAGGCGATTAAAACTTTTCTAATTAGGGGCTTGAGAATTGCGGAATAAAACTATGTGTTTAAATTAACAAACCAACAACCTAATATGCTAGGGTTACCTATGTGCACCAACAACTTAGGCTAAGCAATTCAAGCAACAAGGAGATAGCAAGATATGAACTTCAAGCACGAAGGCTATCACAATGTAAATTGCATAAGTAAAGCTCGGGTATAGAAATAACCGAGGCACACGGAGACGAGGATGTATTCCCGAGTTCCTCCTTGTTAAGGGAGTACGTCTCGTTGGAGGGGTGTGAGCTCGCCACAAGAGGCCTACTCAAGATGCCACAAAGGCCTCACCCTATTCTCCGATGAACCTCACCCAAGGGATTGGTTCACCTTCCACTATCGGAATCCTTCAAGGCGGATTCCGGAGCCCTTTACAACTCTTCTTGGGGCACACACCCACAACTCAATTGGGGGCTCCCAAACTCGTGCCGAAGCTTCACAAGCGAAGACTTCGCGGCACCTCCAACCGTCTAGGGTACACAATGCGCCCAAGAGGCAACAAGCTCTTGGGAACACAATGCACCCAAGAGTAACAAGCTTCTCAACCTTCAACTTCACGTATCACCGTGGAGAGAGCAACCCGATGCAACGAATGCAAAAAGGCAAGAGCACACAAAGTGCTCAAGTCCTTCACTCCCAAATTCCAACCAAAGCAACTAATGCTTTGGAGGGAATAAGAGAGGAAGAACAAAGGGAAGAACACAAAGCAACCCTAAATCTAGATCCACTAGGTTCCCCTCACTTAGAGAAGGATTTGATTGGTGGAATGGTAGATCTAGATCTCCTCTCTTGTTTCCCTAAAGATGGGCAAGAATCATTGGAGGGAAGTGGAGGAATCAAGCTCTCAAAGATGTGCAACAATGGAGCAGAGAGAGAGCAAAAGGTTCACCAAGATCCATTAAAACCGTTGGGGAAGAAAACCCATTTAAATAGGAGCCCTGGGAATCTGGCCGTTGGGCACAAAATCCCGCAGGGCCGGTAGTACCGGCCCAAGGGGCGGTACTACCGCTCCAAGCAAAACTGCCCCAACGGCTCACTTCAGAGAAGAAAACCCGCAGGACCGGAAGTACCGCGGCGGGGGCCGGTACTTCCGGAGGGCCGGTAGTTCCGGGCCCACTTCCGGTCCAAAAGTTGGGAGACCCCGAGAAGTCCAGTGCCTGAAAAAATAAGCGGAAGTTCCTCCGGAACTTTCCACCGGAAGTAGGAGCGGAAGTACCGCTGTGGCCACCGGTACTTCCGGTGGCCCGGTACTACCGGTGCTACTTCCTGTGCAAAAAATTCGGGGGAACCCAGGGAGTCCAGTACCCAGAAAAATAAGCGGCAGTAGGGCCGGATCTGGGCACCGGAAGTGCCCAGCGGTAGTACCGGTCCAGGGACCGGTACTTCCGGCCAGCAGAGAAAAACAGGCAAACCCTGAAACTGAATAACTTTTGCGTGGCAACTCCGAATCGAGTGAATCCAATTTTGTTGGAAAGAGGACGACAAGAGCTACCCTACAAAAAGTAAAAATATTGAAACCAAGCAATGGAGATTTTGCTAAAAATGGAAGAGTGAAACCTTCCGCATAGATGAACCGGCAAAATCTCCAAAACCGAAAACGCACAAGTTTTTCATCAAGACTCCGTTTTCTATGATCTTGGGCTTGTTTCGAAGATAATCACAAGCCCTACAAGATCATGCATATACACATCATAGTCTATCATGTGAGGAGGAAAACATAAGGAGAGAGTTTGACCTCTCATAGAAGAGACAAACCGGTAAAGCCTCCGATATCAAAAACGCAAGGAGATATTCATGAGATCCGTTTTTGATGAACTAGAGCTTGGTATGGAGATGAACACAAGCTCTAAATTCTCACATGGATAAAAGCCAAATAAGAACCAATAAAGATGATTGCATGGATGCAAAGGTTTGAGCTCTCCACGAACGATACGATCACGATACTTGGTCGAGAGCCCCTCTTGATAGTACGGCTATCTATCCTATAACCCGGTCTCTCACTAAACAACATGAGACCGGTAGAATAGAAACCCTATCAAGATCATACCTTTTCCTTGCGCATTAATCCACTTGAGGTCGATGAAGATGATCTTCATCTCCTCAAGACGAACCACCTTTCTTGATCGCGCCTTGCTTGGTGAAGATTCACATGACGCTCCCCCATACACCAAGATGGGGAAAGCACTCCTTCGGCATATCTTCACTTGGCCTTTCTCTCGATGACGAACACCTTGGCCTTGATCTTCTTCCCTAAACCTTGACTCCAACACATGGAGACAAGCAAGCTAATGGACACCTACAAATATAGCTCAATGCAAATATTAGTCCATAGAGATGTCATTAATTACCAAAACCATGCATGGGGGCAACCATGCACTTTCACCGGCAACCACTCCGCGCGGCGGCGGACGGCGGCTATCGGCGGGATCTAGCTACGGAGGGGGAGGGAGAGAGACAAGAGGTCTCGGAGGTGGCCCGGCTCACCCTGAGTACGATGGAGCGCTCGATGTAGGCGGAGGAGCTCGAACGGCGACGGAATCGAGCTCGGACGGCGGCGGGCAGAGTCGGAGGAGCGGGCTCGATGCGCGCGACCGGCGGCTCCCTAGCACGCACGGCTCGAGGAGGAGGTAGAGGTTGACGAGGCGGAGCTTCCGGTGCGGTTGGTTTGTCCCGGGGTCGACGGAGACAACGGCGATGCGGCGGCGGCTCAGCCTAGCTCGCGGGCATGGCGGCTAGGGTTAGGATTAGGGTTTTGTAGGGAGGAAATGGGGAGAGATAGAGAGAGCAGCGCGGCGCGGTGCTCTTATCCACGCGCGGCAAGGGGGGGCCCGGCGTCGAGGCAGGGGAGAGGGACACGGCGCGGCGCGGCCATGGCGCCAGTGTCTCCCCTGTCGCCACAGGGAAGAGGGAGGAGGGAGAGGATGACAGGTGGGACCCTCCTGTCATAGTTTTATTCTTTTCCTTTTTATTTAATTCCAGCAGGGTTTAGGCAATTAATTCAGGCCCTTAAACATTTTTAGAAATTCTGGAAAAATTCACAGAGCCAGCATATTATATTTGGAAGTTGTCATAAAAATCTCAGCCCATTTGGAAAACATTTCATGTGTTAATTATTTTAGAATTGCTCACTTGCATTTTGGCTTTATCTAATTATTTGAATTAACAAATGCTTTAATTTTTGCAACAAACATATTTGAATGTATTAGAACTTCCTGGACAAATATGCAAGCTCAATTTGAATTTGGTTTGTCCAATAATATTCACTATCATTGATTTATCAATTGTTGCTTTAACTTTAATTCATGTTGAGTAATTTAAATATGGATGCCATGATGCAATGTTGCAAAGCAAAAAGTGAAAATTTGGCCCATATTTTAGGGTACCAAACTGGGGCTGTTACATAAACGCAGTTATCCTCAACATTCTCCTTAAATCCAAATCTTTTAATTGTCTCATTAAACTTTAGATACCAGTGTCTAAAGGCTTGCTTTAATCCATAAATGGATTTTTTTAGGCGGCATCCCATATCTTCCTTGCCTTCCACGATAAAACCCTTGGGTTGTTTCATGTAAAAAAATTCTTCTAAATCCCCGTTTAGAAATGACGTCTTTACATCCATCTGATGTAGGTCTAAATCAAAATGTGCAACTAATGCCATTATGATTCTGAAGGAATCCTTACATTAGACTGGAGAAAATGTCTCATTATAATCTATCCCTTCTCTTTGTGTAAATCCTTTTGCTACAAGTCGGACTTTATACTTTTCTACATTCCCATTAGAGTCATACTTAGTTTTGTAGACCCATTTACAGCCTACTGTTTTGGCTCCTTTATGAATTTTTTCTAAGTCCCAAACATCATTGGAACTCATCGATTTCATCTCGTCTTCCATTGCCTCTATCCACTTTGATGAGTGAGGGCTTTTCATGGCTTCTTCATATGAAGTGGGATCACCCTCGATATGAACTGTTTCTATATTATAAATGTAATCAGTAGAGATAGCTGATTTCTTAGTTCTTTTAGATCTTCTACGTGCTTCAGTCTCTGGCACATTCTCTAAATTTGGCTGTTGCGGCTCCCTTTCATGCTCAACAACGGGTTCAGTATGCTCCTGACGGACAGGTTCCGGATGTTCGCCCATTGTGGTCACGGGTGGAGTTACAACAGGTGCTTGCACCGCAACCTCGGAGATTTTTGGTGCAGGCACAACAGGTAGCGAGAAAAATGACTCCTGAATGATCGGATTAGGTGCATGCACCTCTTCTCCTCAAGATCAATTTTCTGAGCTACCGTGCTCCCCCTCATCAGTTCGTCCTCTAAAAAGACTGCATGTCTTGTTTCTACAATTTTGTGTATCTGTCTGGACAGTAGAAACGAAAACCTTTTGATCTATCAGGATAGCCAATGAAGTGGCAACTGACTGTTTTGGGATCTAGCTTTGCAATATTTGGATTAAATACTTTGGCCTCAGCTGGGCTCCCCCACACCCTCAAGTGGTGTAGAGAGGGCACTCTTCCTCTCCACAACTCGTACGGTGTTTTGGGCACCGACTTGCTTGGTACTCTATTGATAATGTGAATGGCGGTTTTAAGCGCCTCCATCCATAATCCCAATGGCAAGGTGGAGTAACTCATCATACTGCGCACCATATCCATAAGTGTACGGTTACGCCTTTCAGCTACTCCATTTTGTTGAGGCTCGCCCGGCATTGAATACTGGGCCACTATGCCAGTCTCCTGTAAGAACCTTGCAAAAGGTCCAGGGACTTGGCCATATGGAGTGTGCTGACCGTAGTACTCCCCCCCCCCCCCCACGGTCAGATCTGACTATCTTTATTCTTTTATCATGTTGATTTTCAACTTCAGCTTGAATATCTTAAATTTATCCAACGCTTCAGATCTTTCTTTGATTGGATAAATATAACCATATCGGGAGTAATCATTTGTGAATGTTATGAACGAGTCATAACCATCCACACTTTTCACAGGAAATGGTCCACAAATGTTAGTGTGAATAATTTCTAGTGTTATTGCGCTTCGGTTTGCAACCTTTTTTATTTGCTTTACATATTTTCCTTTAATGCAATCTATGCATTGTTCTATGTCTGAGAACTCTAATGGACGAAGAATTTCATTTTTAACTAGTCTTTCTATTCCCCACCTCGAAATATGGCCTAAGCGACAGTGCCATAATTTCGATGAGTCATGAGTTCTCTTTCTTTTCTTTTGTTCTTTATCCGACGCAGAAACATGCTCATTCACTTTACACACAGAAAAAACTTTGTCACGCATGGATAATAAATAAAGCTCATTGTGGAGGAAAGCAATACCCACATGAGTATTATTACACCATATGGCACACTTGCCATGTCCAAAATAACATTCATAATTGTCTTTGTCCAAACGTGAAACACTAATCAAGTTTCTGTGTAATGAAGGAACATATAAAACATCTCTAAGCAGAACCGTGAATCCATCAGCTAACTCCAGGGAGATGTCGCCGACAGCTTCAACGTCTGCTTGGACTCCATTTGCAACTTCAATGCATCTTTCGCTTCTTTGCGTAGTCCGCATCGAATGGAATCCCTGTAAAGAATTTGCAACATGAACAGTTGCACCTGAGTCAATCCACCAAGTAGATTTTGAAAACTGTGTATACAAGGATTCATTTACAAAGGAAACAATGTTGTTACCATTCTTTGCCATTATTGACTTTAGCCAAACAGGGCAATCTTTCTTGTAATGCCCAGTCTTCTTGCAGTGGAGACATGTATCTTTGTCCACTGGAAGAGACTTTTGCTGACTCTGATAATGCGTGGGAGCTTTTCCATGTGGCTTTGAAGGGGAACAATTGTTGATTTGGTTGTAGTTCCTTTTTTGTTATCCTTCACATAGTTCAGAGAACCACCATGTGAGGCTTTAAGTATATCCTCTTCTTGCACACACATGGCTATTGTGTTTTCAATGTCCCATTTTTCAGGCGACATGTTGTAGTTGACAACAAAAGTGTCAAACTCTTTCGGTAGTGAAGCCATAACAAGGTGAACAAGGAGTGCAGGCTTGAGCTCCAAATCAGCATCCATGGGCTTAAGCTTAGCTGCCATGTTGCTCATCCTGAGGATATGCTCCCTTATGCCATGTCCACCTCCTGTGTACTTTTCTGTCACCAGCTGTTTTAACAACTGGGTAGCATATATCTTTGAAGAACCAGTGAACTGGCTCTTTACCTATTCAAGAAACTCCCCTATGGAAGTACACTCTGCAATTGAGCCCACAATAGTGTTCTCAATTGTTGTGTTCTTTCAGAAAGCTATGCACTTTTTATTGGCGGTGAGCCACTTTTGGTTGTTGAGGGTATATGACATCTCCAATGGAGAATGGTCCTTCTTCTTTTTCTCCCATGCATCATCATCATCTTTGTCATCTCTGACTGGCTCTTTTGGCATGACTGGTTGTGGAGTGTCCACAACCCAATCCACCTCAACACAAACAAAAGCCAAGTCGACCTTCTTTCTCCATTCAGAGTAGTTGTCACCTCTGAGGGTTGGATCATCCTTGATGCAGCTCATCAAGTAGTACCCTCCTGAAAACCACAATAATGTGAGAAAATAACAACAATTGCATGCATTAATCCAACGTTGGTCAAAATTAAAACATACAACTGTTTATGCAATTAAATCTATATCACCGTTGGGCAGAAAATAGAAATAAAAGCATATAAACTATAACAAATCATGATTATGTTATTAACAACGTTGGTCATAAAATAACAGAATCACAATTGTTGCAATAATCACTTTAACATGTTCTTTAAAGTTTAATTCTTACTTTTAATTCTTTTTTACCTTTAAAAGAGCACTTTTATTTTGCGGCGAAAAAACATGAAATAAAATTCCATGAACTTTATACTCTACAGAAGCATTTCTTTTACTTTTCTATTTTCTAAACAAAACTTTCGTTGGATAATTTTTTAATAGAAAAAACTAGATGAAATTTTCCAAAAATTAGACAAAAAACAAATAAACATGCTTTTGGAAAAAATAAAACAAAGAAAAAACACTGTCTTAATTTTGCGCGGCCAGCCCATGACCTGTGATGCTCGCGGCCCATCTTAACTTTCGGCCCAACGGCCCGCGCGAGACTATGGTTTTGATCGTGGCCGCCCGTTCGGATCGGACGGTCCTCCGCGCTCCTCGCTCGAACAAAACGGCCGAACCGGTCGAACCCTAGCTCATTTCCCCCTTTCCTCGCCTCCCGCGCGCCTCTCTGCCAATCTAGGGTTAGGGTTACGCTCGCCGCTGGCCAGCCGACGATGGCGTCCCGCCCCACGACGACCTTTCTTTTCACTCTCTCTCACCACACCTTGCCGGAGCAGGCCGACGCGGAGATGGTGGTGGCGCCGAGGCCAAATCCTTCGCCGATCGCGCGTTCGCCTTGCGGTGAGCGCGCCGCCGTCGAATGATTTGGCTGCGGGGGCCCTTTTCCCCTTGCGGGGTTGTGTTCTTCGTCCAGATGCCCCTTGCGGTGCGCATCTGGATCGAGAGGAACAGGCGCGGCCTTGCGGCGGTGCTCCTTGCCGGTGAGCCCGAGGCCTAAAACCGGTGAGTTCTTTTTGCTTTTGGGGAATTTCTGTCTATTTCTTTTGGGAACTTTCTGTCGATTTCTTTGCTACCCGAAAAGATCTAAACCTATCCTCGCTCTGATACCAATGTTAAAACCACAAGATCATCTAGTCTAGATCTAACAGTAGCTCAATGTTTCTGTTGATGCAATTTGGTACTGGAGAGAGAGAGAGACAGAGAGAGAGAGAGAGAGAGAGAGGGAGGGAGGGAGAGAGGGGAACCTTCTCCTTGGGCTGCCGAGCTCGAGGTGCCGGCCATGGTGGTGAGTGGCCGTCGGCGGTGGGTGAGTGGTCACAGTGGTGGCGGTGCTTCCCGTCGCTACTGCACTAACCCTAGATTGGAAGGGGATTGTCGGTGGGGTGTGCGGCGCACGGTCAACCTCGTAACGTGTGCTGCCGCCCCCCCACCTCTTTATATGCGCAGCGCGACAGGGGCCCACCAACCATGGTTCGGTTGGGCGCCCCCGATCGGCGCGCGATCATGGGGTCCAGTGGATCGTTGGGTCCAAACCGGATGAGATCAATCTAACACGGTAGTCGTTCAGTCATTCTTATGAGCCCCGCATTCCCGTGCTAACATATGCCGCACGCATAGCATCCTTGTGCCTTTAAAATTGTAGCATGGGTTGACTTTATGTGAGCGGTAGGGTCGTGCGGCGTCGTTGCTTGAGCAATGCAGTGGTACATAGGGATGCCGGCCCCAAAAGGTGGTGTTAGCGGATTGCTGGGTATGACGGAGCAGCTAGACGTCGAGGTGACGACCCCGAAAGTTTAATCGTGTTGAGGACGTTGACCTCGTGTCGTGGTGACGGTGTCGTGTAAGTGCAGCTCCCCGGAGGATTCTTCATCTACGTTGAAGTGTCTGGTGTCTTCTCCTCGCATAGCAGTTACATCGTGTTCTCTCCGACATCGGTAGAAGGCTGTCTAGTCTTGGCAGACTGGTGTTCTGCGCTTGGCCCTAGTTGTTTTCTCGTCTTGACTAGGCTTGAACTGTGGTGAGTGGGTGTGGCCATATGGTACTGGTGTTACTGTATGGTTTTCGTCCAACTTTTTTATAAATAACCGGACAACTTATTCCTAATTAATGGATAAGACAAGTTGTTGCCTTCGTTTACAAAAATAAAAAATAAATACAGTGTAGTGCGGGTTTTCAAAGTGCAGCGCGAACGTCCTTGTATCCAGTGCAATACCAAAGTGTTGACGGTCGTGCACACATATTTTCAAAGTGCAGCGCGGACGACTCTCAGGTGCATGACGGACGTAATTCTGAGTGCAGCGGGATTACGTACATGTGCAGCGCGGCGTACTTCCACGTTTTGCATGGACATAATTCTAAGTGCAACATAGACGTACTTCCAAGTGTACCGCGGGCGTACTTCCAAAGTGCATAGTTGCAGTACATGTGCACTAACACGAAAGAAGTAGACTAAATACCGAAATATTTCAAAGTACACCTATGCTAGTTTTGAAAGTCCGGGGAAAACAAGTTTGGTAAAATCTGTCAATATGAGATCTAGTTTTTAAAATCTCTACGTGGAAATATAATGGTGAAAAATGATTCATAATGTGGAAAAACGGTTATAATTTTTTTTCACTTGAATTCCATTTCTCTACACAAAAGTAAATAATTATAGTACCTGTATCCACCCGTGTCCCTCTTTTTCTCGCTCTCATTCTTACTTTGCTTCACTCCCCTAGAGCAACTCCAGCCGTTGCCCCCCCAGGCCGACTTGCCGGTGTTTTTTTGGGCCGCTCGGGGGGGGGGGGGGGGGGGCTCCGGCGGAAAATTTCGGCTTGAGGACGCGCCGATTCCCAGTCGCGCCCCAGTTTGCCCCCCAAGCCGGCGTTTTTTTGGTCGAAATATAAGTCATACAACATCATTTGTTTCATTTGTGAAGCAAATTCATTATTTTTAAAGCAAATTTATCATTTGTATCAAATAATTCGACATAAAAATTAATACAAATAGTTTAACAAATCATAAATTTTAAAACAAGTTTTTCAAGACAAATTACATAAACCTAGACCTCGCATTTGCGCCTCCACAGGTGCTCCACCAGATCTTGCTGCAATTGCTGATGAACTAGTGGGTCTCGGATCTCCTGACGCTTTGCAAGGAAGGCAGTCCATGATGCCGGTACAGGCAGACGCCGGCTCTCCTCCAGATCCTCGCCCACGAGAGGACCCTGTCTGAAGTATGGCACCTTCTTCTCCTTATCATCCACTGGATTCTCCCGCTCGCTCTCAATGATCATGTTGTACAAGATCACACAACAATTCATCACCTCCCACATCTGATCTTTCGACCAGGTCATAGCGGGGTACCGGACAACAGAAAATCGAGCTTGGAGCCCACCAAATGCCCGCTCGACATCCTTCCTGCAAGCCTCCTGGCACTTGGCATACCAAGCTTGAGCCGTCTTCGGCACAGGGTTTGAGATAGTCTTCACAAATTTGGACCATTTTGGATAGATTCTATCTGCCAGGTAGTATCCCTTGTTGTAATGGTGCTCGTTGATCTCGAAATTCACCGGGGGAGCATTACCTTCAACAAGCTTGGCGAAGACATTGGAGCACTGTATGATGTTGATGTCGTTGTTAGATCCTGTCATTCCAAAGAAGGAATGTCAAATCTAGGTATCATGCGAAGCCACTGCCTCAAGTACGACACTGCAACCTCCTTTGTGCCCTTTGTACATCCCCTACCAAGCAAATGGACAGTTTTTTCATTGCCAATGCATGCAGTCGATGCTTCCTAGCATTCCAGGAAATCCTCTTGCTTCATTCTCGGCTATGATCTGAGCAGTGTCTTCCGCAGTGGGTGTTCGCAAGTATTCTGGTCCAAACGTTGCCACTATGGCTCTGCAGAACCTGTAGAAACACTCAAGGACGGTGGACGCGCAGATAGTCATCCTGCGAATCAGCTGGAGCTCCGTATGCAAGCAGTCTCAAAGTGACCGTGCACTTCTGGAGCGAGGAAAATCCAACCGTGCTGGTGCAATCCTTCTTGCAAACGAAGTAGTTGTCAAACTCTCGGACGCCATGCACAATCCTGAGGAAGAGGTTCCGGTTCATCCTGAAACGGCGTCGAAATGTCTTCTCGCCGTGCAATGGATCGTCGGCGAAGTAGTTGGCGTACAGAATGCAATAGCCCTCCGCACGCTGCCGTTGCTTGCTCTTTTGGCGACCTGGTGCCGAGCCACCGCGCTTCGGCTGTGCATCGGCGGTTTACAGACCGACCAGACATGCGAGCATCAGCAAGTGCTCTTCGTCGTCGTCGGCGGCGGCGTCGGCTTCCTCTTCCGTCAGAGCGGCGAGCATCTCCTCGTCGTCGGAGTCCATCTCAGGCAAAACACTGAACACCTCGCGGGCAGGGTGGGCGCGAAGCTTGATTGCGATGACGATTCACCGCGAAAACTCGGGAAGCGGCGGATGGGGATGGGGGGATTCGGTAGGTCGTGCCGTCGCGGTGGTTGGTGCCCTATTCTGGCGGCTCGCTCGCGGCGGAGGGGAGGAGGTGGTGCCGGCGGCGGGGGGAGGGAGACGAGGAATGGGGCGAATCTGTGGTGGGGTATGTACGTTCTCTCGCCGACAGGGTTGGCCCGCGCGGCTTTTCCCTTTCGCCGGTGCCCCCAGGCTCAACCCGGCGCGTTGGGTTCGGCCTGGGAATGCCGGATGAAATTTGGGCCAAATCCGGTGAAAAACGAGGCCCTGGGGGGCACTGGGTGGGCGACTGGAAAGAAAATGGGCCGCCGACGTAAAAAAGGTGATGCTGGGGGCTCTCGAGGGCGGCTGGAGTTGCTCTTAGGACATTTGCCATAGGGAGAATATGCGGGCCCCCCTATACCTCGCTCGCGGCGAGTCGTACCATCGACTCGCCCGCAGTCCCGCGCGTCCGACCACCATGTGGGCCGGCCCATTTACGGGATTTTTTCTTCCTTTTTCTTCGCAAAACTTATCCCACGCACAGCCACCATCTGTGCCGGCCCATTTACTATTTCTCGATGTTATTTCTTTAGTTGTTTGCTGTTTATTTATTTCCTATTTTTTTACTATAAACCAATTTTAAATATGAATATTTTTCAGAATATGAATTTTTTCAAATCTGAATTTCTAAAAGTAAGAAAAATTCAAATCCAATTTTTACAAAAATTTTTAGAAAATTTTAACATTTTAAAATATAATCATTAAAAATGAAAAACAAAAAATTTGGAAGAATTGAAAATAGTAGTGAACCAAAAATACCCGTGAAGCGAAAATAATAGTGAACCAAAAATGCCGGTGAACCGAAAATAATAGAGAACCAAAAAATGTCGGTGAACCAAAAATAATATTGAACCAAAAATAATAGTGAACCAAAAATGTCGGTGAACCGAAAATAATAGTGTACCAAAAATACCGACGAACCCAAAATTCAGGGGAACCGAAAATAATAGTGAATCAAAAATTCGGGTGAACCAAAAATAATAGTGAACCAAAAATTCGGGTGAACCAAAAATAATAGTGAATCAAAAATACAGGCGAACCAAAAAATAGTGAACCGGAAATAATAGTGAATCAAAAATTCGGGTGAACCAAAAATTCGAGTGAACCAAAAATAATAGTGAACGAAAAATACCGACGAACAAAAAAAATAGTGAACCAAAAATTCGGGTTAACCGAAAATAATAGTGAACCAAAAATTCGGATGAACCGAAAATAATGGTGAACCAAAAACAGATTTTCGAAAAATTGTTCATAATTTAAAATGTTTCACATTTGAAAATATTCATTTTCAAAAATAGATTCAGATTTTAAATTTTGTTCATATTTATAAAATGGTTCAGCTTTAAATTATGTTCATTTTTGAAGAAGAAACAAAGAAGAAAAAATGAAACAGGAAAAATGAAAAAAAAATGAAAGCAAGAAAAAAAGCAGAAACAGCTTGCTGGGCCGCGTCCATCTACCCCGTGAATGAAAGCAACAAGAAAAAAAAAGCAGAAACGCGTTACTGGGCCGCGGCCCAATTGCTCGCGACGCGGGCGAGTCCTAATACCACTCCTAAAGAGCGAGATATAGCGGACGCAGAGTATGCGCCGGAGAAGGCATTCGGTGAGGTCGGCCTTTTCCTAGCTTTTACCAGTTTTTTTTTGTGAGATGTTTCTTCGAAATCGCTAAAAAAGGGCGGACGATTTTGCGACAAGGTACGAGCCCAGCCCACAGACCTTTTCCTCTCGGTCATATTGGGCCGAATTGGAAATTAATGCTTCTTTTGTCGTTCGAAGACATTTTACGGAAAAGTACCTCAGGGTCTTCTCTATTCCCCGTTCCGTCCCCGGCCGCTCCTCCCCTCGCCGACGAAACCCTACGCGCTCGTCGCTGCCGTTCTCGCCTCCACCCGCACCCGCGATGTACGCCGACAGGGTCTCCAAACGGAAGCGCTCCGTCCTGGACCGCCTCGGCTCGGGCGGGGGCTCTCGCCCGCGGCCTGACTCCGCGAAAAGGTGCGGTCGCTCGCTCGGTTTGAATCACTGCTGGTTTTGTTTCCGTGCTGCTTGATGTTGCGTCGCTCGCATCCCTGGTTGGGATCCGTAACCGATTCATGAGGTTTTCGTAATGTAGCTTTGGGCCTTGAAATCGGGGACTTCGTGGTACCGGTAGCTTGGTGCTTGATTAGCAGAGCTTAGTACCCTTTTCGGTGTAAGATGATCTGATTAGGTGTACCGTATATGGGATCCGGATCTGAGGGTAGCTATTATGGATCATCAGACCTGTACCTACTGTGTATAGTGGTTTTTGGTGGCGGTGTGATTAATCAGACATATAGGAATATGTGTAACAGTTGCTTCTGCAAATGTGATCGTCAGTGGCTTCTTGGCATTTCACTTATTTCAAATACGTCCTAGAACAAAAGGCCAGGATGACATTATGCCCATGCGCACTAGCATTGCATGATACAGAACAATGTTGGCACTGATGGCGGTTCTTGTTGTAGCAAGGCTGATCATCTAGATACCAGTTGGCATCAACCCCATCTTGTCCTGCTTGAGTGCTTGTTGATATTTCAGCTTATTACAGTCTTGAACGGACACATTATTTTTCACCCGATCCCTGAACTGCAAATTGTCAATGCACTTCTGTAGAGAGAGGAATCTGTTTGCTGCTATTTGTTAGTTTATATGCTTTACATCTTTCATATTAGGCGTTTTCAGGTTTCGCCAAGTTGATGGGACCTGGAGACGTGAGCTCTACAAGGATTCTGTAGGAACTCAAAGTTCATGTAAGGAACACCGCCTGAATAATTTTGAGCATACCATTTCTTTCTACTTCCCATTTGGAGACTTACTGTTAGCTTGGTTCTTCTGCTGTGCATGGTTAAGCTGTACTTGCTTCCAGAACTCTCCAAGCAGTCCAAAAATCACATTTGAAGCAAAGCACCGAGGTTATGAGGAAACCATCAGTTCCAGATCTTCGTGAAAAGTTATCTGGAGTCCGACGCCCTCAACTCAATAGTACAATTCAGGTTCCAAAACCTGCAGCTGAGATTGCTAAGAGTGCTAAACCTGTTCAAAAGAGGAAACTCCCTGCTGCTGCTGCTGCTGCTCCTCCTCCTCCTCCTGCCCTTCCTGTCACTCAAAAACTAAATGCACCAATTGCACCCAAGCAAGCCCAGGAAAAGGTGGGATAGTTCTATGCCACATTTTTACAAGCTCTTATCATGACCAGCTATTTCAATTTCGTTTGTTGTTCAAGTCGAATAGATGAATAGTGTATTGCCATGTTACCCTTTGATTTATTGAGCGTTTGTGCTGTCAGTACAATGGAACTGTTTTCTGCCTGAACATTTAATATGTGCAACCTTTAATTTGATCTTTATCCTGTAGGTGTGGTATAGATTCTTATGTATGTTAATCCCCTGCATCTTTAGGATGTTTGCCTGTTCAGATCCAAAAGTTCCACCTGCTTAGTTTAGTACGACTCTGTACGCTGAACGGTTATTCTTGTCTAGAATACTAGATGCTTGTTGGTTACTTTAGGGTGTCATCATTGTGTATTCTCTAGTGAATGCTAACAATTTGTTTATTTGGAACGTGCAGGCTGATACCTCACTTGACCGATTGCTGAAGTCTCTTGATCTTGAGAAGTATTCCTTAAATTTCCAGGCTGAAGAGGCATGTTTGATTTATGTGGAAATTTGAAACCATATATGTGCTGCTATTTTTTTTTTTTTTTGATGTATATTCACTTTTCAGGTTGATATGAAAGCACTGGTTCACATGAATGAAGAAGATATGAAGTCTTTAGGAATTCCAATGGTACTGCAAGAAATTAACTTGATAAATTGTTTATCGTACAGCTTTTAGAAGCTTCTTCCCTTTTCCCCCCAAAATGTGTTTACACTATGTTGTTAAAATATGAAATTAACAGTTTGTGCTGATCTTCTCTGGATGTTTGTTGGCAGAGACGTCAAAGTAAACTTGTAGCAATCGAGTGATTTATTACCGATTAGGTCTTTCATTCTCTTTTGCTTGGTGTGTGTGTATTGGGTTATTATGGTATTTGTGTCTATCTGATTTTTGTCCTGTTGAGTTTGTATCCAGTGAGCTCGGTATGATCTTGGGTTAACAAGTATAAACATTGGTTGGGTAGAATGAATTAAATTGGTTCAGTAATTAGTACCTTTATCTCCAATTTATCTGTACGTTTACCTCAGTATCAGACTTGTCATACTACTAAGTAGCTCACAGCCTACATGAAGGTTCGGGAAACCATTATCTTGAGTTATACAAGATCACACTCAATCAAAAAATGCAAATATTTGTTCATCTTTCATTTTGCTTGTGGTCTGCTTGTAAAGCTTTTGCCTAAACCTTAACCTCTGCCTTCACCAGTGTACTCTAATTGTATTGTAACTTTTTCCCAAGATGTTCCATCCATATTAATTTGCTAACTTGATTATGCTTACAGGGACCACGGAAAAAGATACTATCGGCATTGGCTTCCAAGAGAAAGAAGTCCTCAAGATCATTACCACCTACCAGCTGAATGCATCTTAAGCCGTGATTAGCTAGATGACTTGTTGATTTTGGACGTGACTAACGTCATGATCATCATGTGGAGTAACTCCATTACGAGCGAGATTTCTATCTATCGAGACAAATGTATAAATATAGAACTCCCTGATCTCGTGATGGTGTTGTAATGCAAGACAGCTAACAGATCCTAGGAGATCTGCTCTAATGGTTCGCTGGAATATATGGATTCCAGTTTATGATGCCTTGGTATTGCTTACTGTGTATGGCATAACCTTTTGTTGCTTATTTTAATCTTAACAGTGAAGTTAGGGCGATGAACATCGCAAAGTTATTGATCTGGTTGTTGCTTAGTTGTCTTGTGGTGAAGTCTGCTGTCTGCTGATGTTGTGGAGATGGAACTGTTGGAACTGCCTTGTCTTAGAAACTTTACTTCTTTTAGCAAATCGGTTGCTTTTGCATCCATTGCGGGCTGGTACTTGCAAAATGATCAGATCAGCTCAGGCTTGTGTGGCACCTCCAGGGTCTAAATAAGATAATTTCTACACTGAATCCGGCTCTATATACACGGAAAGTATATCCTATTCTGAAGTGGCACACGGATACAGTGTAGGATACAATATACTCCTTTCGATCCATAAAAAGTGTCGTCCACTTAGTATAAAGTTTGTACTAACTTAGTATAAAATGAGCGACACTTTTTATGGAGCGGAGGGAGTAGCAAATAACATATGGATATGGATTATTGAAATTTAACTTGTATTATTTGAATGCTTCAAATTGGATTATCTGATTTTAAAAGTAGCAGCCAGGGTCAGTGGCGTAGGTCGTATTTACTGAGTTACCCACTTCATTTGGCTTCTAACTTTGAATTTTACCCACGCCAGACTCATGCTTTAGTTATTCAATTATATTTATACCATCTGGTCTAAATTAGTCTAGCTTTGAAGTCTACCAACGGCAGACTCGTGGTTTAGCTATTCAATTATATTTATACCATCTGGTCTAAATTGTCCCTTCATTTTCTTAACTAATTGACTCTTGCAAGGTTGAAATATTAAATTCCTCTTTAAGTCTTGCTACAAATATAACAAGAAATTCACAATGACACCCGAGCTCACATGGTATGTTCGATTTTTTTAAATAGTAAAACATTATAAAAATATCTAAAAAAAATTTGGAGACAAACATATATAAGTTGTTCATATTTGTGCAAAGTTTCGGAATCAAATGACATTAAATCAGTGGTCAAAATGAGATCTAAAAACATATTTTTTGAAAGCACTGATTTTGTCACATATGAGAGTATTTGTCTGACTATTTTTAATTACGATTTGATTCCGCCCCATTTCTGATTCAAATTCGTGGTCGGATATATCCACATCCGAATCCGCAACCGGTTATTATCTGCTTCGAATCCTATAATCCTATAAAGAGTATGAATAAAGAAAAAATCTTATCCGATTTGTTTACACCCGTAGACACGTATACCATACGAACACAAAACGACGTCTTGAGCATCGTGGATGGAGATAGGATTTGATAACTAAGCTCACACTCGTTAAAGCCGAAACTCATCTTGCAGGGTAAAAACTCAACTCGTTAAAAGACTAAACTGAATTGGTGCATTAAACTCAACAAGCTAGTTAAATCCTAGGAAACAACTACTCCCTCCGTATCAAAATATAAGATGTTTTGGACTGTTTGCTTTCCATCCGTATCTAGACATGTTTTAATACAAGGTTCATTTGAATCTTGCACTAAAACATGTCCAGATACGGATGTAAAGCAAACAGTCCAAAACATCTTATATTTTGATACGGAGGGAGTATGTAAAAGCGAGCAATATGCCACAATTAAGTCAATAATATTTGCTCCTTCTATTTTTCCTCGACTCCGTAATCGTAGCTTAATAGAGACATTCTCCATGGAATCATGGCAGTATAAGTAAGTTGTGTTGCGCTCGCCGACTCAACATCTTAGCCATGGGGCCTACGGTTAGGGAAGTCGGGAAGGGAGAGGGAAGTGGAGCATGTTGGGGAATAAGCGACACAAAACAAAACAAAAGCTACGTGCAAAACAAGATCCACTATCGAGGTGCAGGTAACGACTCACTATCCTTAGCGGGTACAATGTGCGGCTCGGCTCTACTGGTTAAACTCTAGAGTTCGAGCTCTTAATGACCCGAGCACTCATGAGTTTCATGTTTTGATCTGAGCCCTAGATGGATATGGATGAGAGCAAATGTTGGACGGAAAGGTGTTGATACACAATTTTGTCCTTCAACTATCGTTCATGTATCATTTCCACCCTTAACTATCGAACCAACACATCTTAAAAATGAACATTCAAACTGACCAAATTCATCTCTCAACTAGACCTGAACGTTCACTAGGCCGAGCCTGAAAAAGGCCGACATGGAAAATCTAGGTTCGTCTGACCCAACTAAAATTTCAAAAAGTCTAGGCCCAAGCCGAGCTCGAAATAAAAAAAAAGAGAAATTTTAGGCTAGGACGGGTCAAGCCTCCATGAAACAACACCATTTCCCGGGAGCTCCTGTTCGCTGACTTTGACGACGCGAACGAGACGCGCCGCACACCCCTTCCTTCCTTCTTTGCTGTCGTGGGCTCGACCAATCAGGTATTTCTTTTTCTTTTTTTACGTAACGCTCTGTTGGGCCGACCCATCAGGCATTTCCCTTTTTATTTTCTTTTCTACAGAGTTTTATGTTTTCCTTTTTTATAAATATTTTGAAAAAGAAAAATGAAAGAAACAGAGAAGAAAAATAAAATGAAAACAAAACAAAAAAAAAGAAAAGAAAAAAGGTAGAAAAAAGAGGAAATTTGTAAATGGGTCGTCCCCTCTCGCGCCGCAACGGGCGGCAAATAGGATTCGGCCATTTCCCAGACCCGAGCATGACTCCAGAGGTACAATGGGCCAAGATTTTAGGTCCGAGCTCAGCCTACAGATAGGGATTTAATTCTAGGCCGGGTCCAGACCGGGCTGCCCATGCCCCTATCTACTCTCAGCCATTGGCTTTCACTTAATTTGATCTTTCCAGCCATGTGTTGATATCTTGATAGTAGTACGGCGAGTGAGCAGGAGGAGGCACGGCTGTATATTGCGCAAACGAAAAGCCTAAGAGCATCTCCACTCGCCTCCCCCATAGGCCGTCCGGATTGCCACCCGAACGAGCGCTATGGGGGGCGTTCGGACGAGATGCCGTCTATGGGGGGCGCCTCTCCCCACTCGACGGCCCCGAACGGGCGCCCCAAACAAGATTTTAACAAAAAAATAGTTCGAACGAGTTTATCAATTAAATTCTAGTTTCATAAGTAGAAATAAAATAAAAAGTATTCATACATTTAAAATAAATTGAAGTTCAACTATTCTGCGGCCATTCCTTTGCGCTCCCACAAATGCTCCACTAGATCATTTTGTAGTTGATTGTGGGCACCTTCATCTCGAATCTCCATATGCATGGCGATGAAATCACTCCAATCCGCTGCCACATTGTGTCCAATTTCATCAACGAGATCACCCCGATTATAATAGATCCTATTTACATGCTCGTCCACATCATTCACTGGATCTTCACGCTCATCCTCAATGATCATGTTGTGCATGATGACACATGCATTCATGATCTCCGCCATCTCGTCGGTTGACCAAGTGAGAGCAAATGCACGCTGGAGAATTCCAAATGCACGCTCGACATCCTTTTTTATACTCTCTTGCATTGAGGCAAACCAAGATTTCTTGTTGCCGAGCGGCGCAGAGATTGTCTTAACAAAGGTAGACCACTTTGGGTAGATGCCATCGGCTAGGTAGTACCCTTTTATATAGGTATGGTCGTTGATCTCATAGTTCATCGGAGGAACTTGACCTTCAACAAGCCTCGCAAACACCAGAGAGCGCTGAAGCACATTGATATCATTGTGAGATCCTGCCATGCCAAAGAAAGCGTGCCAAATCCACGTCTCATAATCGGCCACAGCTTCAAGGATCACACTGCAATGTCCTTTGTGGCCACCTTTGAACTGTCCTTGCCAAGAATACGGACAGCTCTTCCAGTTCCAATGCATGCAATCGATGCTTCCAAGCATTCCAGAAAATCCTCTTGCTTTGTTCGTTGCCAAGATGCGCCATGTTTCTTCTTCGTTTGGTCCCTTCAAATAGTGAGGGCCAAACACAGCCACCACCGCTCTGGCGAATCTGTACATCGCTTTGAGAGCTGTAGACTCCGACATGCATAGATAGTCGTCTTGATTATCAGCAGGAACTCCATACGCAATCATCCTCATGGCAGCGGTACACTTCTGAACTGAACCAAGGGTCATGCTCTCGCACACCTTGCACCAATCTCATGAACATATTTCTGCTCATCCGAAATCTGCCGAAAGTCTTTTTCGTCAAATCTTGGATCTTCGGCAAAATAGTCGCCGTATAGCATGCAATGACCCTCCACTCTCATCCTCAACTTGCTCTTCGTCCTCCCAAACTCTGAACCTCCTCGTTTGGGGTTGGCATTGGTGTCCTCTTCAATTTGCATCTTCGCAAGACAAGCGAGAATTGCTATGCTCTCGTCTTCCTCAACGTCGATATTGTCTTCTTCTTGCATGATCAGGTGCATCGCCATCTCATCGTCGATGTCCATCTATCAGAAATGAAACCATATCGATCAACTAAACATCGACGGCCGGCGCAAGGAAAAAACAAGAAAACGACGCCTACCACTCAAACCGTCGAACACCTTCGGTGCAGGTGGGTGCGCAAGGTCGCCGAAGGATTTTCCAGGCGCGGCGCCGGACCCGCAGCCGGACGGAGGATTGTCGGCATGAAAGAGGTTTGGCGAGTCCGGCGAGATTCGCCGCCGGGGGGAGGCGGAGGTGGGAGCGGCGACCTAGATGGCGGAGGTGGGAGGCGGGCGAATGAACTGCGTGCGCAGCGGGAAAAAATATATTGGATTCGCCCTCCCACTGACGGGACTGACCCGCTTGTACGGGTGTGTTCGGTTCCGGAATTAGGAGGAACGGAACGGGTCGGTTCCGTCCCTAGGACCCGTTCCTGTGTTCAGTTGGAAAGAAGGACGGAACCACACTAGTCCCCCGGGATGGAATATTCCTCCAAGATGCGAACAGACTCATCCGGCCAAATCGGCCGGATCCCGAGGAACGGCTCGCTAAGGAAAAAAGTAATCGGTATCCTCTCGCTAAACGGCATCTCTCTAGCTAAACTGGGGCAGCGCGGTAGTGGCCCGGCGGTGGCGGCGTGCGGGCAAGCAGGCGCGGCGAGACGCGGCCTAGCGGTGGCGGCAAGCCAAGCAGGCCCGACGGCAGCGCGGCGATGCGGGGGCGCGCGGGCAAGCAGGCGAAATAACGGACCGTCCCGGACAATATCGGCCTATGGGGCGCGCGACCGGGTACCTTTTTCACTCGGGGCGCCCCATAGCCTATGGAGGGGGCTTTGGGGCGGATTCACATAAACTTGAGAAGACCTTATAGCATCACACTAAGATTAAAAATGTGAAAAGTGTCTTTGCCTATCGAGGTTCTAGTGATATTCAAAAATAATACTTACATGTTTTAAAAAGAATCTTGGACGTAGCCAATAATATATCCTACAAGTATAAAAATTTGCAACCCAAGATTATTTGTATTATGACCTATATAAAAAGATAAAATCCGACAATATTTGGAGGTTTGATAATATGCATACTCGGATACACACTTTTATCTTTTTATAGTATAATAACTCAGAATACAAAATACTTAAAATTGATATTTTGCACGTAAGTGAAATACACCATTGGCTACATCCAGATTTGTTTTAAAGTCGTAAATATAGTTTTCGAATTTTTTAAATAACAGTATTACTGGATCTTGCACGGTCGCTACCGATGGCAATGGGTACCCATCACCCACCAACCCTGCGGGTTTTTACCCTGTAGGGTGAGGGTTTGGTAAAAAAACTTTATCCATGGGTATGCAAATGGTAAAAAGTGTGTACCCAGTGGGTATAGTGGGTGCGGGTGTGGTATAGCAGAACCCATACCCACTACCCGCGTACCCGGTTTATTTTGCATATGACATGTTAGTTCTCTAGAAAAAATCACAATTTCCAAAATTTAATACCTACAGTAAACAGGACAAGTGCTAAATTTTCAGTCAATTTAGTTTAACCACCAATTAGGTTTTACTTTATCTAACCCCCCTCCCGCTTTCATGCCACGTCTAGGTCAACTCACGTCATGACACCCACACCTCATGTCTCTTGCACCATAGACGTCCCGACGCCCCGCACGATCGATCTCATCACCCAAGGACGAATTAGTGAATAATGATCGTACATGTCGTTTTTTTCTTATATGTTATGTTGTTAATATTATCTCGTTGAGTTGTTGGGTGGGTTTACCCATGGGTTTTTAATACCCTGACGGGTGCGGGTATGGTATAAAATCTATACCTAGATGCGGATACGGATAAGATAGGTAAAACGCGGGTGCGGGTTTGGTTAAGCTACACCCATATCCAATGGGGATGGGTGCCATCGGTAACGGTCGCAAATACCTCCGCATTTTGAACCGAAAGTACCAAACAGCAAGTTCAGAAAGGCCCGTCCCCCCGCTTCCCCCAATGGCTGCTCCGCCGCCGGTGCTCACCCTGGCGGTGGAGAAGGGCCCGCGCGAAGGAGAGACCCGGCAATGCCGCGCGGGCGCCGCGCTCCGCGTCGGCCGCGTCGTCACCGGCAACGACCTCGTCGTGCGCGACGTGGGCGCGTCACAGCGCCACCTCGCCATCGAGTTCCTCCCGCCGCCCGCGGCCCGGTGGGCCGTGTCCGACCTCGGCTCCTCCAACGGCACCTTCCTCAACGGCGCCCGTCTCGAGCCCTCCGTCCCCGCACCGCTCTCCCACGGGGACCTAATCACCCTCGGTGAGTCCACCCGTCTCGCCGTGTCCATCGCGCCCGATTCCGAGGTGAAACCCGGCCCTAGGCGCTCCTCGCGCCGTGCGGCGGCAGTGGCGGTGGTGGAGGAGAAGCCGACCCCTTCAGTGATCCGCCGGAGCACACGGAAGAAGGCGGGGGCCGCGAGGGAGCCCTCAGAAGCCGAGAAGGAAGAGCCGGATGCAGCGGTAGTGGTGGTGGCGGAAGAGAACCCCCAGATGGTTACTCGCCGTAGCAGACGGAATAAGGCGGCTGCAGCCAAGTCCCCGGAAGCGGAGGTCGCAGAGGAGACACGCCGCGGTAGGAAGAAGGCTGTGGAGCCCCCTGAACCAGAGAAGCTGGAGGAAGAGGAGAAGGCAGGGGTGGCGACACGCCGCACGAGGAGGAAGAATGCTGAGCCCTCTGAACGGGAGAAGGGAGAGGAGGGTAATGATGCATTGAGGGTCACCCCTCCACCCCTTCCAAAGGCAAGGTCCAGAAGGGCTCGGGGAAGGGCTTGTGCACAGAAGACTGTTCTTGAGGAGGAGGAGGGGGTGGCTGCACCGCGAGAGAAGGGGACTGCGGAGGCATTGGAGGAAGTGCCAGTTGCTCCGAGAGGTGAGGAATATGCTGGCAAGAAGGAAGCGATTGGCAGTGGAGGAAAGGTAGGGGATGTGGAGACTGAGGAGGAGCGTTCTGGGAGAAGCGGCCTGGAGACCATGCCAGTTTCTCTGAGAGAGCAGGCACTAAGAGCGCCAAAAGGGATGACCAATGTTCAGTGTGCTGCTTCTGACAACGGGGTGCGGAGATAAAGGGTGGTGGAGAAGAGGAACAGGATGACAGGACGGAAGCAGCTGGCAATGGAGGAGAGGTAGAGGATGTGGAGAAGGCAGAGAATCGTGCTGGGAGAAGCAGCCTGAAGACCATGACACTGGGGGAGTGGTTTGAGCGGATGGAGAAATACCTTCCAAGAGTGATCAATGAGGCTGCTGATAAGATGATAGTGACTATGGAGGAGCAACATCGGCAAATCAGTGAGTACATTTCGACGCTTGGAAATAGTTCCAATGTCTGTTGAGATTATGACAACAAGGTTACCTGGAAGTAACATTGAAGACAATTTTTTGTTGGATGTTTTGCAAATAGTAGGTTCGAGGTATTACCACCTCTAGCTGGGTGCTGATCACATCAGAAGTTCCCGAGAAATGTTACCTTTTCTGTTCGATAGCCATATGCTAGTACTATTAGTAGGTTAAAGCAGTAAAAATGGAACTCTGTAATTGATGATGCATCTTGTAGGTTCACTTCTGATCAGATATACTAATGTATCCTGTTCTTTTGGACAACGCTATATCAGCTCTAACTGGGAGGCAACAGTTCCATGAATACCATATTCATGGCCCTATGAGATCCCTTTTACCGCTGCTAACAGTAAATTGGATGAAACATGATTTATAGAAAAAAGTCCCGCCTAGGATTCTCTTATTTCCCTCTTTGCCTAGTAATATTATTCCAACCCCAACTCCCACTGCCCAAAAAAGAGGAAAATCCGAGTTGTCTTTTCATATTTCATAATCTGCAGCATTCATTATTTAGATTTTTGCAGAGATGGGCCACCTTCATGGCGAATCTGGAAACCGTGGTGATTCCTTTAAAATTTTGTCATGCCTATATTGGCTGTGTCAGCACCTTTTCCTTTCGTAAAGTATCGAAATCCAAGCTTGCAATGATGGGCAGCAGAATCCTGCAATTTGATAGCTCCCAGTAACTTTTATCTTCAAAATCTGACAGGAGTCTTTATGCTATAATTGAGATCAGTTTTGCCTGCTGATGCTTTGTTTGTTAGATGAAAACATGATCATTTCTAAATAATCTATCCTTAGACTGCTGATTGAAAAATATTTACCTGTTTATTCCTCTTAAAAACACAGACAGGAGCGCTCCAATCACTTAAACTTTTGCTTAGCACTGCCCAAATGCTGTGCCATTTACCTTCAATGCTTATTATCAAGATGTTTACATACCCATGTGCTAAGTAGTTACACACCCAGCTCCCATAGTCTTTACCAAGAAAAGAATATATGTACTATTAAGTTCTAGAGGGCAGGATAGTTGTCACCAAATCAGGTGGTAAAGAGAAGTTCAGTAGGAGTTAAATCTCTTTTTAATAGTATTGTTCGCTTTTAGGAGAACTATTTGTTCCTTTATCGCAGCCCTGGACTCAAATTTAATTAACCTTTTGCCAATAATCTACAATATCAGTGATTCAGAGGTATCCATGATTTGACAGGCATACCATGGATTGAACCAATTTCTTTTTGTTTTGTGCTTAGTTTGTGTAATTCATGTACTAAGCCTCTAAGGCAATGCTGACATGTTCTATGTGCAACTTAGGTTAGCTGCATGCTGATAATCACCGTCAAATGCTTGAGTAGTTTTACATTTTGATTAGTGTCTAATTGAGTTCCCCTATTGATTTTCTATAAGCATGTCCAAATGAAGGAACTGGTCGGTTGTGACCAGGGTGTTGATTCAAGAGGGAAATCCTAAGTACGAAGAAAGGTATAAGTAACTGCTAGAAGAAAGAAGTCACTGGAGTTTCCTGAAAACCATTTGGGAAGACAAGACAGGAATGAAGTACAGACGAAGCAAAGCTCTAATCCTCCTTAGATAATTTTCCCATGTCCCTCTCCATTTGCAGTAACGTATTGCTTCATACCCTACTTATAGAGGATTGTACACCACCTTGGCTCCAAAGTTACAAAGTGTGGAAAAAAAAACTTTGAAAGGTAAGAATTTCTGTTAATCATTCATCATGTTGTCGTAAATTTCAATGCATCCTGAAACCTGAATTACTTCTTCAAACTACTGAGATTCTATGTGGTCCTTTGGTTCCACTTTCTAGCTCTGCAGGCATTTGATGCAAAATTGCGCAATATATCTTAGTTGTTCCATTATGGCCTGTAGTTCTAGCTTATACTCATCAG
>QRDG01002478.1:190548-357008 GCA_012064385.1 Puccinellia tenuiflora | reverse complement strand
CGTAGCCACCAGGCCCCATAGTATGGGGTGGTACTTCTTTTTAGCAGCATTGCCTTTATTTATTGCAGACTTTGACTGAGCTTCCTCCGATTTCTTGTACGCAACAAATCTTCCCAGTAGTCTCTATCTTCTCATACACGTGATCGAAATCCGGAGTTTTATCTTTCAAGATAAGTCGGTGTACAATCTTTTCTTAAATTTGTTGAATAGCTCGGCATCTTCTTAAGAGTCCACGCCTTGACTTTACCTACTAGAGCTTTTTTTCGGGCATCCATCTCCTCCTATCTGGCTCCCCCTCTCCTGGATCCACCTCTGGCAACGGCAAGGTGAAATTAACCATGACCTTTTCAAAAGGCATTTTTTTGCCTTCGGGGCCGAGCTAGCTAACTTCAGGATCCCTTGGCTTATTCCATTCTCGGATGGTGATCGGGACGTAGTCCTAACAACAACACCGCATTGCTTCACAAATTTTGTTCTAACATCAATATGGAGCAATGGTTCGCCGTCTGCAGCGACTCTTCGATCCTGTACTGGAGATGGTCCTCCAACTTTTGGTTGGGCCTCGTTTCGTCCTCAAGAGGATTTTCTCGATCCGGATGGCTAAAAGAAGAAAGACCGTTAGTATGTGTATATAGACAACAGAGGCTAAATTAATTATATAAATATATATGCACCTCGTCGGAGTTTGTAATAATCAATGTTGCACCGGAGCCGCCGGCTTCTGCCTTGTCGGCTTCTCCCTCATCGGAGACGTCGAGTTCGGCCTCTTTCCAGACGTTGGAGACACCCGTCTCCTCGGTTGAGAGACTCATCCCCCTCACCGGAGTCGTTCAGAAAGTGACTTGCGTCATTCCTCGCGCGGATCATATCTTTGAGGATATTTCCTCATTTCGTCTCTGCCGTGTGGTTTCATAGTTTCTGCAAAATACGAAAGTTATTTTCGGAGCCGTCTCTACCGTGTAATTCAAAAAACTTGTATGAATAGAATGGGTACTAGAAGGAAAGGCGCGCGTTGCTGTGCCCGTTGTTTCTAAGCGTCGTCATGGTGATATATATGACAAATAATTCAGCATTTATCTTGTCTGAAACGGAACAAATTTGAATTGTAGTAATAATATGACACCTATGAAATAGGAATCATAACTAACTACACATTTTTATATCATTGTACTTCACATGAACATCACTTGAGCAAAATTGTACACAGCTCCAATTACACGTGCACCGATTAAAAACATCAGAGTATACAAATTCTATCAATTCCATCAATTCATACAAATAATTCTATCAATTCCACAGTTCATACAAAACTGTATCAAATCCACTTATATCGTAATAAATAAATAACTGTATCAAATCCAATTCTATCATACAAATATTTATTTATACAAATAAGAAGCCTAAATCATAATAAATATGAAGCCTAAAATTAACTAACTAAAACTAAAACTAACTAACTAAATTACTTACTAACAAAAATTACTAACTAATTTAAATTACTAACTAAATTACTAACTAAAACTAACTAACTAAATTACTAACCCTAAAAGCAGCAGCAAATTCAACAATTTAAATTACTAACTAATTTAAATTACTAACTAATTTAAACTACTAACTAATTTAAATTACTAACTAAAACTAACTAACTATGGAGTAACAAATAGTTCTTAAAACAACAATATTGCAAACTAATTATGGAGTATTAATTTTGATTTCTAACTTTGCTAACACAATCATCAAATAACATTGCTTTGCTAAATTTTCAAACTTTGTTAAAAAAAATTAAGTTTGCTAAATTTGCTACATTTCAAATTTCTAAAATAACAACCTAAATTTTCTAAATTTGCAAGATACCAAAATTTGCAAGACCTAAAATAACAACCTAAATTTTGAACAAACATTAATAAAATAACTTTGCAAAATTTTCTAACTCTTCTAAATTTGCTACATTTTCAAATTTGCTAAAATTTCTAAATTTACTACACTAATTAATAATTTTTTTAAACTAACTAACTAAATCTAAAACTAACTAACTAAAATTACTAATGCACTAACTAACAAAAATTACTAACTAATAATTTAACTTACTAACTAACTAACTAAAACTAACTAACTAAATTAAAAAACTAACTAAATTCAAAAAAACACTAACTAATTCGGTGGAGGCCGGACGGCCGCCGGAGGGGACGGCGTGGGCGCAGTGGAGGCGGGGAGGGCGGGCCGCGGGGCGCGGGGGAGGAGCGCGGAGAGGGCGGCACCGGAGAGGAGCGGACGGCGAGCAACGAGCGGCGGCGCGGCGGACGAAAAAATTCGGCAGCCTGGCGGCAGGAGGATTGGATTTCTGCGCGATGGTCCTTAGCGAAATGAGGGGGATTGGGGGAAGGAAGAAGAGAGGCAGAGCAGTTTTAAAGTAGCCAGACCTTTAGGTCCGGTTGTGGCACCAACCGGGACCAAAGACCTACCCTTTAGTCCCGGTTGGTGGTACCAACCGGACCTAAAGGTCATTTTCGGCGGCACCGAAAAGGCGCGCGCCAAAATACCCTTTAGTCCCGGTTCGTGGCATGAACCGGGACCAATGCCCTGAAAATTTTAAGTTCTTAATGTTGTTCCCGCCTTTTTTTTCTTATTAAGGTGTTTGAATATGAATTTCATATGGTTTTGAATTTGAAAGACTTTCACATGAAAAGTGTTTAAATTTGAATAAATAATTTTTGGAATTTGAACTTAATTAAGTCATTAGTTAAATTTATAAATTCAATATCTTTTCATCTGTTTATCAGAAAAATACAATTAAAATATCAAATTGTTGATAAAAATGTAATCTATCTATTTATGGAAAATTCATTTTTTTATATTATAGGGGAATTCATTTAATTAAAAAATTTGGAATTTGAACTCCATTAATGCATTAATTAAACTTATAAATTCAATATCTTTTCATCTGTTTATCAGAAAATGCAATTAAAATATCAAATTGTTGATAAAAATGTAATCTATCTATTTATGGAAATTGATTTTTTTAGATTATATGGGAATTCATTTAATTACAAAATTTGGAATTTGAACTCCATTAAGTCATTAATTAAATTTATAAATTCAATATCTTTTCATCTGTTTATTAGAAAAATGCAATTAAAATATCAAATTGTTGATAAAAATGTAATATATCTATTTATGGAAAATTCATTTTTTTGGATTATAGGGGAATTCATTTAATTACAAAATTTGGAAAGCTCCTCCGCCTGACGGTAGGTTAGTACGGTGGAAGCCACGGAAGAGTGATGAGGTTGCAGATATGAGTTTAGATGTGATATATATAGTGAGAAATTGTGGGAAGACGAAGGCGGGAAGCGGTGGAAGAAGCACACGGATCGTGTGTTTCCTTCGAGCGCTTGTGAGCCGTTGGATCAGAGTTGTGTTTCTTTCGAGTGCTTGTGAGCTTTGGATCGTGTGCACACGGATCGTGTGTTTCTTTCAAGCGCTTGTGAGCTGTTGGATCAGGGCTTTTAGTACCGGTTCGTGTTACCAACCGGGACTAAAGAAGCACACGGATCGTGTGTTTCCTCGAGCGCTTTTGAGCCGTTGGATCAGAGTTGTGTTTCTTTCGAGTGCTTGTGAGCTGTTGGATCGTGTGTTTCTTTCAAGCGCTTGTGAGCTGTTGGATCAGGGCCTTTAGTACCTGTTCGTGTTACCAACCGGGACTAAAGAAGCACACGGATCGTGTGTTTCTTTCAAGCGCTTGTGAGCCGTTCACTACTAGGGAAACCCTTACCAATGGCGGCCAAAATTAGGTTATCCCCGGCGGTTTGCAAACAGCCGGCGACCACCTCGCTGGTGGTAATACCTTACCGCCGGCGGCTTACCCCCGGCTGTTTATGCCAAACGCCGGGGATACTCTTTACCGCCGGCGTTTTTAAAACCGCCAGGGATAAACGATGATAGCACCAGCGGTTTACTTGCTGCCAGGGGGTAAATGTTTTATCACTGGCTGTTTATCACTAACTGCCGGCTTGTAACAATTACAGGGGAAAAAATTACAGCAATATACACAGCAATATATATAACAGATACAGGAAAGTAGCCAAAGTGTTCATCAATAACAAAGTCGACCATATTGTTCAAACTTCGACTCCCAAGTACGGATTACACAAATAGAGAGTCCAAGTACTAGCAAACACTACAAGTAGTTCTCGATCCGGAGTTGCATGACCTAGCTAAACAACAATGAGATAGAGACTAGGGAGGCGGTGGCGGCAAGCATCATCAACGACGAAGGGGGGCCTCCAAGTCTCCCTCCTCTGTCGCGCTCGAAGTTGGCATACTGAGCTTCCGCCTCCTCCAAAGTGGCGTACCCCTTGTAGTTGTTGCCGCTGAAACGGTGGACCTGCCTCCAGCAACTCTCCCAGTCGTGGTAGACTCCGGGAACCCTGCCGTGGAACACTACATACGCCATCTGCACTCACATCTGTTGACATTGAATTTTTCCACACAATTTTGCAGACTAATCGGTTTTCCAAAAATACTTTGGTTGGTTATTGTGAAGTAGATCTCTTCGATTTGCTCACTAAGGTAACACTGATGTGTAGTTACAACAGGGTGAGGATTCGAGAGAAGGCGCGTACCTGCAGCGGGTCCTCGAGGGGGCGAGGGCGAGGTCGACGGTGTCTGCGAGGTGGGCGTATGCGAGGCGGCTCCGTCCACGAGCTCCTCCACGCACTAGTAGAGAACAGGGCATCAGTACCGTTTTATAGGGCCTTTAGTACCGGTTGTGCAACCGGTACTAAAAGGTCGGCACTAAAGGGTCACCCCTTTAGTACCGGTTTTAGATACAACCGGTACTAAAGGCCCTCCACGTGGGCACACAGCAGCGCGCGCAGGCGAAGGACCTTTAGTACCCGGTTGGTAATACCAACCGGTACTAAAGGTTCCTGCATTTTTTGCCCCCCTTATTTTTTCGGGGAGGTTTAGGTTTTCGGGTTTTATTTCTTTTCGCTTATTTTTCGGGGTTTAGGGTTTCTGTTTTTTTCCTTTTCGCTCATTTTTCAGGGTTTCGGAGGAGAGCACGTATAAAGTACACACTACACATATAAAGTAGTCACTACACATATAAAGTACTCTCGTTAATTACATATAAAGTAATAATTACAATGGAGATCAACGCTAGCTTGTACATGCACGGAGTGAGTCTATTTTCGACATAGTAGAATTCACCGAATTCATCTATGACATGCGTCAGCATGAATCCCGCTAATTCCTCCGCAATAGCTTTACGCGGTTGGTTGTGGTAGGAGCTGGTTCCGCTTCCTTGACATCTTTAAAAGAAGGAGATCCGGTCAGTTATGATCGAAACTAAACACAATTGATGGTTGCAAAAAAAAGTTGTATTTACATACCTCTCGATTTCTTACATTATTGACTCTCTCATTGACCCTCATGTGAATATACTCGCAAACGGTACTAAAGGGTTCGAGGCTGGGGCCCCGGCTGGCACACAAATACAACCGGTGCTAACGCCCCCTTTAGTACCGGTTTTTGTGCAAACCGGTACTAAAGGGGGCGCACCGTTGCCCCCTTTTCTACTAGTGACGCGGTCGACGGCGTCTGCGAGTGGAGCTGTTAGGGTTTACCGGCGTCGGCGGGAGCGAGGGCGAGGGGGAGAGAGGGAGGGAGGGAGAGAGAGAGAGGGAGGGAGGGGAGAGTGAGGGAGGGGCTCACCGGGGCGGACGGAGGAGGGGGCCGACGGCGACGGGGACTCGACGATGGTGGGAAGCTGCTGGACGGCGGGGTGAGAAGAGTTCGATTTGGGGGCAAAGTCGATTGTGAGCTCGTGCGCGCGTCGATTTGGGGAAAAGTCCACTAGGGCAGGTCCCACCCGTAAGTGGAACATAACTTACCCCCGGTAGTTTAGGATGAACCGCCGGGGTAAGTTATGTTTCCACTTACGGGTGGGACCACGTGTGCTTATCGCCGGCGGTTCTGTGACAAACCGCCGGGGCTAAATTGACCCTTTTTTTTGCTGCGTGTTTGGTTTTTTTGGTTTATATATCTGCTTTTTTTATTTTTTTCGTGAAGACCTGCACACATGCATCTCGCTTAGTCATTAAAACTATCAAAAATAGCACACATTTTTATTGTTTTCTTCTGCATTAATAGTCATTAAAACTAACTATCAAAAAATAGCACATATATATACAAGAGTTGTCTTCACTTGAGTTACACTAATAACTACTACTCCGAGTCGCCATCGATAGGAGTTGCGAATGTTACTTATACATCAATATATATTATTAGATACACAATACTATTCCTGATCACACTACTAGGAAACTAGCTATAGGTGGATAGATATTCTGTGGCGCACTAAGTAGCCGTGCGCCACAGAATATATTCGGTGGCGCACCGTTGGCTGTGCGCCACAGAAATCCTCCCCTTTCTGTGGCGCATATCTAACAGATGCGCCACTGAAATATCTTATTCTGTGGCGCACCCGTGTCCATGCGCCACAGATAACTAGTGGGCCCCACAACCAACGGCTGGATTGCAGCCTACTCCACATTTTCTGTGGCGCATGGCGAAGAATGCGCCACAAAAATATGTGTTTCTATGGCGCATCTTGACCCATGCGCCACAGAAATATGGGTGGTCCCCGCCCCAAAAAATTGGAGTGAGCCATTTCTGTGGCGCATGGAAGAGATGCGCCACAGAAATGACACTTTCTGTGGCGCATCCTGCTCTATGCGCCACAGAATTTAAATATAGAACACAAACACATTTTAAAGAAATTAAGACTTTTTTTGTGTATCAAAATATGTATGCTCTACTAAAATATATGTGTTCTAGCTACTATATATTATATAGCATGTGTGTGTGTGTGAGACAAGAATATATATATATACCATGAATAAAATATGTGTGGTCTACTAACAATTGTGTATATATTCGTCTTTAATTTCTTTAAAATGTGTTTGTGTTCTATATTTAAATTTAACCAAAACAAATTTAAACGAAATTTTTTTATTTCAATATAACCAAAATGTTTTTTTAAAGCATAACAAATGTGTTTGTGTTCTATATTTCAATTTAACCAAAAAAAATTTGTGTAAATTTAAATATAGAACACAAACACATTTTAAAGAAATTAAAGACTTTTTGTGTATTAAAATATGTGTGGTCTACTAAAATATGTGTGTTCTAGCTACTATATATTATATACCATGTGTGTGTGTGAGAGACAATAATATATATATATACCATGAATAAAAATGTGTGGTCTACTAACAATTGTGTGTATATTCGTCTTTAATTTCTTTAAAATGTGTGTATGTTCTTTCTTTCAATATAACCAATTTTTTTTAAGAATAACAAATGTGTTTGTTTTCTATATTTAAATTTAACCAAAAAAATTAAAAGAATTTTTTTGGGGACAGTCAGGATTCGAACCTGGCTGTCACCCAACTACAAAGTGCAGCAACCACTGGGCTGTGTGTGTACTGGTGTCATATTACAGCAAAACGCTTCTTTTAAATATGAGGCCACACAATTCTGTGGCGCATCCTTGCTGGCATGCGCCACAGAATATGCAATTTTTGTGGCGCACCCACGAGGGGTGCGCCACAGAATCTCAATATTCTGTGGCGCATGCCAGCAAGGATGCGCCACAGAGATCTTCCTTCCCCCACTTACATGTGGGGCCCGCCCGCGCCTCTCCATCACTTAGCAGTTTCACCACCGCGCGCACTCTGCAACGCCGCCCTCTACAACTCGCCACCGCACCCCAACTCGCTCGCCGTCGACCGCCGCCGGCCGCCGGAGGACACGCGCGCCCATCCCCGCCTCCAACTCCTCGCCGCCGCCAGCTGCCGATACTCCGATCGTCCCCGTCCTCTGCAACTCGCCGCGCGCCCTCTGCAACTCGCCGGCCGCCCTCTGTAACTCGCCGCCGCGCCCGCCGCTCCACGCCCGACGCCCGCCCCGGACGGCCTCGCAGGTTCCTCCCTCCTCCCTCCTCCTCCCTCCTCTCGCCCTACGCCCTCCTCCCTCCTCCCTCCCTGCCATCTTCCTCCTCCTCCCTCCTCTCCATGGAACATGCACTCTAGGTGCTTGTGGAAATGCCCAAACCGAGACATTTTGAACATGTTAGTGTCAGCTTAAGTCCTCAAATTTGCAGCTCCATTCTGTTTCTCTAATCGAGCATATTCAAATTTGCAAAAATTGGAGATAAAAAATTTGCTAAGTGTTAAATGGTCACTGTTTAAACATACCTTTAAAACTGACGTGAATTAAGGTGCTAGAAATTTTCAAAAAACTATTTTTGAGCTTTATCATGATGTAATAATGTAGTGCAATAGATCCATGAAGGTACATTGTAAATAGGATCAAGATTTCATAATTTTGTAAGCCTCCAAAGTTGGTACTTTTTAACTGTCTTGAAGATGCTTAAATATATTGACGCAAGCTTAAATATTAGTTGTTGGCTGCTTAATTAACTCACAGTATGTTACTTGAATGTGTAGCAGGTGTCCTAAGCGCTAGCTGCTGTGTCGTGGTGATCGAGAAGGACCTCGACGCTTGTTCAATTTCAGGTGAGATGGTGGTGGTGGTGGATGTGTGTGATGCATGGTGGTGAATGCATGTCTGATGTTGGTGGTGGATGTGTGTGATGGTGGTGGTGGTATGTGTGGTGGTGGTGAATGCATATGTGTGATGGTGATGGTGGATGTGTGTGATGGTGGTGGTGGTATGTGTGGTGGTGGTGAATGCATATGTGTGATGGTGATGGTGGATGTGGTGTGCTGCATGTGTTGAATGTGTGCCCTAGAGGCCTTTTGTGAAATGCTTGCAGGTACCCCCGAGAGGCCCTTGAGATTGCCGGAACATTGATTAACTTCCGTTCCGGCAAATTCGGGTACTCCATATGTCCCTTTTTTAGCAAAGGTCATGCCGAAATTTTTCGTGAATTTTGGCATGACTGCTAAAAAAGGGACATATGGGGTATTGCGACTAATGCATGGGCCGGGGTATCCTAGTAATTAATTAATTGATTTTTTCCTATATTTCTGTTGTACTAACTTTTTGCCTTTTTTTAATTAAGTGCAAACATGTCGGACTCCGCGGGCCCTTCTAAGAAGATGAGCGTCGAAGAAATAGCTAGAGACGCCAACAAGTCGTTCTGGGAAGCGTCCCAAGAGTTGGAGGAGGCCGCCGCCGCTGGAGCTGCTAGTGGCGACCGTGCCGACGATGAGCAAGACGCCCTGGAGGGCGACGACGTCAAAACCACCGATGGAGCTGCTAGTGGCAGCCATGAGGATGACACCACCACCACCGATGGCGGCGACCAAACGGATGGTGGTGTCGACCCGACCGCTCCAAAGCAGAAGAAGGAAAGGAGGAATAGGACACCTCAAGTGCTCGCCAACGTCACAGACCATTTCACCGAGGTCACGCCAAGTGGCCTACCAGTGGCGCCTAAGGCCACTGCCAAAGGGTACAGCATGCAACTAGGGTGCATCCTCCGGGAAAGCGTGTCCATCAACACGAAGGACATCAGAAGCACGACCAATAAGGCTTTGCGCGACGTCCTCCTCCAGAAGCTTCACCAACGGTACATGTTCCCGGAGCCGTTCAACAAAAAGGTGGACAGTTTAGCCATCTCAAAGATGAGCACCGCCTTGAGCAGCTGGAAACACCGGGTGAAGCGGAAGATTGAGAAGGGTCTCAGCTGGGAGAAGATAAAAGCCAAAGAGCCGATGCTCGACCAAGAAGAGTTTGAGGAATTCAAGTTGTCCTTAAGAACCGAGGAGGCTAAAAAATGGACCAAGTGGGGGAAGGACATGCGGGAGCAGAACATAGGTAACCACCGTTGTGGAAGCGGCGGTTACCGAGGAAAGAAGCCCATTTGGGACAAAGAGGATGCCGAGTACGCACCTCTCGGAAAAGAGAACCCGTGGGAAAAAATCACGGACGAGCAGACAAGGTTCTTTGTCCGGTCCCGCTACTATCTGGACAAGACCACGGGGGAATTTGTTACCAACGATACCGCCGTGACGGATTTTGAGAAGTATCTGGTAAGGAATTTAATTACTGCGGATATCTCAAAGTCCATTGCGTTGATCTAGTTAGATAACGAAGCCAAATATCTAAATTAATGCCTAATTTGTCTGTAGGAGGCAGAGTTGAAGGCTGACGCTGAGGCCGGCGGCCCGTCGTCCCAGGGGTCGACGGAGCCGTGGGACACAACTTTCAACAGGGCGACGAACGCCTACAAGGGTAGGCCCCTGTCGATGCCGCCGACGTCAGCTGGCCGTGTGTCCGGCTTCGGTACGAGCATGAAGTTCATCAACTACTACCACTCGGACGCCGAGACGAAAAAGGAGAGGAGGAGGCCAAGTAAGGATAAAGCCGAGGTTGTGGAGCTAAGAAAGAAGGTGGAGACACTGGAGAATCAAAAAGTGGACTCCACCACGGTTGAGCGGTTAGTGGACGAGAGGCTGAAAAGTTTCTTACCCCCTGGGTTGGCGGAGGGGTTAGCTGCTTGGAATGCGAATGGTTGACAGGGGCCGATATACGTGCCCAGCGACAGCGGCAGCAACTCCATCATGAACCAAAACGTGTCGCCGGACCTGACGACCCCACAGCCCAACGCAACGACGCCCCCTACCGCGAAAGATATCGAGCCGCAGCCAGCGGAGGCTGTTCTTCATAATGCAACCGAGCGGCCGGAGAATGATAGGATGGCCGCCGGCACCGGCGCCCTTGTCTCGACAGTTGCCGAGCTCGACGCCATCACCCAGGTAACTAATTAGTTAGTCCGCAGAATCTTCTATAACTATGCCTATGATGACTGTCATGTCATGATGTCCAACATGTTTTGACTCAGGACATGCCTTGCATACTACTGCATAGGTTGGTGCCCGGCGGAGAGTTGAAGGACTGTGCTCAGGGCACTGTCGTACAACCAATGAGCCACGATATGCACCACAGTAAAATGGACGAGGACGTGATGAGGGTCAGGTTGGTTACGATAGTGCCTGAGTTTCGCGACGTCGAGCCCCCCATTCAACCTCCGGGAGCCGACGAGGATCACATGGTCCTTAAAGATTGCATCAAGTGGCCGATGAAATGGCCGAAGACCCAGATTCGTCTTGGGACTGGTCTTCTAGGGTTAAGGCGCACCACCGGCACCACCTCGAGCCCCCCGATCGTTCGGCCCTCGAGGCCGATCGTTCGGCCCTCCTCGAAGCCTGCAGCCATCACCGCCACCCAGAAGGAACCGACGGTCGTCGCCACCAGCAGTCGCCACCAAAAACTGTTGGGAGCGCCTGTACCGCAACCATCCAAAGGCGCTGCCAATGCACCTCAACTTGATGCCAACGACGATGATGGTGATGATGTCGACGTCGAGGGCTACCTCAACACTGGCGCCGGCTTGGACATGTACATGCCTCCTATGGATGAAGAACCCTTCCGCGCTCAAGGCGATCAAGCTGCTCGTCCCAGTACATGCACGCAGCGCCTGGACTTCCAGGGTTTATCTCAAGACACGCCTCCGGAGGCCGGCGATCAACCTCCACGCAAATTACCGTCTACCATTTTCAGCCCTGGTACACTACGTAAGACGGTTTTCCCGGAGTCCGCACCCCGACCACCCTCACCATCCCCGGAGATGAAGAAGAAGAAGAACAAGAAGAGAAAGAGGGGGCCAGGCGCCTCTGCGAGCCAGCCAGCTCCTAAGACTATCCGGGGTCATGAAGACACGGTATCACCCTGTGCGGTAGTTGGCTTGACCCGGGTTCATGAAGCTGGTAAAGTGATACTTCCTCCGGAGCTGCTCTGCCTTGCACGTGGATCCATGCACGCTTTGCATGAATCTATCTTGGTGCTAGAGCGCCTCCTTCTTCAAGACAAGGAGCCAAATTACCCGGTGTTCACGGTTAGGGTGCCAAAGGACTTGGACTTCATCTATGATGCCCCCGCGAATCCGTTCTTCATCGCGTACGAGGACGTCTTCAATCTCTTTCACTCTAGACGGCTGGACTATAACTTGGTCCGCCTATACGCGCTCGATATGTCGATGAAGATCAAGAGAGATAATACCCAGTCCGTCGCGGTAGCGGATCCCTACTATATGCGTGACTGCCAGCTGGTGGAAGGATCAGCGACACGGACCAAGGCGACAGAGTACCTCGGGAGTTTCATGCTGACCAACAAGAGGAAGAACAACGTTCTTCTGCCTTTCTTTCCCGAGTAAGTACACATTCGCTCGCCGCCGTCATAACTTATACTTTCTTGTAGATTTGTTCCATTGCTGATCCTTTCCAACATTTCGTTTCAATTGTGTTGAGCAGGAACAAGTACTGCACACTCGTCGTCCTGAACCCGAGGTGGTCCAGTGCCACTTATCTCGACTCGGGGAGTTTGGATATGAAGAAAGACTACACCAAGATAAAGGGTGTTCTCGATGAGGCTCTCGAGGGCTACGCCAAAAAGGGAGGCCCCTTCGAAAAGAAGCAATAAGTTTTCAGCAATGACGGCACACACCAGTTCAAGCATGTGACCGAGTTCTGCTGCGTGAAGCAGAAGTCTGGCAGCGTGAAGGAGGCCTTCTACGCCCTCCATCACCTTAAAGGGTTTGTCCGGGATGCTGAGAAATTGAAGTTGCCATCTAGCCTCCAAGAATGGACCAAATGTGCGGGGGATATCACCGATGCCGATCTTAGAGAAGACTTCCATCGCATCCAGGTGCAGTTATCAAAAATCATCGTCGAAGATGTCACCAATCATCGGGGGTCCTTACACAACGTCAGAGGTAGCAATAAGTGCTTCTTTATTTTCTTTATTATAGACTTGTCCACTTAGATTTGTATTATTAATCAATATATTTATATCCCAATCCATCTCCAGGGTTGCCTAAGAGGGAGATTGAAGAAATCCTAGAGGCTCAGCAGGACACCAGGACGTGGACGACGAAAGAGGGCTGCAAACCGTTCCCGGCGCCGACGAAGAAGGATCCATGATCTCGTCCTCCCCGCTCGATCTTGCTCACCACCGTCGCCGATGTACGCTCTACTTGATCCTAGTGTAGCTAGGCAGTGACCTCTCCATTTGTAATAATGTGTGTAAATGATGAACTTTTGTATCATAATGTTGTGTAAACATTCGGCACTTTGTGACTATATGTATGTATCTCGGGCACTAAGTAATATATATGTGTGATGACATAGTGATTAATGTGTTTGTCTGTTTTCATATACCTGTAGTTCTGTATAAATCCGTATAAATCATGTATACATATATTTGTACAGCAAAATACGTTTTTCTGTATTTCTGTTTTAAATTTTTGTGGCGCATGGTTTTCATTTTTTGTGGCGCATCTATTTCTGTGGCGCACTGAGCGAGGGTGCGCCACAGAATTAATATGCTGGTATGGGCCGAGGAAATTCTGTGGCGCAGCTTCTCGGTGCGCCACAGAATTTGGCTTTTCTGTGGCGCACGGCCCAGGTGCGCCACAGAAATAAATTTTAGTGGCGACAATTCTGTGGTGCACCGGGAAGCAAAATCCATGCGCCACAGAATGAAAAATCCGTGCGCCACTAATGGCCTGTTCCCTAGTAGTGTCACACTCTTCTCTTCTGCTTGCCCTTCCGCTTAGTCCTTGTGACCCCACCGGTATCTTCGTCGTGACTCCTTCTTGTGTACGGAGGAAGACCTGACCTAGGTAGCATCGTCCTTGTTCTTCTTAGTTTGTATATTTTATCGTCTTCATCGGTTTCTTCCATCATTGGGTCTCCGACAAGGTCGTCGAAGTCTTTCTCGTTGGCGACTCCATCCATTCCGACGAGGGCCCTTTTGCCTCTCCTTACGACAACACGGCTGGGCCTAGACGTCCGTAGCCCATCTGACACGGAACATTGCTAGCTTCTCCCCGATGTAGTTGAGCTCCCAGATTTCCTCGATCCTTCCGTAGTATCTTTTCTTCTCTTCACCCGTGTATGATTCCATCGTCACACCCGAGTTCTGGTAGTCGCTTCTTTTGTCTCTCTCCTCCATATAAAATGTGTAACCGTTGATGTCGTATTTCTGATAAGTCATGAGGTTGGGCGCGGGCCCATAAGACAAGGCCAATAGCATTTTGTCTGCATTGCTTGTCATTGGCGGGAGATTGGCATCAATCTGGTCTTTGAACCAGCACGCGAAAGAGGAGTTGTGCGCTCTAAATACCTCTTCTTCCGTCATCGGCCTGTCAGCGGTGTTTTTGATCATGGTTATGTGCTCCTCAACCCAAGGCTCGACATCGGTCATGTGCTGTAGCACTACTAAGTGGGCCCTGTTAAAGTCTGTTCTTCTACCATCTTGATCCACGTCCAGTTCCCTCTTGCCAGTATCGTGGCCTACTCCATCGAACCTGCCAGCGTGCTTGCTGGCGTGCTCATTTCGATAAATTACACAGTCACCGATGCAGGCGTGGTATTTCTTGTGCAGTAAATTGAGAGGGCACACGATTTTCTTTGCCTCATTTAGGCTACCGGCACACGTGTTACCTTCAGGAAACTGCGTCTTCATCCATCCGAAGAGGTCGTCCACGCTTGTATCCGACCATTTGTGTTTTGCCTTCATCTCCAGAATATCGAGAGATGCTCTCAGACGGCTCTCCTCCGTCCCGCTAGCTGGGCCATACAACGGAGTTCTCGAGTCTACCTCCAGTTGATCCAGCTTAGACTTCCATCTATCGGCTGATGTGTTGCTGAGAAGAAGTTCTTGAACATGAGGGTCCTGCACGGCCGCGGTTAGCGGGGTATTCCTACTCACGTCCTCATCGTCCGCATGTTCTTCCCGGCCTTCTTCACCATCACCTTCATCATCATCACCTTCATCATCATCACCTTCATCATCGTCACCTTCATCGTCGCTACTCATCCATTGAGTATGGCCCTCCATGAAACCAAACCTAAGAAGGTGCTCATTCATAGTGCCTGAAATGGGGTCGAACAATGACACTAGCTTGCATCTTCGACAAGGACACTTTATATGCATGCGCTTAGTTCGATACATGTCGGCCGTCACACGTTCCACGTATCTATCAACGACGCTTTCCTTCATCTCGATGACCATCGTAGCCTGCACGACACAAGAGAATCGATTAGAGACCCGTCATCGTCTCGGTTTTCACGGAAAAATTCGGCATGACCTTTGCTAAAAACGGTCATGCCAGAGTGCCAGAAAATCGCCGGAACGGAAGTTAATCAACATTCCGGCAAAACATTGGCAACTCAATGTACCTGAACATCAACACAAATGCACAACGGTCCACATATGCATGGAAACCGTTTTTCGCCACAAGTGACCGCGACTTTGCATGCACATTCTTTCCACTCATTAGTTACCTGACGCGAGGTCCACGCTAGAGCACCGGAGACGCCAGAGCACCGGAGAAGGCACACGTCGACAGAAGAGAGCTAGATCTAGATCTACAAATAGAGAGAAAGGGATTGGAAATGGGTGGGGAGATGTAGATCTAGATCTAGATGCTAGCTATATAGTGCAAAGTGAGGGGAGCAAAATTTTCTCAATATGTGGAACTTAATTAAGTGCTTAAATAAGCCAAAATAGGTGGGAAGTAGTGGGGAAATGAGCTCTGGTCGAGCTCCATGGATAGTGAGTGAGAGAGTGAGTTGGTAGGTGGGGAGAAGTGGCTGGTCGAGCTTAATAATAGATGCCAGGATTACCGCCGGCGGTTTCACCCCAAACCGCCGGGGGTAAGTCCATTTACCGCCGGCGGTTCCCATCTTACCGCCAGGGGAAACAAAATATCGCCGGCGGTTTTTGCCTAACCGCCGGGGTAAATCTGAGCCGGACAGGGCCAGCACTGGGCCCACTTAGCGCCGGCGGTTACATATCCTTCCCGCCAGCGGTACGAGGGGTTACCCCCGGCAGTTTGTGGCAAAACCGCCGGCGGTAAGTTGAGGCCCAGCCCGGGGTCCGCGGCCCACGTTACCGCCGGCGGCCCAAGTTCCCTCCCGCCGGCGCTATGTGGCTTATCCCTGGCTGTTTTGGCCCAAACCGCCGGTGGTAAATTTAGGCCGGCCGATCACAACTTACCACCGGCGAAAAAAATTACAAACAGCCGGTGGTAACGTGTGCTGCTATAAGCAATTCCCTAGTAGTGGTTGGATCAGGGATGTGTTTCTTTTAAGGGCTTGTGAGTTGTTCGATCTGCACTCCCACCTCATCCACAGGTACACCTTCTAATCGCCTATAAATAGCGACGTCCCTGCAGCGAATGGCACACAACGAGCGTCTACCTTTGTCACCGAACCCAATGGTTGGATTTAGCCTACCTGCTGGCATGTTTCTTTCTTACGGGATGACTGTCTGGAAGAAATTGACGACACCCCAGGTACACGACCTTCTTACATGTTTCCAAATATGTATCTTTAGTCCTATCTAAACAGTGCGTGCATGCGTTGTATCCCTTGTTTGACTGTCTTGAAATGTTACTAAGAGCAGGCCAATCATTGATGGTTACGAATAGCAATGCTCATAGGTCAAATTCCATCTGTTTGTGCTCATCCCACACACGTACACCTGGTATGGCCCACAAATGCAAAAGTTTATCAACTAATGGTCTTAGGTACACATCAATGTCGTTGCCGGGTTGCTTCGGGCCTTGGATGAGAACGGGCATCATAATGAACTTCCGCTTCATGCACAACCAAGGAGGAAGGTTGTAGATACATAGAGTCACGGGTCAGGTGCTGTGACTGCAGCTCTGCTCCCCAAAAGGATTCATACCGTCTGTACTTAGACCAAACCATAAGTTTCTTGTGTCAACTGCAAAGTCCGAGAACTCTCTCTCGATTTTTCTCCACTGCGACCCATCGGCGGGGTGTCTCAACTTCCCGTCTTTCTTACGCTCTTCTTTGTGCCATCGTAACAACCTGGCATGCTCTTTATTTTTGAACAGACGTTTCAACCGTGGTATTATAGTAGCATACCACATAACCTTAGCAGGAATCCTCTTCCTGGGGAGCTCGTCATCGCCCTCACCATCACCAGGGTCATCTTGTCTGATCTTGTACCGCAGTGCAGTGCATACCGGACATGCATCCAAATTCTCGTACTCCTCACCACGGTAAAGGATGCAGTCATTGATGCATGCATGTATCTTTTGCACATCTAATCCTAGAGGGCAGATAGCCTTCTTTGTTTCGTACGTAGTCTCGGGCATTTCGTTATCCTTTGTAAGCTTCGGCTTCATTATTTTCAATAACTTCTCAAATCCCTTGTCAGATAAACCAGTCTCTGCCTTACATTTCAGCAATTCCAGTGTGGTACCGAGCTTTGTGCTGCCATATTCGCAATTTGGGTACAGCAACTTTTTGTGATCCTCTAGCATGGCCTCCAACTTCAGCTTCTCCTTTTCTGTATCGCATTCTCGTTTTGCATCAGAAATGATCCGACCAAGACCATCATCGGGCTCATCTGACGCCCGTTGTTCTTCACCTCCTTCTTCATTGTCTTCCATCGCAGTATCACCGTATTCTTCAGGGAACATAGGATAGTTCTCATCATCCTTTTATTTTCATTGTCTTCCATCATAACCCCTATTTCTCCGTGCTTGGTCCAACAATTATAGCTGGGCATGAAACCTCTCCGAAGCAGGTGGCCTTGAAGGGTTCTCGAGGAAGAGTGCTCCTTAATGTTCCGACAGTCCACACATGGACAAGGCATAAAACCATCATATTTGTTTGCCTCAGCCACATGGATAAATTTATGCAGGCCTGTAATAAAATCAGAACTGCGTCGGTCGCCGTACATCCGTCGTTGCCGTTCATCCATCTGCATATCATATAATTAAGTTTATCAAATATAATTAGAATAACATATTGAATACTGAAATGACCACCGTACATCGACACATGCAATATTTCTGTATCAATTATAGATGAAAAGGATAAAGTTTCTAACCTCGGTCGAGTTTATCATTTTGTGTGAACTTAAGTGTGGCTCGGGCATTTCATCGAACACATCTTGTGCGTGGCAAAGGAAAAAAAAAACTAGCATCCACTTCCCACCAATCCAAGCAAAAAAAATAACAGAGGAGAGAAGAAGGGGGGGTTACGTATATAGGCAGGGGAGGGGCATTAGTCCCGGTTCGTGCCACGAACCGGGACCAAAGCTCGGGCATTAGTCCCGGTTCGTGGCACGAACCGGGACCAAAGCTGTTGGCTTTGGTCCCGGTTCGTGCCACGAACCGGGACTAATGTCCCCAACCGAACCGGGACCAATGCTCCATGGGTTCCTGGCAACTCAAACCGGGACCAATGCTAGGCATTGGTCCTGGTTTGTATGTGAACCGGGCCTAATGCCTTTTTCTGGCTTCCTAAAGACCATTTTTCTACTAGTGGCAGCACCTCCACATCACGCCCACTGCCCGCCTCCATGCTGCCACATCTCCACGGGCCACTGCCCGGCGCTGCTGCCATGAGCTCCACGCGACCAACGGCGTGGAGCCGACGTGGCTCACTCCTCCGACGAGCAAAGGACCGAGCCGGGCCATGTCAGGGCATCCAGCCACCGGAGCTTGAGGACGAACGGATCTGATGATTTGGGCGTACACTTTGGGCTCCTATAGGGTGTGAAGATGTACAAGTTCCAGTCCATTGGATAAGGCAGGTACTTCCACGACGGTGTGCAAAAAATTACATGATTTGAAACAGTTTTTTCGGCAGTCACACATTACATATTTTTCTGGCACCAAATAAAGCTGAACGTGCATCATCGTGTTCGGAAGGGATCCCGGTCCCGAGTCGAGTTCAACACCAAATTAATTAAGCTCGGCCCTTGGCTCGTTAGGGAATCAATCTCTTGCTCAGAACCAGGGAAAGAAAGAAGAAGATCTGACTTCTGTAGGAAGCGGCCATGAGCGACCACTACCGGACGCTGGGGCTGCAGCCCAATGCGAGCAAGAGCGACGTCAAGAACGCCTACTTCCGCCTTGCCCACCGCTACCACCCGGACCACCACTCCCAGGCCGACGCCGCTGGCCGTGCCGCCGCGGCGGCCGCGTTCCGCAGGGCCAAAGATGCGTACGATGTGCTCTACGATGACGTCCGCCGTGCCGAGTACGACCGCACCATCCGGCCCTCGTGGTCCGCTTCAGGTGGCGGCCACACGAACCGACAGCACGGAAGCGCCTTCTCGAGATGGGCGGATTTGGAGGCGGCGATTGAGAAGTTGAAGGTGGAGATAGAGAAGATGAAGGCGGAGATGGAGAAGATGGAAGCGGAGTGGGAGGCGGAGTTGGAGTCACGCTGGAAAAGTGTAGCACGGTGCGGAGACCGCAACGGCACCTCCTTCTGCCCGGAATTTGAGTCGGAGTGGGCGTCACTCTGGGAACAGGTGGTACGGACACGGCGCACCGCCGGCACCACCGCCGGCATTGATATGAACAAGGAGATCGATGCATTGTTGAAACGGGTAGAACAGAGACGTCGCGGCTCCTCCACCTCATCGAATTCGTCGAGTGGCTACCGAAACCACCATCAGCAGGGAAAATACGCCGGCCACTCCTCCTCGAGATCGACTGCCGGAGGCACCTCCTACTCCACAGAGCCGGACTCGGAGTGGCTCTTCGCACGGGCACGGACAAGGGGCCATGGTGGTACGTCTTCCTCCTCCAAGGCTTCAAATGCACACAGCAGGGGTTCTGGAAACCGGCGGCCACGGCCGATGGCAGGTGGAACCGTGCTCTTCCTGTGCTGGTAAGCTTTGCTGCGGCTACTTGATCATCAATACGAGTTCAAGTTTTTTAGTTCACATCATGGAGTATATATGCGTGGTGATGACTGATTTTATGACTATATAGTGCCACGGTAATTGGAGGATCTGCGCTCTGGTCTATGTACAACAAACGTTTTGCAAGTATGTATGCTTATATAAACCCATCAACTTCTTATACATTTTTTTCTATGTACATGGCCACATCATTTTATTCGTCCTTGTGTTCTGCTTCACAATCGCTACATAATGTAATAATTGACAGTTCTATTTTACTGTGTGCAGAGGGAAGAGAAGGAAACAGGGGAGTCAGCTGAGAAGCAAAATAAGACTGGAAAAGGATAAGCTTGCAAACAAAGAGATCCAACACGGGAGAACTAATAGATAAGCATTATACTTACTACCAGGGGCGGATCCAGGATTTAAGCATGGCGGGGGCCAAGGCTAAAAATAATCACTACGTCCCAAAATATAAGTCGGGCTTATATTTCGCTGATCAATGACGTATAATTTTAACTAGTTTGTAGTTATAATATGTTTATGAAATTAGTATAATGATATATGAAATTTTTTTTTTGTAAGATGAATCCAACGATATAATTTATACATTCTCAATTCCTATAAATTAGTATATATTATTGGTCAAAGTTAAGTATCAAGATAAAACATAAAAATAACGCGCCTTGTAGTTGGGACGGAGGGAGTATTTGGTCGGAAGTTTGCATGTCAATCGGAGAATGATTTCAAGCATTATGTATGGTTGGTTTCCTTGTAATCTATGTCTCCTCGGTTGGGTTGGATTTGTAATTTGAATGGTGTTAGAACCAACCAGATTGTATTAACAGCGCATCAAACAGAGATGATTAAGCAGGAAGAGCTATCAGACGGCTGAGAACGCTAATGGTCTGGGAGAGCTCCCTCTTGTCCCAGTTATAATATCCCTAATTAATTGAGGTGTCTTTCTCTTTATGATAAACATCTCAACCAGTACAAATGAAGTAATAAACTATTATATCTATCTAACAAATCAAATTAGTAAGAAGCAAATATTGAATTCAATAATCAAACTAACACGTAGCAAATGCAATATGCACATAATAATACCTTGCAGTGATCAGGCTATGAATTGTGCACACGCATCGTCGACAATTAACAGAGAAGCAAAGACACAGGAACTGTCAAAGTTTTGTTGATCACGATGACACCGACAGTTGAGTCCTGTGACCTGTGTCTGGTGACGGCGGCGGCGACCCTGTGCGGCTGGGGAAATTGCTTAACATAATTGAGCAAGTATGTGCGATTAATCGATCGATTGTGTACGTACTTGACCCTTGGCTAGTATTTTTTGGGCTTGGCCCATTCAAGTCAACACGACCTGGCCTAGCTATTAGGATTATAATTAGGCCTTGTGGAGCGGTAATTACTAGACATATACATGTATACAAGTACTGGCCCCTGTTGCGTATTGTTGGCGAGGGCCGAACCATGGGGGTGGCCTGGCCACCGCTCGCCCCTCCCTGGATCCGCCTTTGCTTACTACCGTCACTCTTACATACGGGAAGCGCTGAGCGTCCCCCGGGGGATAATCCCTCCGGATCCTCCCCATGGAGAAGCCGACACGTGTCCCTGTCGTACGTGGTCAACACTGCGTCTGACCGCACGCCATCCGCACTGCTTCACGCACCGAGGAAATAAAAAAATAAAAAAATCCCTTACATCTCGTCGCTCGCCTCCTCTCCACTACGAGACTCTAATGGCCCCGTCCATCGCTCACAGCTCTGGCACCTTTAGCTGCCATGCGCCTCTCGCCAGCGGCTAGTAGCAATGCCGTGGTACTGGCAGCACCGTCGTGCACACCAATTGAAGAAACACCACTGTGCCCCTGGATGCACCCCCTCCACGGCTCCACCCCGGCAGCAACGCCGTTGATCCCTGGGAGCAATATGCCTCCACGCCCAACTCCGGCCATCACCAGCACCGGTCGGAGGTGCCGCCATGGACACCTGGAAAAACCTAGAAAATTCTGCTACATCTCTTATGTGGATTTGCATCGTAAGGATAAGACATTTGCGACACAAGTTCTAAGAATTTGCACATCTGGAAGAAAAAAAGCGTCATATAAAAAGGAAATTTGCTACAACTGATATAGGAATTTGCATCAAAAGAGGAAATTGTTTGCTACAAAGCTTCCAAGCATTTGCACCAAATCAAAAAAAATTGCTACGCAGAATAAACATGCTACATCTGTTCTAACAATTTGCATCAAAAGGGGATACTTTTTGCTACAAAGCTTTCAAATATTTGCACCACATCAAAGGAAAAAAATCATCGTGTGAAGAAGGAACTTGCTACACATGTTCTATCAATCACGTAAACTACGTGACCTGCTTGACACGTTTAATGTTAAGAAGATAACGTAAGAAGTCACGTGTTGAAAAGGATCATCATTGAGAACCAACTCTTGGTTGGATGGTTAGGAGGGTGGTTATACTCCTAGCCCAACAGAGTTCAAACCCGGGTTTGACATGGTGTTTCTCATATTACGCGGAATATTCTTCAGTGTGAGGCGACGTTCCCGTCGATAGCGAGGCTGAAAGAACAAACGATGTCCCGGATGTCGCCTAGAGGGGGGTGAATAGGCGATTAACACATTTTCTATTTAGGGGCTTGATAATTGCAGAATAAAACTAGGTGTTTAAATTAACAAGCCAACAACCTAAAATTCTAGGTTTACCTAAAGTGCACCAACAACTTATGCTAAACAAGGCAAGCAACAAGGTGATAGCTAGATATAAACTTTAAGCACGAAGGCTATCACAAAGTAAATTGCATAAGTAAAAGCTCGGGTATAGAGATAACCGAGGCACACAGAGACGAGGATGTATTCTCGAGTTCCTCCTTGTTAAGGGAGTACGTCTCGTTGGAGGGATGTGAGCTCGCCACAAAATACCTACTCAAGATGCCACAAAGGCCTCACCCTATTCTCCGATAAACCGCACCCAAAGGTTTGGTTCACCTTCCACTATCGGAATCATACGAGGCGGAATCCGGAGCCTTTACACCACTAAGCTTGGGGCACGCATCCACAACCGAATTGGAGGCTCCCAAGAATCACCACAACACCGTCTAGGGTCCAATGACTCAAGAGTAACAAGCTCCCAACCTTCAATCCCACGAATCACCGTGGGGAGCACAACCCAATGCACCTAATGCAAAAGGCAAGAACACAACAAGTGGTCAAATCCTTCTCCCCAAAATCCAACCAAAGCAACTAATGCTATGGAGGGATTTAGGAGGAAGAACAATGGAGAAACACCAAGAACTCCAAAATCTAGATCCAACGAGTTCCCCTCACTTAGAGGAGATTTTGTTTGGTGGAGTAGCTAGTGGGTCTAGATCTCCTCTCTTGTTTCCCTAAATTTGGGCAAGAATCATCGGAGGGAAGTGGAGGAATCGAGCTCTCAAAGATTGCAACAATGGTGGGGAGAGAGAAAAAGAGCTCTGCAGGAAATTTGGGGAAGAAGCCCTTTTTATAGTGGCCCCAAAAATAGAGCCGTTGGGGCAAAAAAGTGCAGCCCGAGATCCCGGCCTGGGGCCGGCCTGCACGCCGGCCAGGCCGGCCGGGAATCTCCAGCAATCGATCGAAGGAAGCGAGCAGAGCACTGGGGAGCCGGCCTGGAACCGGCCTGGGCCGGCCTGGCATCTCCCTGAAAAAAAAACGCAGCGGAAAAAGGAAACAGGCCCGCAGAGGAGCCGGCCTCCCTCCCCGGCCTGGGCCGGCCGAGAGCGCGGTGGGCCGGGCAGCCTCCCGAGCCTGCCGGCCTCATCCTGGCCTGGGCCGGTCGGCCAGCAAGCGCGTGGGCCGGGAGGCCACCCGAAGCCCCCGGCCTGGGGCCGGCCCCGCGCCCGGCCGGGCCGGCCGATCTGTTTTTTTTTTCTTTTCTTTTTTCTAAAATTTCTGTTTAATAAAAACCCGAAACCGAAAACGTGATAACTTTCACCCCCGAACTCCGTTTTCGATAATCTTGGACTCGTTGGACTCGTCACAACGAGCACAACAAGAATATGCAGAGAAACGTCATAGTCCAAGAAAATATAATAAAAATAAATGGGGAAAGGTAAAGGCTCCCATTTGCAAATCGGAAATGCAATAACTTTCACCCACGAACTCCGTTTTCGATAATCTTGGACTCGTTGGAAACTTCGTAACGAGCACAACAAGATTATGCATAGAAACATCATAGTCCAAGAAATATTATAAAAACAAATGGGGAAAGTTTAAAACTCTATTTTTAAAACTGGAAATGCCGAATCTTTTGCAATTGAAGTCCGAATGAAGTAAAACCAATTTTGTTGGAAAGAGGACGACAAATGCTACCCTTGGAAAAGGCAAACAAGCAATGGAGATTTTGCAAAGAAATGGAAGAGAGAAATCTTCCGCATGGATGAACCGGCAAAATCTCCAATACCGAAAACGCAATAGGGGACGCATATGAAAACCGTTTTCGGTGAACTTAGCCTTGTCATGACAAGCACGACAAGCACCAAGACCACACCACGATAAGAGACAAATAAGAACCAATAAAGATGATTGCATGGATGCAAAGGTTTGTGCTCTCTACGACGATACGATCACGATATTCGGTCGAGAGCCCCTCTTGATAGTACGGTTATCTATCCTATAAACCGGTCTCTCACTAAACAATATGAGACCGGTAAAATAGAAACCCTATTAAGATCATACCTTTGCCTTGCGCATACATCCACTTGAGGTCGATGAAGACGATCTTCATCTCCTCAAGACGCACCACCTTCCTCGATTGCGCTTCGGTGAAGATTCACATGATGCTCCCCCATACACCAAGATGGGAGAAGCACCCTTCACTTGGCCTTGAGTGATGATCAACCCGCACAAAGCCTTGATCAACACAAACTTTTCTTCTTCCCTTAACCTTGACTCCAACAAATGGAGAACAAGCAAGCTAATGGACAACCTACAAATATAGCTCAATACAAATATTAGTCCATAGAGATTGTCATTAATTACCAAAACCATGGATAGGGGCAACCATGCACTTTCAATCTCCCCCATTTTGGTAATTGATGACAATCCCTTATTAAGAGGGTTTATATAATGAATAAAGCATTCTCGCAAGACAAACGAGCAAGGATACAAGCACATGTGTGGCAAATGCAACAAATGCATAAAACCCAAATTCCCATAAACCCTCTAAACTTCTCCCCCATTGGCATCGATTGCCGAAATGGGAAGAAAAATTTAGAGAGCCAATATAATATGAGTTCCTCCATAAAGATGATGACAATCCCTTTTAACGAATAATTAGAGGAAACCAAACTATATTGAGGATCAAAAGATTGCAAAAGGATGAAATCATTCTAAACATCTCCACAAAGGAGAAAAGCAATCGAAAAGATCCAAAGCGAGAGTTCTAAATAAAACCGGAGAAGCTCCCCAATGTTCATGCACTATTGAGGAGTGCACAAATATGGCATCCTCGCCCCCCAAAATCATCTAGAACACGCAACAAGTGCAAAAGTGCATAAAGCAAAAGCAAATCATAGCACTTGCACCAAAGATGTGGTTGAGCCATAAGGAGATACCAATTTTCAAAAAATCATCATAAGATAGGCCCAACCGAGATAAAAAGACGATCTTTTAAAGAAATATTTTCACAAGCTTAGGGATACCAATTGGAAACTAAAACCAATTGAAAATGCCAAAAGCTAGTGAGATTATTTAGTCAAATGAAAAACAACATGCTCACCATGGTAAGCATGAGGTAAAAGATCCTCAACAAATACATGAGTGTGTAAAGATACCAATAAAAATAAGACAAGCACTCATGAGACAAATTTGGAGCCACCAAAGAATTATAGATGAAAACAAGGTAGCTCAAAAGAATTAGGATACCAACTAAAGGTGACCTCTCCCATATGTATAGGTTTCTAATTAGACAAACCATTAAAGATATACATCCGCAAAGAAACATATACATACGAAATGGTTCGGGAAAAAGAGAACAAGGCATCCAAAGGGAAGTCATAAATATACAAACGAGATTGTTACTTAAAAGCATAGCACATAGCTCAAATTTATTGTATATAAATGAACTTCAAATATATCAAATGCATCACACATATCACTAAGGGAACAAGAGATAGTGAAGATGCTTTGAGATAGGCAACAAGTATCACAAACAAATAATACCAATTGAAGAAAAGGTTTTTTCAATTTCATCACAAATATCACAAAGATATACCAAGTGAATAAAATAAGCCAAAACCACAACAATTGCACATAAAGGATTTCATGCCAAGAGGCAACCTACACAAGGTTGAATACTAGAGAAGTATGCATGTGATAGATACTTGTTACCGAGATGCATTGACGATGAAGATGATGAGAGTTGGTTGGACATCAAAGCTTGACTCCGAGAATCACACGGTGAGAACACCTTCCTTATGAATGAGGCAAGCATCCAATGCATCTCCATTGTACCTAAAACAAAATTAGAGTACAAAATGGTTCCCAAACTCATTGGGTCCCATAGTAGTTAGATGAACTACAATATATAGGACATACTCCACATAAATATGTGCATATAGATATGAAATTGAATTTCATGCACATCTTAGCCGATTTAGGGTTCGATGGAGTATACCCCATATATTGGATCAAGAAAGACAAGCATGCCCTAAAATATATAGTAGTAAATATGCATGCATAGACTTACAAGAACCAAACGTGATACAATTTTAACAAAACACCAAGTAAACCAAGAAGAGAGCACACCAAAGTGTGACACAAAAGGTTGTCCAAATTATATCAAATCCAAATCAACACATGATTGCGGAAAAATCAAACCAACATATGATTGATTCCAAAACACATCAACACATGAAGTGTGATATCAAAAGGAATCAAATCAACAAAACAAATGATCGATAAGACACCAATTGAAAATAAGATACCAATTAAAAACAAAAAATACCAACTAGGAGAAAAGATACCAAGAAGAGGATAATGCTTGACCGAAATCAAGTAAAGTACGATAAAGCAAAAAGGTATCAAGACTCCCACAATAAATATCAATTGGAACAAATATCTATGGCGGAGATATTAAATTCCAATTAATACCAATTGAAGGTACCAAAACATAAGATAAAGAAACAAATGCCAATTGAAAGGATCAAATATTGATAGATAGGATAGTGTTCTAAATAAAAAGGAATGCTCCCCCAAGATTGATGTATTATCTTAGATATTTGAATTTGAATACAAAGTGCACACACAAGGGATCATTACTCTCCATATTTTATCTAAAACACTAAACACTACCGATTGAAAAAAAAGGATCCTTGCAAGAGGCAAAGATGGCAATAAATAGGGCAAATTAAAGCAAGAGCCAATGTGAAGATGATCTACAAAATCCACCACAATTACAAGAATCACTTGTCATGGACAAGGAGTATTTAGAGAAATTTCTAGGTGGTATATAGGAATGATGATCAAGACCAACTTCACAACAAAAAGGCATATGGCAAGAGATAAGAAATAAAATGCCATATTTTCAAAAAGGTTTGTTGGTAGTTTCAATTATTCGAACCAACCGGCAAAGCCATGGTTAAAATAAGAAGAAACAAATGGTTTCTCACATAATATATGGAAATGTATATTAGAGAAAAACCACACCAAACAAACTCACACAAACAAGAACCAACGGGTAACCACAAAGGAAAAATGGAACTTGTTTGAGCACACATGCCACATAGGAAAAAGATAATTTACAATATCAAATCTAAGTGGCAAACCTCAAATGTTCACATTTTGTGGGATTGTAATATGCACATAGCTTATTACTCCCCCATAATGTGATAATTCATTTTATTTAAACAAGAGGCAAATAAAACCAACTAGAGACATTAATGGACATTGTAGAATTTGAATTTCTCATGAAAATAACATACCACATAGTAACTAGATAATATTAAAATATCAATACTAGGTGGTGTGCCTCATGTACACGCATTTTTAGGTTTGTGAAGTGCACAAAGCATATCACTCCACCAAAATGGGATAGTCCATTAATATCTCAAAGAGCCAATTGAAATCCACACAAGATTCAATAAAGCTCAACACACAAATTACACATACATGATATACAACTATCATACACAACCTTGAATAACAAGACAAGTAGGAAAGTAGCATATCATATACAAGCACATGCTAGGAACAAAACTAACACATGCAATGGAGCAAGAAACTTTCAATGTATATATGAATTAAATACATGTTACCGCAAGGAGGAAGCATTGGATGTGAGATATATATTTTATAATCCAATTGACTTGGCTTGAGAAATAAAACTATGAAGATCCCTTAATTCTTCAAAAATAGCCAAGTCACCAATGTCCTCCATATCAACCTATTGATCAAGTTGAAGCTTGTTGGTCCCCAACCAACACATGCTAGGAACAAAACTAACACATGCAAGGGAGCAAGCAACTTTCAATGTATATATGAATTAAATATATGTTACCGCAAGGAGGAAGCATTGGATATGAGATAGATAAGTGATCCTCCAATTGACTTGGCTTGATAAATAAAACCATGAAGATCCCTTAATTCTTCAAGAGTAGCCAACTCACCAATGTCCTCCACTAACACCTATTGATCAAGTTGAAGCTTGTTGGTCCCCAACCAAGTTGGGTCCTAAGAGGTTAGTCACAATAGGCTTGGGAACCCAAATGGTGCTTTTCTTGACACCACTTTGAGATCCCACAAATTTGGCAAACACATTGCCAACTCTATCCTTCCCAAGAGAATAAACATCATCAATTATGATAGGGTTGGATGAGGTACCGTTAGTGCATGAAGAAGCAAAATGACCTTTGCCACGGCAAAGGTGGCAACACCGACTCTTCTCTTTCTTCTTCCTAGGCTCCTTAACTTGAGGAGCATTGGCTTGAGTCTTCTTAGGAGGTGGCCGTTGTTCAACTCGTGGTTGAGCACGAGATTGAACAAGAGGCCTCTTTCCTTGTTGCTTCTCACTAAGAGACTTCTTCTTCATTGGTCAATCCCGAACATGGTGCCCTTCAACCTTGCACTTGAAGCAAATGACGTTGGCCGGATTCTTGACTTGTACTTGGCCCTTCTTCTTCTCAACCTTGGACTTGTTCTTGATGTTGGAGTTGAATCCAAATCCACTCTTGTAATTTGGGGATTGTTGCACACTCAACATGTTGTCAAGTGCCCTCTTCCCCTCATGACGCTTCTCCAAGCCTTTCTTCAAAGAAGTGACTTGAGCCTTGAGCTCTCCTCTTTTCTCTACATGGTTAGTGACAACACAAGTACTAGAGGAGGTAGACGCATCCTTGTTAGAGCAACAAGGCAAAGCAAGTAATTCATCACAATATGTGCCAATATTACGAGTGGATGAACTACTAGGACTAGCACATGGCAATATAGTATTTTTTATTAAAGTTGTGCTATTGTCCTCATGAGGCTCACAAGATCGATGTTACCTTTGTAGTGATGGCCTCATGAGCTAACTTTAGACTAGCATAGGATGCTAGAAGATCGTCATTAGAGCTAGATAGCTTTTTATGACTTTCTTCCAACTTCCTATACTTGCTAGTTAGCGACTCAAGTTGAGCCCTTAGCTCAACATTCTCCTTTGACATAGATGCTTCACAAGAAATAGAGTTAGTAGCACAAGCATCATTGACATTAGGAATAGAGGAAGACAACTTGGCAAGCTCATCATTTAATCTAGCATTTTCATTTTTCGTGACTTTATATTTAGCATGAGCATGGTCACGTTCTTTAATGATTTTAGCAATTATTTCATTGTGAGACTCCTCAATATTTTCTAGTTTCTCCTCAAGAGAAGCACGAGTCTCTTGCTCTTCCTCAAGAGCATCTTCTAACGATGCCTTCTCCATAGCATCATCTCTTTCAATCTTACCCTTTTCTTCAAGGCTTGCTTCCAAAGCCTCAATAGTTTCCCCGCGCTCAACAAGGGCGCTCATGATTTCATAGAGGTTATCACAAGCAATTTTATTCTTTGAAAGAGACTTAAGAATCATTAAACCTTTATCATGAAGGAGAGCATCATTATTTTCCTCATCATCTTTTTCATCATTATTATCATTATCATTACCATTGCTAGAAGAAGATTTAGCCATAAGGCAATGAGAGGTGGATGACGAGGAACAATTAATTTTTTGAACTACTCAAGTTCACATCTTGTTGCATAGAAATTGGGTTTCCTCTACATTATTATTCATGCAAGAGTTAGAGGGAACACAAGCATTTTTATCATGGCAACAAGATAAAGCAAACATATCATCAAGAGATTTATCTAAGCAATTTTTGGATGATATGCAAGGACTATCAACACTAGCATGTATGACATTTGGAGTGCTAGAAGAGTTTAAGTCCAAAGATGAGGCATTGCAACAAGATAGAGATAAAAGATCATCAAAAATGAGATCACTATGAATATTGCAAGACCTATCACTACTCACCATCACATTAGTTTGTGGCTTACCACATTTTGGTGAAGTAGATGAAGACGAGAGCTCGTCACGGCCGGAGGTGGAGGGAGAACAATCATCCTCAATAATGTTGGACTTGCCGTATTTATCTTGAAGCTTTGTCCATAATTCATGAGCGTCCCGGAGAGGCATGATTGACTCAAAAACTACAACACTCACAAATTTGTAAAACTCATTAGAACCTAGAGCATCTAGATATAAGTTTTTCTCATCCTCCAAAGTCATACTTTCATAATCCTTTGGAGGAGAAAAACCTATATCTAAGATACGCTCAATATTGGGGTCCAAGACCCGTAAGTGACTAAGCATATGAGTTTTCCAAACATTAAAATTTGTGCCATTAAATATAAACATGGAATCATGCACTAATCCTCTAAACGACATCTTTACTCTCTAGGCGGTAAAGCCAAACAAGAGAGACCAGACTCTGATACCAATTGAAAGAACAAACGATGTCCCGGATGTCGCCTAGAGGGGGGGTGAATAGGCGATTAACACTTTTTCTATTTAGGGGCTTGATAATTGCGGAATAAAACTAGGTGTTTAAATTAACAAGCCAACAACCTAAAATTCTAGGTTTACCTAAAGTGCACCAACAACTTATGCTAAACAAGGCAAGCAACAAGGTGATAGCTAGATATAAACTTCAAGCACGAAGACTATCACAAAGTAAATTGCATAAGTAAAAGCTCGGGTATAGAGATAACCGAGGCACGCGGAGACGAGGATGTATTCCCGAGTTCCTCCTTGTTAAGGGAGTACGTCTTGTTGGAGGGGTGTGAGCTCGCCACAAAAGGCCTACTCAAGATGCCACAAAGGCCTCACCCTATTCTCCGATGAACCGCACCCAAAGGTTTGGTTCACCTTCCACTATCGGAATCCTTCGAGGCGGAATCCGGAGCCTTTACACCACTAAGCTTGGGGCACGCATCCACAACCGAATTGGAGGCTCCCAAGAATCACCACAACACCGTCTAGGGTCCAATGACCCAAGAGTAACAAGCTCCCAACCTTCAATCCTACGAATCACCGTGGGGAGCACAACCCGATGCACCTAATGCAAAAGGCAAGAACACACCAAGTGGTCAAATCCTTCTCCCCAAAATCCAACCAAAGCAACTAATGTTATGGAGGGATTTAGGAGGAAGAACAATGGAGAAACACCAAGAACTCAAAAATCTAGATCCAACGAGTTCCCCTCACTTAGAGGAGATTTTGTTTGGTGGAGTAGTGGATCTAGATCTCCTCTCTTGTTTCCCTAAATTTGGGCAAGAATCATCGGAGGGAAGTGGAGGAATCGAGCTATCAGAGATTGCAACAATGGTGGGGGAGAGAGAAAAAGAGCTCTGCAGGAAATTTGGGGAAGAAGCCCTTTTTATAGTGGCCCAGAAAATAGAGCCGTTGGGGCAAAAAAGTGCAGCCCGAGATCCCGGCCAGGGGCCGGCCTGCACGCCTGCCAGGCCGGCCGGGAATCTCCAGCAATCAATCGAAGGAAGCGTGCAGAGAACTGGGGAGCCGGTCTGGCATCTCCCTGAAAAAAAAACTCAGCGGAAAAGGAAACAGGCCCGCAGAGGAGCCGGCCTCCCTCCCCGGCCTGGGCCGGCCGAGAAGGCGGTGGGCCGGGCAGCCTCCCGAGCCTGCCGGCCTCATCCTGGCCTGGGCCGGTCGGCCAGCTAGTGCGTGGGCTGGGAGGCCACACGAAGCCCCCGGCCGGGCCGGCCCGATCTGTTTTTTTTTCATTTCTTTTTTCTAAAATTTCTGTTTAATAAAAAACCGAAACTGAAAACGCGATAACTTTCACCCCCGAACTCCGTTTTCGATAATCTTGGACTCGTCACAATGAGCACAACAAGAATATGCAGAGAAACATCATAGTCCAAGAAAATATAATAAAAATAAATGGGGAAAGGTAAAGGCTCCCATTTGCAAATCGGAAATGCAATAATTTTCACCCAAGAACTCCGTTTTCGATAATCTTGGACTCGTTGGAACGTCGTAACGAGCACAACAAGATTATGCATAGAAACATCATATTCCAATAAAATATTATAAAAACAAATAGGGAAAGTTTAAACCTCTATTTTACAAACCGGAAATACCGAATCTTTTGCAATTGAAGTCCGAATGAAGTAAAAACCATTTTTGTTGGAAAGAGGACGACAAATGCTACCCTTGGAAAAGGCAAACAAGCAATGGAGATTTTGCAAAGAAATGGAAGAGAGAAATCTTCCGCAGGGTTGAACCGGCAAAATCTCCAATACCGAAAACGCAATAGGGGACGCATATGAAAACCGTTTTCGGTGAACATAGCCTTGTCATGACAAGCACGACAAGCACCAAGACCACACCACGATAAGAGAAAAATAAGAACCAATAAAGATGATTGCATGGATGCAAAGGTTTGTGCTCTATATGATGATACGATCATGATATTCGGTCGAGAGCCCCTCTTGATAGTACGGTTATCTATCCTATAAACCGGTCTCTCACTAAACAATATGAGACTGGTAAAATAGAAACCCTATCAATATCATACCTTTGCCTTGCGCATACATCCACTTGAGGTCGATGAAGACGATCTTCATCTCCTCAAGACGCACCACCTTCCTCGATTACGCTTCGGTGAAGATTCACATGATGCTTCCCCATACACCAAGATGGGAGAAGCACCCTTCACTTGGCCTTGAGTGATGATCAACCCGCACAAAGCCTTGATCAACACAAACTTTTCTTCTTCCCTTAACCTTGACTCCAACAAATGGAGAACAAACAAGCTAATGGACAACCTACAAATATAGCTCAATATAAATATTAGTCCATATAGATTGTCATTAATTACCAAACCATGCATGGGGGCAACCATGCACTTTCAGAGGCGCCTGTGGTGAATTCATCAATCTCAAGACCTGATCCGCCGGCTCAGTATATCGGAGGTGCTCATAGGGGTAGGGTGTGCGTGCGTGCGTTCATAGGTGAGTGTATGCACGTGTATGTGAGGGTCTTTGTTATAATGTGTTTCACAAAAAAAAGTCATCATCATCAGGTTAGACACGTTTTTTTAAAGGAATTAGTAGGCACGTACATGAGTACAGGGTAATTAATAGGGAAATAGCCACTTAGCCAGGCCCAACCATTAGATTAATAGAAGCCCATTTAGCGATCAGGTTGCAGACCGGGATCACCGTGTTGCACGGGCGAACCCTATTTGCCGCCTTTAGCGGCAAATCAACCTTGTGCCGCGCACCCCCGCGCGCGGTATGGGCCGGCCAATTCAGCCCAATTCGCTTTTTTTGTTCTGTTTCTGTTTTTTTCCATTTCTTTTTTCTATATCTATTCTTTTTCTTTTTTTTCTTTTTAAATTTCTTTTCGTTTTTTTTTCTTTCTTGTTTATTTCATTTTAGCTTTTCGTTTCTTTTTTCATTTATTTTTATATTTTCTTTTTTGTTTGTTTTCATTTTTATTTTTCTTTTCTGTTTCTCTTAATTTTCTTTTTTGTTTCTTTTTTGTTTTTATTTTATTTTTTGTTTCTTTCATTTTAATTTTTCGTTTCTCTTTTCATTTTCTTTTTTATTTTTCTTTTCTATTGTGTTTTGTTTTCTCGGTTTCTTTTTTTTTCATTTTGTGTCTTTCTTATGTTTTTTCTTTTCTTTTCTTTTTTCATTCTATTTTAAAATTCTATTAGATTTTGAAAATATTCATTTTTAAAAATGATTGAATTTAGAAAATGTTCAAATTCAAAAAAATTCAAATTTGAAAATGTTCAAATTCGAAAAATGTTCAGATTACAAAATATTCATTTGTATGTGATTTTGAAAATATTCATTTTGATAAATGTTCAGATTTTTTAAATATTTAAATTCGAAAACTGTTCATATTAATGATGTTCAAATTTAAGAACGTTTAGATTTTAACTTTAGAAAATGTTCACTTTTTAAATTATTCAAATTTAAAAAGTCTTTAGGTTTTGAAAATATTCACATATTATATTTCCTATTTCAGTTTAGTTGATCAGATTTGGAATTATTTTCGAAAAACATTCAAATTAAGAAATGTTCAAATTTGAAAATGTTCATAATTAAAAAATGTTCAGATTTTGGAAATGTTTAAAACTAAAAATTGTTTAGATTTTGAAAATGTTCAAAAGTAAAAAAGTTCATGTTTAAAAAATTGTATATGATTTGGAAAATACTTATTTTAAAAAATGTTCAGATTTAAAAAATGTTCAAATTTGAAAACTATTCAGATTTGAAAAATGTTCAAATTCGAAAACTGTTCAGATAAAAAATATTAAAAAATATTTAAATTAAAAAATTAGATTTTGAAAATATTTAAATTCTAAAATGTTTATTTTTTAAAAACTTGTTTAAAATAAAAAAAATGCTCAAAAATAAAAAATGTTCACGTTTGAAAATGTTCATGTTTAAAAATGTTTATTTTCAAAAATGTTCAACTTTAAAAATATTCAGATTTTCTTTAAAAAATCATATTTTAGAAACAAGAAAAAACAACAAAGAAAAAAAGAAAAACCGTACCTGCTACTGGGCCGCCAAAATACGGCCCATTTAGCACCGCTGTAGGGATGAGGGTGCGCGGCGTAACCGCGGTTTGCCGCTACGGCAAACACCAGGTCCCTGCTGCACGCATGCACGATCAGCAAGAATCGGATCGTTTCCTTTTTCGCCCGTGTTGAAACTTCGAGCTTCTTGCCGGCAGCCAAGCTCCAATCCAGAGTCTAGATCGATTGTGTATTGAGTACTGAGAAAGGCACGGCAAGCCGATAATCTACAAACCGGGTAGTAACGATCGATCGGATACACGACTTGATGACCGGCCATCCGGCAGCTGCATTGTCAGCATGAGCGACGATGGAAGAAAAAAGGTCGGGCATTTCGTCTCGCTATTGCTGATTTGATCATGTCGCCTATCTCTAAACATTAGATCTCAACAATTAATTAGAAAATTTTGGATTGCTCTCTTGCGTTTGTGTACAAATGAAGAGGAAACATACTTGACATTCATAAAATTTCAAGCCAACTGCTTCGAGCCCACAACTAGATGAGCACGCCGGTAGCGCAAATGGAAACGATGTGCAAGCAAGTGAATCGAACAATTCTGATTCCGTAGAAGTTTATGCTTAAACTGGTAAAGATATTCCAGTGCAAAAACATACAGAACAAATGACAGTTATAACGAATGAGTATAATCGAGACCCAGATAGACGGTTATTTTTATCAGAACATGTTCTAGCCATAGTCGATTTTAGAGTGATTGGTTTCACACACTTTTTAACATCCAAACTTTGAATAATGATACACATACATGATAAGGAACTAGACGAAAAATATATTATCAACATGTTCTATCAATTTTGTATTTATCTTTATCTTTAGCAGCACAATAAACATAATAATGGTCAAAGTTTCACCATGGAGTAAGTGAGAGGAAGTAACACGCAAAAAAGATAATTCTTATTATTTAATATGACCGTCCTATCTATTAACAAGGATATATCACTTTCATTTCAAGACATCATAAGATTTATTAAAGTTAATTAACCTGCATACAAATCTAACTACAAGTAAAAAACTAGAGTTCTATTTAGTAATCGTATGTCAGTTGCAAACTACACATGGGTATTATGAAAGATGACATTACAGTCATTCCTGCACAAATTTTAAGATAGTCAAAGATGTTACTCAATGTAACATTTTATTTACCAAAATGTTTAGGATAATTGTAGAGCCATATTTTTTAATTATCAGTCAACTTTTTTTTGAATATTTTCAAAGACGGATCCCTCGCGTTTGCGAGGGCCACCTTTCTAGTTATTATATACTAAAAGCAGGAAACGGGAGTCTAAAATAGAGCCACCACATTAAGCCACATCACTCCAATTATTTTTAACAATTGGATCTAAAATATGTGGCTGCGATTTATTAATAGTTTAAAGTTAATTAAAATATTACCCACCTTTGCCACGCATAAGTCTGTCCCGTTAACAAAAACGGTTCGTCAAACTGACTATATAAAAATAAAATAAAACAGGTAGCTTCTTCTCAACGCAGCCAGGAATCCCTAGGTCAGAGGCCATCAACTAGATCGACCAGGAAGCTGCTGAGGCGGAATTAATCTAAAGTTGGCCTTGCGTACAGTACCCTAGCGGAACGCCGGCGCCAAGGGTTTGCACGCACATTACGTCGCTGGACCGTGTCCTTCCTCCTCTCTTGGAATCACCTCTGCCGATGATGAGGAAATGGGTAAATAGCCTACACAACGCACCTGAGGCAACATCAGATTCTCCCGTAAGTACATCATCTCTTGCATACAGATTCAGTCATTTTATTCTTTCAGTATACAATGCACAAGAATTGATTCTGGTAATCTTCGTCCAGAGGTATTGCTATAACTGATCGACAGATTAATATAATGCGCCTTATATACTGCTATAACTCATCGACTGATTCTCATAATTGGATTTAGTATTAGTTATACATCTCTTCTCAAATAATAAGATTATCGATCGAGTTTCTAAATAGCGACACATTGTCTGCAAAAATACTAAATCAACCAGGTCATCTTAATCTAATCAAATAGTTTTTCTTTTATGTCTTCTCAATTGATCAAACATATTTTTTCGCAACAACCAAAGACATTGTTGACCTTAGTCAATTGCTGCATTGTCCTATACCTGGACACACAAAGTCGTCTCCGTTGGTTGGTTTAAATGGACATGCGAAACTATTTCTTCTTGGGAACATGAGATGAGATGGTTAAACACCCAACATGACATAGTTGATTACTAGCGAGAAAATCATCTCTACTTAAAACTACTATATACATGGATAGTATTATGCTGTTATTTTTCTTATGCTTGGTGAAGAGAAAGATAGTTTCACAAAAGTCACCAGTGATAGTCATATTTTCAATAACCACTATATAACTTGTGGCCTTTTAATTCGAAAAAATTCTTTATAGAATTTCGTATTTAGATTTTATGTTGGGTATGTCTTTAGTTTTATAGAATTACAGATCATAGAAAACTTTCCAACATTCCAGTATTTATCCGATTAAAAAATATTTTATACCCTCTCAAAGGGGAAATGAATTTTTTGTTGCCAATGCACGGGTTCAAATAGACGTTTGATTAGAAGAATAATGGCATGCCTAACATTAAAATGACACGACATTGAAATACGAGCAAAAAAACATTCGAGATGTAGTGTGTGTGGAGAGAAGCAAACGAGTAAACAAAAGCAGATAAACAATTTAACACTGCCTTACTAACCTGCACTCCAATTTGACCGTCCTAAAAAACAATGATAAGTACTCCCTCTGTTCCTTATTAGTTGACTCTCAAGGGTACATTCATTTGAGAATCAACTAACAAGGAACGGCGATAATAGGAATCAGTCGTAAGTCATAAAATATACATAGTTTTCATTTATTAGCAACATCCGTTTAAAAAATAAATAGCAGTATTTTGGAATGGAGAGACTAAATGGGAGAAAGATAGTTGTAGATAAAATAAAACGTATGTGCTTCCGTGCTGGAAATATTTTTTATATTTACTTTGTCAAACAAGGTTTCGTGTAACCTATTAATTTAAAATACCATCTAAAATTTCATGTTGGTTTGTTATGCAAATTAAGCAAAACACACATGCACATTAAGGGGGTAGAACCTTTTTTGTATATGTATCTATAATGGACACAAGCAAAAATATATCATGAATTGTGTAGATAATGCATCCATTGTTTCAATGACCATAATTATTGATGCACTATAAAAATTTATTCGCAGGTATATGTGTAATTTGTAAGACTCACATATATGCACTTTGACTCTAGAGTGATGCAATATGCCATTTACATATCCACTCTTTTATTTAATTTGTGTACTACTGGTGTTATTATGTCACTAAGTAAAAAAGTATAAGCATTATTATCGTAAACTCTCTTTTCCTTTAGTGGTCACTTTATTTTTAGAAATCTGAAAATCATACTTACAAGTATCAAGAAAAATCAGGGGGAAAAAAGATGACGTCAATGATGTACCCTACAATTAGTTTTGATATGTGGACGGGTAACTATAAGCAGATTAATAGTTTTTCATTTTATATGTAGCTCAAAATATAAAATATTTTAAAGTGAACTTAGAATATTAGGATACATCATTGAGAACATAAAAAAAATCGAAAGTTTTTTTCAAACTTGTAAATATGGGTTTTGAATTTTTTAAATAAAGAGATCACTGAAGCTCGGGAGACCTTTATTTGAAAATAAAGGGACCAGTTGATCTCGGCATCCCTGCTCCATTATTATGGTGTTTTTTGAAATAACATAATAAAATTTACATAAAAAATTAAAATATTCCGTGTGCACCATATTTTTTAGTATAAATTTAATATGGCTAGACAATACTTACAAATAATAGATAACTACATTTTTACAGATGCATGAATTATACTATGACACTTTTAACACACAAAAGATGTTGCACTCGCATTTGCGAGGGCAACCATGCTAGTTGCTAAAAAAAGACGGGACCCAATACCCAGAAGGCCCAAATAGCTTATGTTCTCTATTCGCCACTATAGCTTTTTTGGTTCACCGCACGAATCGTTCGTGCCGCCACCAGTCGCGAAGACCGCCATCCATCAGAGATGCCAGTTGGAGCTGACGGCGGTGAGTATGGTGCGTGCGGCATAACAAGGGCGACGGGCAAAGGTAAGCCATGACGGTAGGGATATGCAACCCAGTTCTGGGCCCGTCCGGGCCGATCTGGGTTGGCTGTGTCCTTTCCTCTGCGCAAGGAGCATGCGGGAGCTAATGCATAAGGAAATTTATTGTTGAAACATGGAAGGAAGGTCAAAATTATATACACGTTTCCCATTCGAACAATTTCAAAAACCCATGTGTTTTACATGATCATCCCTATACAAATTTAGGCCCTCTTGAGATTGAATCATTCTGTCGTGCATTATAGAATATGCATATCTTTGTTGTCCACCGGACACTGATGTTCTTTTAGCTGTTACGATTTAAATTGCATGCATGTATATTCATCGATTCGCACCTCCAGATTCTGAATCTCAAACGAAAGTTATTGACTGTGTACACCGGACTGGTACGTTGTACACTTTTACGCGCCAGAATGTTGACAAATGTATATGAGAGCCTACGTGATATGCAGGTGACACAACCATAAAAATAGAGAGTAAATTTAAGATTTCTAGGTGTGCCATCACTTCGGGCCTATAAATTGAAGTATTGAACCATAATAGAATGAGACGAGAGCCAAAGGATGTGAGTCGTGGGGGCAGTAACTGGAAGGGCATTTGCTTCTGTGCGACCAGGGCTACGGACTCCATAGCATCAATGTATGAGTGTATGAATATACAAGTGTGCATGAGGTGAAAAGCAAGCAATAAAGAGCGCGAATCAGTAACATAGTCGAGTGCAGCCCTTTTCATTTTTTTAACTCTCACGTCATGCATGTTCCTCACAGGCACACGAACACATACAACCGGCCAATTGTGATCCATCAACAATCAATGGCCATTTTAGAAAGACACACACCTCGTACTTCATTGACTACCCTTCACTCGGGGTGAGAATGGGAGATTGTAGAACCCCATGAGGTCAATCACCATCGATCTTACGATACCAGACTATGATTGAACCGGGGACCAACTTATGACCCACAGGGGTCGCATCGTGGACGTTGAGGAATGGAATTTGTCTCAGATTATAGATTAGAAGAAAGAGAATTTGAGTCTTAGCCTAATTGGAATTCAAACCGCTGACGCCGCCTGTCTTGCCTAAAAAAGATGAGACCCAATGCCAGGCAGACCCACATCGCTTATGTTCTCTCTTCGCCACCCTAGCTTCTTTGGTTCGCCGCACAAACCGTCTGTGCCATCACCACTCGTGAAGATCACCATCCATCAGAGATGCCAGTCTGGATGGAAGAGGCGACTTTGTTTCCTGAGGAGAATATACTATCACGCGTCATTACGGGAGGGTGAACCCGTCCGCCATTGTCCTCCTCGTACCCACCAAAGAATGGAGACGTGCAAGTGGAGGAACAAATGCTACCATCAAATGATTGAGTGGTTCCGTTGATGATCATGAAATCGTTGTTGAAGCAGGAGACGTAAGAACTAATCCCCCCATCTTTGAAGGTCGCACGGAGACCAACCTTTAGCGAGGCACGTACCAATATAGAGGGGGATAGTTCTCTTCGCACCTTTCTTCTGCTATAGATTCTCCGTACCGATACATGCACCCGATTTCTATGAAATCCTCGAAAGAGGTTTTCATCCCACTTTATAAATAAAGTCACATGCTTTCTACGAAATCAACATCCACAACCTTCATCTACTCAGTATGTTGCAAATATCCTGCTTTATTACTATCTAAGAGTTTTATCCCGGGTAGACCCACTTCGGATTGTGGGAGAGTTTCTTATTCCTTTATTTGTATCCCAATAATTTCATCATCACATTCCAGAATGTAGTCCTATTCGAACTCCAAGTACCGAGGTAGTAATCCGGCTTTGCCCAAGTACTGAGGCTCTAATAATCATCACCACTAATCTATACCTAATAATAAAAGCGCTAAGGTTTCTTCCTCCCAGATTTCCGTCCGTCCTTGCTTTGGTCGTCCGTTGTTTTGTATCATTCTATTTAGTTAATCCGTCTTTTGTCCCGCAAGAACATGTCACACCCTCTGGCCGAGGCCTTCCGTTCGGGGCCATCCCACCTAATCGATGTGCCTACAAGTGAGCCCAACTCGATCCGAATTAGAGTTGGCACATGAACAGAATACCCATCGGTTACTACTAACTTGAGTCGTGCTATGTGTCCGGTTTTTAGCAGTTCGTCCTTGTGATGCACTAGTAGAAAAGGGGCCTTTAGTCCCGGTTCATTTGGGCCTTTAGTCCCGGTTTGGGACCCGGGACTAAACAATCGGGACTAAAGGTAGTCCCGGTTCCGGTACGAACCGGGACTAAAGAGTCACCACGTGGCCCGCTGCTGGTAGGCAGACTTTTAGTCCACTAAAAGTTTTTTCTTTTTTTTTAATTCAAAAAATGATTTTATTTTTCGAATTTTTTGTGAATCTATGAATTGTTAGACTCGATAATCTCTCACACCGGTGCCTCTTAATCACACTTAGTCTTTGGTCAAATTCCAATTTTGGTCGAACTTCCCGGTCGGTCACCCATCCTCACACTAATCTACCCCTAGCACGCTTAACATCCTGGTTCCTTACCATCCCCCTTCCTATAATCTACTTCTAACCTTATGTGTATAGTATGGTATTAATCATACTAACTCATGGATAATGTGGGTCACACATTTTTATAATTTGAATTCTAAATAATTATTTAAATATACAAAAATGACTAACTAATCATAATATTGAATAAATATAAAATAAAATGTGTTTTATTATTGTCTTGACATTAATTCATTTAATATGGCATAATTCATATCTTTTAATCTGTAAATCGAAATTGAACAAATAATATGTCCATTATTATCAGAAAAATATGAGGAATCCAAATATGACATAATTATTATATTTCTAATTTATTAAAAAAATCTGAATTTTGAATCTTTTTGAATTTCAAAAATCCAAAAAAAAATCAAAACAGCTCATAACCTTTAGTCCCGGTTTGTGCCCCGAACCGGGACTAAAGGCGCGAGCATATTTAGTCCCGGTTGGTGTCTCAAACCGGGACTAAAGATAGACCCTTTAGTCCCGGTTTGTGCCCCGAACCGGGACTAAAGCTGCTCACCCCTTTAGTCCAGGTTCCAGCCACGAACCGGGACTAATACCTCCATTCGAACCGGGACTATTGGCATTCCGGGCGCTAGCAGCTCGAACCGAGACTAATGCCTGCCATTGGTCCCGGTTTGTGTTTGAACCGGGACTAATGGCTTTGGAGCTCCTTCCGAAAGACCCTTTTTCTACTAGTGATGTGTATAAGTAGGCAAGTTGACCCATGGATTACATTCAGATTTTTTTGGTTTATAAAATAGGAAGAATCATGAAATCTAGATATAGGAAGTTTGATTTACTTATATATACAAGTTTTACAGTGATTGGCATTTTTAAGAACCGTCCATCCACCCTGATCCAACGGTGTTAAAATAGGCGGTACAAGACTGATGGTACCACCAAAAGTGAGGGACCGGTACCAACAACACGTGGGATGACGGTTGGTATTTTCACCAAAAGTGTGGGACCGGTACCAACTCAGATATAAGATGTCCGAAATCAGGGTATGGATAACTGACGGCGAGATAGTTTCTTCAGATGACGGTTGGTATTTTCACCATTCCGTTCATTAATGTTGACATAAACCAGGATGGTAGGTGTGAATATTGTACCAATCTGAAATTTAGAACCTCTTGCGCAACATAAGGTTCTTCTGGGTTTATAAAAGAGCAGTCGAAGCCACAAAAAATGTTAAACCTTAGAGATGGGCATTCCTTTCGATTTGCATCTTACTTATGTCAGGCTTAGGATGCACTGGGATTTGAGAGTTCAGTTGATCTCTGGAACCTTGCGGGACAACATCAGCTAGCTCTTTACTGCTCTGATCGATAGTACTTCAACCCTCTGGCTTGCTGTAGAAGTTGGTGTGCTTGAGTGAGCCAATAAACTAGAGCGCTTGAGCTCACGCTGAGGACAAAACGTAGTCCATTGTGCGGAGTATTTAGATATGAGTACTAACTCATGACTTAGCTTGATTCAATTGCTTATTGTTCTTATTTTCTTATAATTGTGATTGTGAATTTTACCTATTTGGTGTCCTGATTTGTATCTGTACTCAGTCCGTTTACTTATTGCTCCTTCGTTCGAATCTATTCCGAATACGTCTGGATGTAACCAAGTATTTTTTTTTTTTTTACTTATTATACCACTATCTCAATCACTTGATCCGTCAGCGACTCCTGATTAGTTGCAAATCACCAACCTATGGGTTAAATCTGCGCACGTTGCATTTTGGTAGTGTTGTGATGTGTGTTATCTAAGCTAGCTTTCATGGAATATCTGGTTAAATATTTGAGACTACTCGATTGGCTCTGTATAATAGCCATACATATTTAAGTCGTATGTGGGACTACGGCTGACCGAGTCACCGACTCAGACTCTAAGACCATCCACTATGTGTGAAAAAAGCGGTATGAGAAAAGGGGTGCAAACTGGCTATTGAATCGGTTTAACTTATAGTGAGGCATCGATTCACGAAATTCTACTTTGGCTCCCGACCTCATATGCTTGAACCAAATAAAAAATGAAAAAATAGTAAAATAGTTTTAAAAATTCTGAAAAAAATTGGCGATGAATATATAAAAATTTTATACATACCTATTAAATTTGGTGATGAGATGACATTTTTTCTGCTCTATGTAAACTAGACAAAATCACTGACTGAAAAGATATTTTAAATATTATTTTGATCACCGGATTTGTTTTTTTTTTCGCGGAGCAGCAGAAATGTTATTTCGGCACGAAATTTTACAGGAATATAGAAAGCATATATATGTTTGTCACCAAAAGTTTCAGAACTTTTTAAAATGAATTACTGTTTTCGTTTTTTTAATTAATCAAAAGCATATGAGCTCCGGAGTCAAAACATCTCGCCCATGGATTCGTGCCTTCTACAATAAAAGCGTACGCGCTTTTGTGTTTGACTCATGGGATTAGAAAATAATTTCCTGCATTGCATGGCTCAGTCTACATGGAAGAATGAGGAGGAGAGATGAGAACTTTTTCTCCTACCAGGGCCCCAGGGCTTCAGTGGTGAGTTTCATTACATTATATTCTTTCTCCTACCAGGGCCCCACGGCTTCAGTGGTGCGTTTCATTACATTGTACTCCCTCCGTATGAAAATATAAGATGTTTTACCATTTCTCTTTCCATCCGTATCTAGACATGTTTTAGTGTAAGGTTTGACACTAAAACATGTCTAGATACGGATGGAAAGAGAAATGCTAAAACATCTTATATTTTGATACAGAGGGAGTAGACAATTGCCTACCGATTCAAATCTGGCAGCTTTTGACACTGAATCGACCATACATATTGTATGCCTAAGGAAACTCGGTCGTTCTTACAGAAAACATGAGCATAGTAATTAATGCATTTATATTTTGTGGGTTGTACAATTGTACAAAGAAAAACAAATTATTGAAAAAGTAATTTCATGGCCAATTAAGTATATTTAGCTATCCAAGACCGAAATTCTATGTAAGTGTTTCGGGAAGCCCTATTATTTATCAAACTAAGACCAATAACATATAGTTTAGGATATGAAACGAGCAATATGCTTCCACATTCTGATTTCACCACTACCCAACATTTCGATTGAAGAGGTGAACTGATTAGCAAAATATTTTGTTCAAATTTGCGTGCCGGACAACTGATAGAATTGAAGGATGTGTTTTAGAGCAGCTATGAATATGCTACAGTCCTGAACACCACTTAATTCGGTGACATGTGCACATGCATTGCGTACGTGGGAGTACATTTATGTTCTATAGATTCCATCTCTTCCGGCCTATAAGATGAAACATACTAGCTAGTACAAAAAGTCAAGAGGCAACATGTTACTTTGTGTGACATATGAGTTTGTAAACTTAATACTTGGAAACTTTGAAACAAAGGAGATTGTGTGTATCGTTTCGATGCAGAGGCCGGGACATTGTTTCCCTTTTCAAAAAGAAAAAAATGTTATGGGTTATTGGCTCTAGCAGTGATAGGCCTGAGACATCGTGAATCATCCGGTTATTGGCTTCACTTTGATCGCGCTACAAAGACTACCAAACTGTTGGGACCAATGATATTGTATCTGACTGGCAGAATATTGATGCGATGTTTGAGTGACTAGTGGGTTGAGTTAGCGTAGTCCCCGGTAGGAGCGTGTGACCAGGCGCAGGACGTTCAAGGTCGCATGTACGAGTACAGATATGTGAGGAGGAAGAACATCAAGAACGAGCACATGTAAGACAATATGGGTATGCACGAGTGTCACTTGTAGTTTAGTTTTGTCAGTTACTCAGTTTGCACTTGCACGAGAAATGTAAGTAACAGGGTAACAACGCAATTGGCGGCTAGAAATTTATGTGTTACGTACTTATCCATGTCGAGCATGTAAAATTATAGAAACTAGCGGAGTACCAGATCATGCTCCCTTCTATGATGCTCCTTCTTGTCTCGCGTTATCGACATCGGACCAGATGTGGATAAGGTGACACATAAGGTTTCTTTTTATTATTTAGAATTTTGGTTAGGCTAATGATCTGAATGAAAATTTTGTTCTGTTAAATCTGAAAATTAGTTCAAACCTTAGTTAAATCTGAAAGTTGAACTGAAGTAGAATTTATAACTTGCGGTATCCCTGTCTAGCAATCTCTCTTCTGCCATATTCAGTCCCTATTTGGATTGCAGTAGACATGATTTCTGTAGGATTACAATCCTTAGGATATGCCTTTGAATCAAAGGAATGCGAATGATTGGATTCAAATGCCTCAATCCTATACGAATTCAAATATCCACTCCAACCCCTTTTTATGACTTAGTTGCGTAGGATCGAGCAATTTTTTCTGTAGTTTTACTGTGTTCCATCCAAATGACTACTACCATACTTTTCTTATGTTTTGCAATTCTCTATTTTACCCATATAAACATGTGAGAATCCAGTGTTTTTGATATTTCTACGTTTTTAACCTACTGTGATTGAAAAGAGAGGCTCTCAACTGAATAAATCCCAAGAAATGACGCTTCCACTGAAAGCACCAACTTACCAAGAGGCCAGCGATGAACGACATAGAGTAGTTAGTATGTTCATGCTCCAATTCTCTTGTCAACCGGTTCAGTAAAACCACATGGGAAACACAAACTTGGGTGGCTGAACCGTGACGGATTTTATGATATGGTAAATGAGGTTTGGACAAAACCAGTACGTCCTTGGTTGCACACAAGTCCAAAGGTGGAATAATAAATTTGTTTCATGCGAAGGGGTTGGGCCCGCCATACAAATGGTATCCTTAAAAAGGAAAAATCACGTCTTTCATTCATTATCGACGAACTTGAAGAGATCGTGGAAGGTCGGCCCTTGTATGTGCAAGAAATTGAACTGAAAAGTCAATCAAATACACAACTTGAACACCTATTATGAGAAGAATAGCACAAATGGTACCAACGATCAAAAGCTCAATTTATTCTTGAGGGAGATATGAATACGAGATACTTTCATAATGTGGCAAATGGCCGACATAGAAAAAACGTATCCGTCGTTCTCTCCAACAAGATGAGGGTGTGATCGAGGGGTTTGAGCAGATTAAAACATACATCACAAGATATTGTAAAGGTTTATTTGGTTCACCCGAGGAAGGAAACTTCTTCCGTAGACGACACATATGATACCACCCAAGTTTTGGATGAGGAAAATACGTTTCTTACTGCGCCCTTCTCAAAGGAAGAGGTCAGAAAGGCGGTTTTCCAAACGGAACATAACAATGCCCTTGGACCGGATGGCTTCCCTGCCGAGTTTTACTAGAACTTCTGGGAGGTCATTAGGCTGGACCTACTAGATTTGTTTACATGTTACATGCTGGACAACTAGACTTGTTTCGCCTGAATTTTGGTGAGATTATTTTGCTGCCAAAGATTAATAATGTTGAACGGATCCAACAATATATAGGCCGATATGTCTACTTAATATTAGCTTCAAAATATTCACTAAGACTGCAACCATGAGACTAAATTCGGTGGCCGATAATGTAGTATGTCCCACACAAACCACTTTCATGCAAGGAAGACACATACTCGACGGACTAGTCATCCTACATGAAACGGTGCACAAGTTACACCAGAAAAACTTGGATAGGGTGAAACTTAAAATTGATTTCGAAAAAGCATATGACAAAGTTAAATGGTCAATTTTCAACAAACTCTAAGAATGAAGGGTTTCTCAGATGATTGGATCGAAGAGCTCTGATCTGTAGATTTTTCACTAGAGGTAGCGTGGCCATTAATTAAAGTCAATGACGACATCGGTCATTACTTCAAGACAAGAAAAGGATTACGACAATGGTACCCATTATAGCTTATACTATTTAACATAGTGGGTGATATGCTTGCGGTCATGATTGAACGCACAAATGGCCTGATTGAAGGGGTAGTCCCACACCTCGTTGACAGGGGACTACCTATTCTCCAATATGTGGATTTCAAATTTATTTACGGATCATGACATCAAAAAAAGATAAGAACCTGAAATAAATGTTATTAGCATTCGAGCAACCTAGAGGTATAAAAATAAATTTCCACGAAAGTGAATTCTTCTTCTTCGAGGAAGCCCAAGAAATGGCCGACCAGTATGCTAAGTTGTTTGGTTGTGAGCAAGGTCAATTTCCTATCCGGTATTAGGGAATTATGATTCACTATTGGAGATTGACCAACGGGCAAACGGTGAATTTTTTAAAACTGGTCGAGGACCGCTTGTAAATAAAGTTAAGCACTTGAAAAAGAAAAAAATTTAGGCGGAAGATTAGTTCTAGTCAACTCGGGAGAAAGTAATATGGTACTCCCTCCGATCCATAAAAGTGTCGCCGATCAGAGGGAGTACTATATATGATTTTTTTTCTTTTAGTTACCCAAGGGAGACTTACATATATTGGATATATTTTGGTCAAGATTTATTTAGGAAAGAGACAGCTAAAAGAAAAAAGGACCGACTGACTTGTTGGCATGTGGTTTGTCAGCCCAAGGATCACGGAGGGCTAGGTGTTCAAGACCTTCAGGTTAAGCTCACAACTCTCCTAGGTAAATGGTTTTTATGATTAATTCTTACCGGGGATGGGGTTTGGCAGACTTTCCTAAAAGGAAATACATAGACGCAAATGCTTTATTATAGGTTTATTGAAAATCGGGTGATTCTTATTTTTGGCAGGTCTAATGGCAACCAAGAAACATTTCTTTCGCTTTGGATATTTTTCCATTAAGGATGGTAGATTAATTAGATTATGGGAGGATAACAATTGGAAAACGCGACACTCCGGGAACAATATCCAGCTCTATACAACATTTTCTGTCACAAGAGTGATAGTATGGCTACAGTTTTGAAGACATCTCCTAATGTGATGTTTAGACGGGACTTAATTGGTCCCAAATTTTCCGCATGGAATGCTCTGTTAGGGTGACTAGCTATGGTCCGTTGTCGCAAGGTTCTGATGTATTTCATTGAAATTTACATGTCAATGGGAAATTCTCGATAGATTCTATGTTTAGGTGCTTGTCCATCAAGATGTGCAAGTCCATAATAATAGGAAAATTTGGGAAATGAAGATTCCACTTAAAATAAAAATATGTGGATGGTACCTCGGCAAGGGGTATTGCTTACTATAGACAGCCTTGTAAAACATAACGGACAATAAAGTACAAAACATGTTTTTTGTCATCATGATAAGACAATTAAACACTTGTTCTTCGTGTTTCTTTGCCTGTTCTATATGGACAGACATCTAAGTAGCTTCAAACTTGTATCCGCCACGTAGTGTGGCTAATATTTTTTGGCAACCGGCTATGTGGTATAGTTTGCAAGTTTCAAATTATTCTTAGGGTCGGAGCGCTTGCCATAACATAGTCGCTCTAACTTTGTAGAAATGATAAGTTTTTTAATAACAAAAATTTCTCTCTTATATAGGTCGTCTACCGATGTACACACCTTGTTCATTCATGGTCATCTCTACATCGCGCGAAGTTTCGCAACCTGTTTACGAAGGTGTCTATTTGGTTGGAAGATACACTGAGAAATATTTTTATCTCACATGGTTGGAAGACCTCCACCTCCATTGGTGTTATATGAGCTCTCCGATTGATTCATGTAATTCAGCAGTAAATGTTTACATTTTATTTATGTTTGGACTTCTTTGCCTGCGTTCAACTTTGCAACGTAGAGGTCAGGTATTACACTTAATATCTGCAGGATGGTTTGTTGGCATCCACAAGTATATCCTCCCAGTTTTAAAATATATTTTAAGAAAAAAAATGAAAAGTAAAAAATTTAGATAAAAAGTTTCGCGCGTACATCTGACATTCTACATTCTCATGAAGTTGTTTCACGTAAAACAGATATTTTCTGTCATGTGTAAGAAAACAAAAATGCTGCTAAAAAAGCTTTTGACGAGATTTTTTAAATTGTTTTTACACAGGCTACGAGAAATGTCGTTCTTTCACGAAACTTGGTTTGCACATATAAAATATTAATTTTAAATTTTTTATTGACATGTCATAATACTATCTCATCTCCTCATCCGTTGAATGCTCAGCTCTCTCTCTCTCTCTCTCTCTCTCTCTCTCTCTCTCTCTCTCTCTCTCTCTCTCTCTCTCTCTCTCTCTCTCTTCTCTCTCTCTCTCTCTCTCTCTCTCTCTCTCTCTCTCATCCATTGAAGCTCTAAGGAAGAACAACAGAATTGGAGATGTCAGATGTGGAGGTGAATGCGGTGACCCCGTACACCACTGCATGTGTAGCGTACCAGTCGTTGATATAATATTCACAAAAGGATTTATCTGTAAATATTACATCCCTCAGAGTAGTACAACAGAAATATTGCGGGTCCAAGGTAACAGAATTGTGGAACAATTCCACTTGTAATATTTGAAAAGATGTTGTATGAGATTTAATTTGTATAAAGTTGTTTTGAAGATAAGTGATGATGATAATCAAAGTTTTGTGAAGATTTAAATTTTGAATTGTATGGAATAAGATAAGATATGAATTTTGGAATGATAAAATGTGTTTGTTTAATATGAATTTGAATTCTAGAGTTGAATCAAAAGTTTAAGAATGTGAATAAGAATAAGATATACAAGAGTTGATGTGATTTGAATTTGAATTTGAATTTGTCTTAGTAGGTTTTTAATATGGGTGATAACCCCACCACTCTTTTATAAACTAGGGTTTTGAAATAGGTGACTAAGGTTATATCGATTTGTCTCGACTACTGGTCAGTGACCTACTTCTTATGTCATTGACGTTTGTCGGGCATCGACGTCCTTGTCATTCTTTCACAAAAGCGCGAAAATTATCCAGGTTTTTCAATTATGCATGAATGCAAAGATGCACAATTCCCATATCTACCCTCTCGGATCTTATAACTATGGGGTATTACAGTGAAGTAGTCAGATTCGGAGAGCCGGGCTATGTAGAGGTTGGGTGTTATACTTTGTATCTTCTGGATACACAAGGGTGGTATTTTGGCATCCAGAAGTATATCCTCCCAGTTTTAAAATACATTATAAGAAAAAATGAAACGTCAAAAATATAGATAAAAAGTTTTGCGCGCACATCTGACATTCTATATTGTCACGGAGTTGTTTCACGCAAAACCGATATTTTTTTGTCGTGTGTAAAATGGACAAAAAAAATGCTTCTAACAAAGATTTTCACGAGATTTTTTAAAATATTTCTTACATAGGCTACGAAAAATGTCGTTTTTCACGAAACTTGGCTTGCACACATAACATATTAATTTTTCATTTTTATTGACATGTCAAAATACTTTATCCAGCGGCAGGAGCATATGTTCAATGTGCTCAAATGTGCCAAAGTAAATTTGCCCACTATACATTGAAATAAAGTTGCCCTTTATCGGGAAAAGAGAAGTGCAGACAATTCCCTTCTCGCAGGCATATGGGATCCTACTGCATTCACGTGCTATCACTACACTACAACAGTAAAAGCTCGGACCTTTCTTTCCGACGGTACTGAAGGTCTGATGCCGAGCCCACCCATGGACGCCACCATGGAGACGGAGGTGACAATGCCCAGCAGCGGCGTCCTCCTCCTCCTCCTCATCATCATCGCCGGCGTCCCTGGGGTCTTTGTTCATCTTTGGCGACGGCGGGGTGATGGCGGCGCGCCGAGCCCTCCGTCGCTCCCACTGCTGGGCCACCTCCACCTGCTCAAAAAGCCAATGCACCGCTCCCTCGCCGCGCTTGCGGGCGTCACAACCAAGGTCGCGCCGCTCCTCTCGCTGCAGCTGGGAACGCGCCGGGTGCTGCTCGTGTCGGCGTACGCGGCGGCCGAGGACTGCTTCACGGCGCACGACGCCGCGCTCGCGGACCGGCCGCGTCTTCTCGTCGGGGAGCACCTCGGGTACGGGCGCACCACCGTCTCGTGGGCCTCCTACAGAGACCACTGGCGCCGCCTGCGCCGGTTCCTCGCCGTCGAGATCTTCTCGGCCTCCCGCCTCGCCGCACTCGCCGCCGACCGCCGAGCCGAGGTCGCGGCCCTCGTCGAGAACTTGGTACACGACGGCGCCACCGGCGGCGGAGTCACCCTCCGGCCCAGGCTCTTCGAGCTGGTGCTCAACGTGATGCTTCGGGCACTCACCGCACGCCGGCACGCCGGCGACGTGCTCAGGTTCCAGGCAATCGTCGAGGAGTTCTTCGTGGCGAGCGGCGCACCCAGCATGGGGGATTTCTTCCCGGCGCTGCGGTGGGTCGACCGCCTCCGCGGTGTCGAGGCGGCACTGGCGAGGCTGCAGGCGAGGCGCGACGCTTTCGTCGGCAACCTCATCGACGAGCACCGGCGAATGCGCGACGCCGGTGGCCGAGACGTGGAGAAGAAGGGCGTAATCGACGTGCTCTTGGAACATCAACAAACCGATCCTGAGTTCTACACTGACACCGTCATCAAAGGCATCATGTTGGTGAGTGACCTCTTCTGCAAATGCATTCGTGAGTCGTGACACCACCATGGTTGTAATGTCTGATATTCAGGTACTGCTCACCGCCGGCACCGACACATCGGCGCTGACAATCGAGTGGGCCATGGCGCAGCTGCTGACGCACCCGGAGGTGATGTGGAAGGCGAGGGCCGAGGTAGACGCCATTGTCGGCACCAGCCGGCTGGTGGAGGAGTCAGACATCACCAACCTCCCTTACCTCCAATGCGTCGTCAAGGAGACCCTTCGGCTCTGCCCGGTCATCCCGGCGCACGAGGCCATGGAGGACTGCACGGTGGGCGGCTTCCGCGTCCGGCGCGGCACGATGATCCTCGTGAACGCGTGGGCGATCCACCGGGACGGCAAGCTCTGGGATGCGCCGGAGGAGTTCAGGCCGGAGCGGTTCATGGACAGAGACACAGTCACCACTCCCATGCTGCCGTTCGGTCTTGGCCGGAGGCGATGTCCCGGTGAGGGGCTGGCGATGCGGCTAGTCAGCCTCACAGTGGCAGCACTCGTGCAGTGCTTCGAATGGGAAGGCGGTTCCATCGACATGGCCGAAGGTGCCGGGCTGTCGATGCCAATGGCGAGGCCGTTGGCGGCTGTCTACCGGCCACGGGAGTTCGTCGAGACTGTGCTCTCTGCTTCCACCTGATGTACTGGACACAAGTTTCTTCTGAAGAAACGGAGAAGAAATTAGATTAAAATTGTTTTGCAGTGCTGCACGCATGCTAGTGTTGTTTTTTAGAAGAGTACATGCAGCGAGATTGCATCAAATGATACTGAACATTATAAAATCACAGATGCTAGTGTAATCATGTTTCAGTGAATCAGTATTCAGTAATGGGAAGAAAGCCAGATGCAACTTTATAGGACGCCACCAAATTTGTGCGCTGGATGTATTCCACTGTATTGTCACTATCTCTCTGTGCAACTTTATAGGACGTCACCAACTTTATACTCCGTAGGACCGCGACTAGTGATGCTCAGTGAATCACTGTTACGATTAGGTGGAGTAAAGAAATTATATAGGGCGCTCAGTAACAGCTGTCCTAAATTAGCAGTGTCCTAAAAACCGTTTTATAGGGAACGAACATACCAAAATCACATTCCAATAGTGATGCCCTACCGCGCGCCCCCTGTCCTATCCTTTCTTTTTCAACGCGCGTTCACCAACTGCCAAGCTGAAACGCATTCCGCCCCCGCGCCGCGCCCGCCTCGCCACCGATTTGGCCGCCGCCGGCCGCCCTCCACTGCGAAAAGTCTCCGCAGCCCCTCTGCGACCTATTCCCCGCCGCCAAATCGACCGCGCCGGCCTCGGACGCGCCGGCGCCGCCGTGAATCGGAATCAAAGCTCTGCTGCCGCCGCCGGTGTTGGTTCGGGCTTCTCCGTCGCCGCCCTGGCTCAGGATAGCCGGATCCGGAGCGTCCCCGCTGCGCGCCCTGTTGCTTCCCCACCGCCCTGCTGCTTCCCCGCCCCCGCTGACGTGCGTGAGTAGCTAGTCCTGCACCACCTCCTACCCGCCGAGCTCCTGGCCGTGCGTGCCCGTCGAGATCCTGTCCGCCGACCTCCTGCCCGCGCGATGACGCGGACTTGTCGACGCACTCCTGTCGCTCCGGCTCGGCAAGGTGAGCTTTGTTGTTTCCCTTTGTAATTTAGAAGTAGATTGTAGATGCTGGGCTAGAAGTAGATTGTAATTTAGGTTGTGCATTTATAGATGGTGGTGTTTGACTACACCACGTACGATGAGGAGTTTGATGCAGAAGAGGAGGAGGACATTGCTATGCTTTTGATGGTGCATAATAGGATGAACAAGAAGCCGAAGCATGGAGGTTCTACAATGGGCCGAGGATACATTCGGAGGCACTGGGAAGAAGCACATGCCAAGCTCATGGCCAACTATTTTGTTGATAGACCGGTGTTTCCCGAGAGGTATTTTCGACGCCGGTTTTGCATGAGCATTGATTTGTTCAAGCACATCGCCGAGAGTGTCAAGCTGCACGACAGCTTCTTCAAGCAGAGGAGGAATTGTGCCGGTGAACTTGGGCATAGATCATCAAAAGGATCTCATTGAGGAGTGGTGGGTATGGAATGGAAGGCAAAGATCAAGGCCTTGTACTTGATTCAGTGTTGTTGTATGTGAGATGAATAATTTGATTAATTATTTGTGTGTTGTTTGATGAACCATTTGATAAACTATTTGTATTGTGTTGTAATAATTAAGTACTATTTAAATTTTATTTGCTTGATATGTATGTGCAAATGTGTAAAAAGATGGATGGAGGGGCGCGGCCGCGCTACCCTAAAATAGGGCAGTTGTTGGAGAGGAGGTGCCCTATTATAGGGCAGCTGGTAAAGCAGAAATATTTTTGGTGCCCTGTTGGGCGGGTTTTGATGTGGTGAGTAGTATAGCTGGTTCCTTTTGCGCTCTCTTACCTTGTCTCTATTAGACGAAAGTTGTAGCGTGTCTCTATAAGTTGTTAGTGCTGCTTGCCGCCGCCTCAATCGTTAACCCCCTTCCCTCGGAATTCCAGATTTGATATCTTGTGAGTATTACTTGCCAGTACTGTTTATAGTACTGACCCTTTCAGGGCTGCTATTCCAATGCAGCTGACAAGTTTGAAGTCTGACGACGTTAGCTTGGGAATCCCTCCGGCTTGGCCTGGGCAGGGATATGGTGCCTTCGTTTATCTTCAGGACTCTTAGTCCACATTTGTATTCTTATCCGTAGCCGGATACTATTCGCTTCCGCTGTTCCTTGGTTATTTGTATTGTATCTTTGTTGTTCTTGACTCAGTGAGTCATTGTTGTATATATATTGTTTTGTGGGTTACATCGAGAACTGTTGTAATGTTATCACAATTCCACCCGCATAACGTGTGTGTTGCGATGTGCACGTTATGCCTGGTGGGCGTGTCCTTTAGGATCGTTATTATGCGGATTTTGGCTGGAATTGCTCAAGTCTGCATAGTACCGATCTTGGGGCGTTACATTCCCAAACGGCAGCAGGAGTTGGCCGCTGTTATCCATGGCCTAGGGTTGCCCTCCGTGCTTGGCTGCACATGTCGCCCGAGCTTTTTGTTCCTCCTTCACTTCACTGGAGGATCATCTTCGATCTCGGTCTGGGATACCTCGCTGGTGTCCCAAGTGGTAGAGTCTGCGGTGGTGGCGTTGGTGCCAGGACCTTGAGGTCGGCCGGCGATGACGACGACGGTGTTGAAGACTAGGGACCTGATTGCTTTTCTGTGTTTCTTTCTAGGGTCCCTATGAAATTGTGAAGGCCTGTTCTTTCAAGGTCCTTAGCACTGCCTGATTAATGCAGTTTCCAGGGCCTTTGGGTATGTTCCTGTTAAAAAAAACGGCAATTCTTACGGCAGACTGCTAACGGTGGATCAGATCATTGTACACCTGGGAGTAGGAGGACGCGCGAAAAGGGCGGAAACCCTAGCCGCCGCGCCGCCTCCCGCGTCCGCGCCGCCGGCGGCCGGCTCGCGCCACCTCCTCCTCCCTCTCCCCCTCCTCCCGCGTCCGCGCCGCCCCCCGCGGCGGCCGGCGCGGCCCAATCCCTCTCCTCATCGCCCCCCGTTCCCATCTGTCCTCTCGCCGCCGTCGGCGCGAGCCGCCGCACGCGGCTCGGTCGGTGCCGGCGGCGGCGGACCTCTTCAACCCGCGCTGGATGAAGACCTTGCGGGGTGGTCCTCCTCCGGCAGCGGTGCGGCTCGGGAGGCGGCTGGCCCGGCTATGGCTGGGTGGCGGCACGACGGTGGCGGTGTCTGCGGTGCTGCGGGGCGACGCAGCGGCGGGTGCCGGCGGGCAGCAGAACGGCGAGGCTCCCTTGGCCCAGGTCTAGGCCCTTCGGGCCCCATCTGCGTCGGGCTGGCCGGGCTGCTGCCTGCTCTGCAACGGACGGCAAGGTAGTTGGTACTGATGACGGGCAACGGTGACGGCGGGCGGCCTGTTGCAGCGTGGCGGCAAGCTTCGCGGGTCCGTTTCGGACCCGGCCGGACCCTATCAGGACTGGTGTGCCCCTGCGGGAGCTTTACGGGCCCGTTGGGCCCGGCCGGACCTTACGGGGACTGGTGTGCCTTGCAATCGCGTCCGGTCGACTACCGTCTCGGCGGTGGAGGTAGTTCCCTCCCGCACGGCCGCGGCACTGTTGAACTCGGTACTCCCTATTCTTCGCTTCTGTCTTGCAGTCCTGTGTCGTTGCCTTGGTGAGACGACGATGGTGATTCGTATCCGTGGTGGCGCATGTTGGCGGGTGGTTGGTCCGGTGGAGGTGAGGCTTCGTCCTCGTTGGCTCCAATGCTACGGATTGTCCGGGGTTGCGGATAGGGTTTTTCGGGAGAAATCCTTGTCAGCTCGGCTGACACCGGCGCGGTTGCCGCCTCTGGGTGGCGTCCTCCCTTCCTGAAGGGCGCCGTGGCTACCCTTCGTCCGCTTCCCTCTGTGCCGGGGGAAACCCTATGACCTGTTGGTTCGGGCAGTAGCGTACGCTTCCTTCTTCAAGGTGTTGCTTGGCACTCGGCGATTCAGCACTAGGAGCGTGGTGGGACTTCTTCGGAGGGCGCAGCGGCTGCGGATCATCGTAGTTTAGTCAATCCACCTATGTCTCCTTCTGGTTTCTTTTTTTTTTTTCTTTGTTTTGGGTGCGTGTTTGTTGTTGCCCCAGCAGACAGCAGACGTGGTGTCGTGTTTGTATCAGCTGGTTGTATGTTGGTCGTTGCTTTATTTATAAAGCGGGCCGAAAGCCAATGCCTTTCTCTGCGACGCGACACGCCGACCCATCCCGCAGCTCGACACGACATCCCTTCTGTTCTGTTGCCCACCACGGGAAGAGTGCTAACTGCCAGCCTCCTCTGCATCAATGTCCATCACCATCCTCCACCACACGGCCCACCCCACTCCACTCCACTCCACTGAGCTCACCTCACCTCGGGGCAAGGTTGGGATGGAACTGGGAGCTCTAGCTTCTCCTACGCCATGGCGTCCCCATCTCCTACACCTCGCGCTCGTCATCTTCCTCTGCCTCTGGTCAGTGATGATTTCCTTAGCCTCGATGTTTCCCTTTCGGTTAGCATCGGTTCCAGATTTCCTATCGCGCATCTGATTGTCGACGAGATTCAGTTGTCCAAGATCGTATGCTTCAAATCTGTCAATCCTGTGCGAGGATATGCAGGATTAGTTTATCACAGTAATAGGAGAGGGGAAATGTATTGTGCTTGTATAGCTGTTACACACTTGCAGTTCAGTTCCGTCAGGCACAAGGAAACACAAAAAATGGATCCTGAATGAGCCACAGGTTATCTCCCAGTTCCGTGCACAACGACACACAAACCGACAGCAGAAACACCACTTCGCTTATCAAAATACAAAAGCTCTTGCAGTTTTCGTTTGAGAGAAAATATAATAAGACTTGAAGTCTCACTCCGTTTCTAGATATGCATGTCGACGTCTGTTCTGCCCCCCACATGGTTGGTTTGCCTGTGTTGAACTGTTGATCAAGATTCCACCTTTCTTTATTTATTATTGATTGACATTATTCCTAGCCTACCATTTATTAGTAACTTTCTAGGAGATTATTTAAATAAGTTAACCAAATATTCTTCATCAGCACACTTCTCTGCTCTTGTCAACCAATTCCTGTTCTAGTCTGAAGTAGGATAATTGTATGTGAATATTAAAAACAAGTACAAGAGGTAAGTGCTCAGTATTTGTCCCTCGAAAAGGGGAATATATCTCGGCCTCTGCATCTGTTGAACAATAGTTTTTAATCTTTCGACGCCGAACAGATACTACCTAAAGAGAAATAACTGCAGTTAGTTCTGAACATTTTCAGGGTTACTTCTGAGGCAAGTGAACAACTTGCTGAGTTACCACCAAGAGGATGGAATTCATACGATTCCTTTTCATGGACGGTTGATGAAGATGCATACTTACAAAATGCAAAGATCTTGGCAGAGAAGTTACTCCCGCATGGATATCAGGTTACTTGCCACAATACTTTTAATTTTGCTCTGGAATAACAAATGTGAACAAACAGAAACCGGATTAACTTTTTGTCCCATGTCTACTGGTAGTATGCAGTTATTGATTACCTGTGGTACCGCAAGTACGTTGATGGGGCATATTCAGATTCATATGGATTTGACAACATCGATGAGTGGGGTCGACCATTTCCTGACCTTCAAAGATTTCCATCATCCAATGGTGATAAAGGATTCAGTCAACTCGCCAGTAAGGTTCATGGGATGGGGTTGAAATTCGGCATCCATTTAATGAAAGGAATAAGTACGCAGGCTGTTAATGCTAACACACCCATCTTGGATATTGAAACGGTATGGTTCCATCTTTGAAATGCTACTAGATTACGAATAGGGTCTACCATGCTTTGCGGAAGGACGCTGTCCTTGTCATAGCATCTCTTGTTGTCCATACAAAATTTCCGGCGCACTTCAAAGAATCTCATGGACTTTCATTTTATTATTCTTAGTGTTTTATCTTGTTATCTTTTTCAGGGAAAACCTTATGTAGAGAATGGTCGACAATGGACAGCTCGTGATATAGGCCTGATCCATAAAACATGTGCATGGATGCAGCATGGATTTATGAGTGTAAATACAGACATTGGAGCTGGAAGGGCCTTCTTAAGATCTCTTTACCGACAGTATGCTGATTGGGGAGTTGATTTTGGTATGCTATTTCTAAATATTTACTTCACGTTAGTTGCATGATCCTCAGGATACCAACTAAATATTTCTAAAATGTTGGGAATAGTTGATATTTCTAAAATGCGTCCATAACTGAAGTTTGAAGATATGGTTTTATACGTACCATTCTTGCAGTGAAGGTTGATTGTATCTTTGGTACTGATTATAGCCCGAAAGAACTAATCACTATTTCTAAGGTAAATAACTTCACATCCTAGAGTTAGTTACACAAGTCCTGCTGAAATTGGTGCACCTTAAGAATCAGTTAGTTCTCACTTTGCAGCTCCTGCAAGAGCTTGACCGCCCAATAGTCCTGTCCATCTCACCAGGAACTGAAGTCACTACAGCATTGGCTGAAAACATCAGCGAGCATGTTAATATGTATAGGATAACAGGAGATGATTGGGACAACTGGAAGGATGTTAGTTCACATTTTACTGTGTCAAGGTAAACCAGAACAGATATTCTTTACATATGTAATTACGACTCTTTATTTGCTAATTAGATTTTATTTGGATGTACTCTAGTAAATAATAACTTATTTCTTTTGCATATTGTACACAGTGCCTTAGCTGCTGCAAACAAGATCGGGGCCACCGGATTACGCGGAAAATCTTGGCCAGACTTAGATATGCTTCCATTTGGCTGGCTAACTGATCCGGGTGACAATTTATATCTTTCCTTCAGTATCATATTGCTGATTCCCCTTGCCTCCTGTGGCTGCTAATCACTTCCCTTACCAAAAAAAGAAACTGTACACAGTTGTCTAGAAATGCATGTTAGTACGTTAGATATGATATGAACTGTACAATGCAGCATTACTTATGCTACTTTTGAGTTTTTTTTTTTTTTTTGCCATCAAACCTGGGGAGCTTTATTGATTACCACACAAGAGTTTACAATCAGCCTGGAAGCTGTTTAACAGGAAAGGCGGACATCCATGAAACCAGCAGTCTGTCCCAAGAAGGGTACAGGCATGCTTCGCACATATGTCCGCAAAAGAGTTCGCATCTCGCCTAACATGCTCAATCTTTTTTTTTTTTTTTGAATTTGGGTTTGTGCATTAGTTAAATATCATGTCATGGTTACAACCAGCATTACAATCTCTTTGAACTAGCTCCACCACGCAGGGCAAAGTTGAGTTCAGTAAAACACCCCCACTCCACACGTTTCTACAAAATCTGGCAATTTCATGAGCTACACAGTTACTAGCTCTATTCACTTTCTGAAATTTATAGTCTGGTAGCAGTCCCAGCAGCTCTCTCGTATCAGAAGCAATGAAAGATAGCTGAGATTTGCTTCTATCCTTCTTCCTTAGTTCATCAATTACCGTTGCATTATCACTTTCCACAATCACAGGTTTTGCGGCTATTGCCAGGATAGCATTTGTACCTTCTAGAACAGCAAGACCTTCTGCTATTTCAGGTGAAAGACACTGAGATATTACCCCCCAGGCCTGAAGAATTACTACACCATCTTGATCTCTCAAAATGGCACCCCACGTTCCACTGTTATCTTCATAAGAGAAACTAGCATCAACATTTAGCTTTTGCCACCCATCATCAGGTTTTATCCAGAAACCCGGTGCTTCTTTTATTTTCTTTGGCACTCCATCTTCAGAAGAGAACATAGGTTTCTTCCCTTTATAATCCACGTCCACCCCTGGCTTGTTAACCTGCATAAACGAGGATAGATACGATTGGATGAAAATTGCTGATTGTTCAATACTGCATTTTCCATCACCAAAAATCACGTTATTTCTCAAGTGCCATGAACGCCACGAGAGGAAGAGCAGCTTTGCTCTCATCTCTTCATTGCACTGGTTTAGTAAAACGAGTACCCAATTGTCCCCTGTAAAATTGAAGGCATTTTTTTCTGGTAGAGACCAGGCATCCCTTAAACACTGTCGTAACGCCTTTGCTTTAGTGCAGGCCACCACGGCATGGTGGGTAGTTTCTGGCTCCCTTCCGCATAAAGTACAAGTCGGCACCACCTCCATATTCCTCCTGCAACGGTGGACCTGAACACCCAGAGTATTTGAAGCCAGCTTCCAACCAAACTTTTTTAGTTTCGGTGGAACATTTGAGTTCCAAATGAGATTCCATAAGGATCTATCTCCTTCAGGTCTTCTGCTGCACGCCACTTGTCTCTCCCTTTCCTGTATTTGCATTCCCAGTTTATAAGCACTTCTAACTGAAAAGATGCCGTTTTTCTCGTGCGACCAGGAAATAAAATCTTCATTCCGGTTTGAGGGGATATTTATCCTCATAATTTCATCTGCATCCGGGGTGTAAAAGAGGGCTCTGACAGTTTCCTCTTTCCAAGTTCTAGTTGCAGGGTTTATAAGATCAGAAATCCATCTCAGCCTAAGGTTGTTTGCTTTCTGTAGGACTTTGTGGTTTCCCCTTGGCAGCCAATTATCACGCCAAATTCTGATTTTGTCCCTGAGCCAATCCTCCAGACTATCCCCTTTTCAGAAGTTCTAGACCATGTGCTATACCCTGCCAGCATGGTGAGACATTTGTCTAAAAACAGTATCAGTTAGATCACCAGAGGGGTAGTATTTCGATTTTAGTAGCCTTGCACACAAGCTCTCAGGATGCTCTAAAAGACGCCACGCCTGTCTTGCAAGTAACGCTTGATTAAAAATCCTCAAATCCCTGAAGCCTATACCACCGTGGCTCTTTGGCAGTGTCATCTTGTCCCATGCCATCCAATGCACCTTCCTTCTAACATGCTCAATCTTGAAAGAAGAAAACTAGAACTAATCTCCCCAATGTCCTCTAAGATAGGCGCCACGATTGATCTTGAATCTTGATGCGAAGACCAGAGGTTGACAACCTCCAAACAGTCCGTTTCCATCACAACATGCGAAAACCTTCTTAATTTTGCAAAGATAACACCTTATCTAAGGGCCAGGGCTTCAGCGATGAGTGGATCAGTAACCCCATGAAAATGTTTACTCCAGGCTCCAACAAATGAAAGGTGAGATCTGGCAATACCTCCTCCACCTCCAATCTTGGACTTCATATCAATGGCGCCATCGGTGTTGATCTTGATCCAGCCCGGATCAGGCGGACGCCAACACTGACCCAAAACTCCTTGTCGCCGAACTGTCGTTAGTTCTAGCGTGAGTAGATCCTCTCTCACCCTCCGCACGACAAGTTCAGGATCTGAGATATCCTCATCATGAGTCCATCGATTTCTCGCTGACCAAATAGCGTACATAATAGAGATAATCGTGCTCCTTTCTTGGTCCGAGAAGATTTGATCAACCACTATATCTTTAGCCCATTTGATCAACCACTACTTTTGAGTTGTACCAACTCAACATTTTGTTGCATCTATTAGGACAATACGGTCGATTATGAATATCTCAGATTGATAGTTCTCATTGATTAGGACTAGGATGATAAATCATGCCGCAAACTTCACGAACAGATCTTGAACATGACATGTCATTCTATATATTTAATTTAAAAAATTCAACTAACATGGTCCTGATTCATGAACTTTCACTTCTAACTTATGCACTAGTTTTCCTTCAAAACGAAACTTAGCTTAGTACCATCGCAAAATTGTGCAATCTGGAAAATAATATCCAGTCTGAGGCTTATATGTAGGGCTTGAGGCCACAGGCCAGTCACACATTGATGGTATTTTCCATTTCATATTATCTTTACCGTTGTACTGAGCAATTTGATGAACATACCTTTTTTTCCCTTTAATAATACAGGTGTCAATCAGGGTCCTCACAGGCCATGTAACCTTACATTTGATGAAAAGAAAGCACAGGTTTGCACTTCTTGATCTTCGTGCCTGGTTTTCCTTTTGTTTTAAAATCATTGTTTCATATGACCTTGCAGATGACACTTTGGTCAATGGCCAAGTCGCCTCTCATGTATGGAGGAGATCTGAGACAGCTCGACAATAGTACATTAAGCATAGTAACCAATCCTACTTTATTGAAGATAAACCATTACAGTAAAAATAATATGGAGTACCTGCATTTTAGTATTCTTATTACAACAATTTGTAGGAATACGTGGCGAATAAACTGACCTGTTGACTTCTTCAGTTCCATTATGTGTACGTGTATGGTGAATCGACTTCCAATACCGGACATTCTGGTCATTTAAGTTCTCGGTATCCTGTACACCTGAGAAAGCATGATGACATGGTTGTGAGTCTCACTTCCTGCAGCAGCGACCAAGCTAATGGATGGTTTGTATTTTCACAAGATGGGAAGTCAGATCATATATGCAGGAACTACAGAATAGAGAATGGAAAAGATATATCATATTGCTTAGGAAAAACACAACCTCATGTTGCATCGTAAGTACAACCCAATAATGAATGGAGAAGTAATCGTGTTATGATTTGTATGATCACTTTCTATACCTTCTAGGGATGATGTTATCATGGACAATGAAGAATACGAAGGAAAGTTCCATTTAGCAGTTGCAGACATTAATGATTCTTGTTTGGATGCATCTGCTAGTCGGCGGCGGACTGCCTCAGAGATCAAGATTCCCATGTTCTCCAGGTGCAAGTGGCATGAAAAGCAGGTACACTGTTCACATTACGGCTAATTGAATTCCCTTTCGATTCTCAGAGATTCTTACATAATGTTGCCGGCTGTGTTAAATCCATAATGTTTCTTAATTTATAACATTTTTGTGGCAACCACTATTGTCGGATTCGTGGGTGCCGATGGACCTAAGTTCTTCCACGGGGATTGAGAGCTAGCCTTCCGACGGGATCCTCCCAAGGGCAGAATAAGCACGACAAGAACACACACGAGGTTTACCCAGGTTCAGGCCACCATTGCGGTGTAAAACCCTACTCCTGCTTGTCTGGTTGTATTGCTGGTGTTGATTGGTGGAGTCTCGAGCAACGGCCGATCCAACCCCCTTCCAACGGAGGCAGTGATCCTACTTTTATAGTGACCCGGGCCTCTTCCCCTTGGCGGGAAGGGCGACCACAATTGGTCAGAAGAAAACAAAAGAGGGTGCGTGGCTTGCTGACGACTTCCTCCAGAGCGGGTCCCTTGACGGGAGCTTTAAGCACCAAAGAGGGAAGGGTCCTGCCGTCCTTCGTCCGGTCTTGTACCGCCTCAGTCTTTAATCATCAAAATGGGCAGACCGCCCCGTACGTAGCTCTGCTGTGTCCTTTCGACATCATCTCCTCCCCTCGCGGGGTAGCCGCGGAGGGGCCTTCGTTCGGATGCCTCGCGAGGCGATCTTGGCGTAGTTCCTTGGTCTTGATCCTCGCGGGGGCAGAGTCCCTCGCGAGGCGCTTCGATAATTCTTCGTGACGGCACGCAGCGTCCGGGCCGCTGACAGCTGGGACAGGGGACCTGGTTCCCATAGTCCCGACAACTATCACCATATTGGTCTCACAGCGCCAACACATGACCATGTAACTACGTAAGTTAGCACCTAATAAGGCAACACTTATATATAGAAAATGTTGTATGGATGTCTCATGGCTTTCACATAGTCCAACATGTAGGAGGGTACATATAATAATTACAAGAGTTAATTGATATCAATAATATTTTCATCTTTATTTAGTACTTGATGTTGTATCACTGTTACACATGTAAATAAATAGATATAGCTCATCATGTCTTACATCTGATTTATTTCTCCACCCAGTCATGAAGTTGCCACTTTCTTTAAATTATCTTGGTCATTTACTCTAGAGAAAGTACCTTACTATGATGAAGTCCTAGAAAACTGGTCTCTTATCCTACTTTGCTATTTAACTCATGCTATAATTACTTACACGAATAATTGCAGATGTGGCAACTGAATGACAAGGGTAACCTTGTGAGCAGCTATTCAAGATTATGTGCCACAGTGGAATCCAGCATGGAAGGAGGTACACATGGCAACATTCTTGTTGTGTGAATTTGTTTGGAAAATGTTACAGAGTTGGCACAAATCTCTATGCAGTTGGTATTACTGGACCGCGTGCATGGATTGCAACTGGAAGTAAAGGTTAGTGATCGTTTATATCCTACAGCCTACATAAGATCCTACGAATCCAATCCTTTGAATTTTTTGATGAGAGTGATCGTTTTTGCTAGATCTGTTTCTGGAGTAGTATGTTTCATTGATGCACAATGTCTTCTTTATGCACTTACAATAATAAGAGTAAATTTGGAGTTCATTTGAGTGTAAACTGAAAAACTCACAAGCTGTAAGATTCATAATATTTTCTGCGTAAGACATCAAAATCCTTTTTAAATTATCAAATAATTGTTCTGTTATAATAATATTGCTAGTGGTCTTGTCACCTTTTCGTAACATTGATATGCACAACTTAAGAAAAAAAGACGAGAGGAATTTTATATGTTGGCTTAGAAAACAGTATTGCAAGAACATGAACATATTAGCTTATTTCTTAAGCTGGGAAATGGTACTATTTTTTCGTTAATAAACTAGATGATACCTCGCGCATTGTTGTGGAACATTACCATGCCAAAGAAACAACTGTGGACAAAATTCACTGGGATGATATAACTTTTTATACTTTTCCTACTCTATTTACCATCAATTTATTGAGTAGATAAGAAAAGGTTTTGAAAAATAAGTCGAAGGAGTTTATTAAATATATTTTGGCAATATTAAAAATATTAAAGATGTCAAACGGGTTTATGAAAAAAACTTTTGGGAAGTTCACCTTTTATATACAAGTTTAATAAATCATTAAAAATATATTTTGGCAATATTAAAAAAATGTTTGATAAAACATGATAAAAGAGAAAAGGTTTTTCATAAATACTAGTTAAACATTATTGCAAATTAAATCTGGGGTTGCAAAATGCAATGCACATAAAAGCAATGATGTGATGACGATGTCACAAAATGCAAAAATACATGAAATAACAAAGGGTATATATACTTGGGATGTTACACTATCATAGCAAAGCACAAGATCTTTCACATATCAGCTTAACATTGTACAACAAATATTCAATCAGTTTACCAAGATCGCAATTCTATAGTATACAGGGAAAAGATCAGCCGCGAATACCATGATGAAACCGTTACTATGAAGTAATTGTATGAGAGAACTGAACGTGAAGGGAAAATAGCATGTTGTCAGGACAATATCTCCTGTTATAATACAAAGACATCATTTTCTCAGGATTATTTTTCTTGTGATCTGGCACCACTTTATGTAGAATAGGAAGTTATCCCATATAAATATTATACCATCAATTATTATTGGGTGCCTCGAACAAATACATCTGGTTCCATGCTGCAGGAGAAATCTTCCTGGCCTTCTTCAACCTCGACTCGACGAGCAGGAAGATCACCGCAAGAATATCAGACCTGGAGAAGGTTCTCGGGACGGCGTTCGTACGTACACACTCGTGCAGCTGCACTGAAGTTTGGAGCGGCAGGAATCTCGGTTCCATGAAGGAGGAGATCTCAGCAGCGGTGAATCCACACGGCTCGGTTCTGTTTGAACTCATGTGTTGAGGTTTCTCGCGGTGCGAATAAATTGTTGGGAGCCTACAGCAATGAATGTCTAGTATTGTTCCGAACAGCGTGAACCTTGAATAATACAGATCTGTGTACTGACCTACTGGGCCTTATGTCGGGGTTCACCTTCATCAAACTGCTATACCCATGCATGAACCTGATGTGTTCCCAATTGGGGTACAGATGGGGTAGCCGCTTCACATGTTCTCCTCCTAGTCTTGGGCATCGACTGTGCAATGCAGCACTGCACACATAAAAGCAAAGGAGCCAGACAAATATCTGCCGTACCCGTACGTGCTCCTCTATCATGGAGACACTTCGTATGAGTAAATTTTTTCTTCGTTGTTTTTTCCCTAGTTTTTTCGAAATGGGGATCACCCCAGCCTTGGCATCAAAGTGGTGCATATGGTTCTTTATTCCTTTATTTAAAAGTTCGTCCAAAAAGTGTTACAAATCATGGATCACATAGCGTGGCAGCAAGGATCAACCATCTAAAAATACAAAGTGATGGGCGTAGTCGATACATCATAACGTAAGTCTAAAAGGAAGCCGCCAGCCGAACTGGTTGAATAAACCCGCTGCTACCATCTCCAAAGTGTTGCACCCAGAATCCATGGCGAGGCGCATCTCCACTGGTTGGAGATAAGACCACGTACGGATCCAGTGCGTCGCTAGAGGGATAACCTGCAAGAAAGATGGATTTTACTGTTTGTTAAATACAAAGTCATTCCGTACATTCCACAAAGCCCACAGGCAAGCACAAACCCCCACCCGGATAAGATTAAGATTTTTTTTGGGTAGGCCCTTGAGCCAATTACCAAAAAGATTAGTAACGTTTTTGGGGTGATAAGTTAAAAGACACTAGTAGGCCTTGGCGCGGCGGCACGCCGCGCCCGTGATTGTACATTTCTTAACTATTGCATAAGAAAACTACTCAAATTTTGTTAATATATTTTCGCATCTTGTTTCTTTTGTATCGTAAATGCCTCCCAAATCAACTGGTTAACTTGTCATATGACTCTTACAGTGTGCCTCACACACGGTGCACATATCAATCCGTGTACAAACCATTTTATTCACACGCCAATAGCTTCTTTAAAATTGACATTCTTTCCAAATAGAAGAACTACAATTTATGGTAGGTTGGGTCTTGCTATGGTTTAATGAATTAGAACGGTGCATATTTTCGTTCGAGTCGCCTTCAACGCTCTATATCTACTCTTTTTGGGGAGAATACGTGGGCACAAATATATCATTCTTACCAACAAATTTTGGTTCAACCAAAACACACTTTGTCATGTCAAGATACACACATGTTGCGAATAAAGAAGCTGAGCAATTTATCTTTAAGATATCAACATACAAAACTGTATTATATCACCATCTCTTTCTCATCAAATTAAGACAGCCAAACACAACAAACTCTTAGAAATGCGCCCCAAATAAGCATATGAATTTTTAACTTGAACATACAGGATCACCAGACTTGCACCGCATCAAAACCTTCAGTTTTCTAAGATGAACAGTAAACCATAGCAGCTCAGCTGAATGAGCTACAAATACAAAACGATAACAAAAGCCTGCAGAAACCACTGCCTTCGTATCACCACGGAGGATCAAATGGTTCAGATACCATGTCGACCCAGATTGCTTTGCTTCGTTTGCTATGGTTTATGTTACCTTTGAAGCATGTTATGATCTTTCTTCCATGCTTTATCATCTTGTACCCAGTTACCACCAGAGTCTAAGAGGACAAATATGTTTGAATATTGTATCCTGCTAAGCAGAAGGTATTACCATCAACGTCCATGCTATGACAACAGAACTTGTTGTTCTATGGAAAATAGTGAGATGTGCTCCATTCAGTTAAGCTTCCAACATCAACCAGTCAGTTAAAATATTAGATTTACATCTCTCAGCTATTTGAACCCAACACAATAGCAGGAAATAAAACGCTACGTAAACTGTAACAAACACGTAAGGAATTCTAGGAAAAACAAAACTTTAACTCACATGGCTTCAGCCTGATCATGGAAAACTTGGAAGTAGCCTTGTTTTAGTAAATTATACGTAAGAAAACAAAAAGGATACGAAATCGATCTGAAATATCAAAATATGAATAGAACACTGTACTACTGTACTATCGGAGAGCGTTGTTGACAACATGGGTGATACGATTAGCCATATATTGCTAAGCAGTAACCTACTCACCGCCAATCCTTGAAGACCCATACTTGCCGCAACCAGCGGCAATTCGGTCACATCACCTCCCATGACACGCATGCCTGCTGCTAATACAAAAAAAAGGAAGTGTGGTAGGCAAGTAAGATTCAGTGACACTGGATGCAAAGGCTTGGTCAAATTTTAATTAGTTTTAACTAAAGAACTCTTAACCTAAGTATAAGGCTGCAAAGTACATTTCATAGTAATCTTGGCCAGGCATTCCATCCTTATGTCCCCACCTAGAAGAACAAGGAAACTTCATCAATGCGGTGACGTTGGCGTTTAACAAACATGGAAGAATAGTTATCTTTCCTACCCATTGACCATATCAGGAATGAGACCCCTACCAATATGAGCTCTAATGATTGGACCAAAAGATTACAGCAAGGAGAAAACAACCACACAAGTGAGCCAATCAGTATAATCCATTTAAAAAGTATGCTAAGAGGTATTGAATGTTGCTAAAATTAGAAGAAAAAAATGATAAAAGATAAAATAATACAGCACATACACGAATAATTGGGAAAGTAGAAGATAACAGTAAGTTAACCATATTCAGTGGCATTTCTACCAGCAAAAATTGACATACGATGCCTGTATTTTTATTTCTTATGATACCATTATCTCACCCCAACAAACTCTAAGCTCCATCAAAATTTATCTTGTCCAAGTATGAGCATAGCTTAGAGCAACCATTGCAACAACACCACCCACTTCTGGCAATTCCTGCAGAAAAGAATGTTATCTTTTTCTGAAGATGTCAGAATACGGAAGAACTCAAATGTGAAGATGAAGTTGTTATGTGCTAACCTTCAGGTCAACTTACCATTGCCTCCTCCTACGCAGTATTCTCTCTAGCACGGAATAGCATAGAAAAATTAAGACATTAGCCAAGCATACCAGATATACATAAATACATTGACATGCATCACTATTAATAATAAGCTAAGTTTTATTGTGCAGAAAACGATTAAGTCCAAGATGAAGAAAAATCACATTTTGTTTTTCCAAAAAGACAGGAGGGCTGCATGTATATGTATTATTAAGAAGAATAAAAACCAAGTCCTACAACAAAGACAAAGACACCAATCATAGCTAGCAGAAAACAAAAAAATACATGAGACTCTCCCGATAGGAATGGCCTAAACAACAAGGACCACTCCGTAAGAAGTAGCTCCTTGGCCCCTCCCAGGAGGCATTCCTCAATAATTTCCTTGCACTATTCTACAATGGCGTGTAAAGGAGCTTGTAGTTGAAAACTTCATTTTCCCTCCTTTCAAATTATCGAAGGCATTTGGACCACAACAACCAATGCCCTTTTGTTACCTGGCCTCACTTCCCCGACCACAAATCTTGAGTGGATTCCTCAATTGGAGTTAGGCGTTGAAGGCCTATCTAGTCCAGGAAATTGCTGTAAAAAATGCCCATGAAAACAAAAATCATTTCTTAGTATCATTATCGTAAGTTGAAGTTAAGCAGAATCAGTCGACATGCAACTCCAGAAATATAAAAGGCATGCTTTATCACAATGTATCACGGTGCGCTCATCCAGTATTGCATTGTTAAAATATTTTTCCGTGCCCAAAGAAGATTGTCCAGAAATATTACTACAAAATACAACATATAAATTAATGCTGGAAAGAAAGCAACAACATAGATAGCAAAATTGGAGGTAGCTTACCAAATAAAAAGAATCTTAAGAAGCATGGTAGCAACGCACCTTCAGGCAAAATAAAATCCTGAGGAATAACATGGATATTTAATTTTAGTTATCTTCCAAAAGAGTTCCTTGAAGGTGCTTTCCGTTCATTCACAATAAAGGGTGTCTTTCTGTTACTCCAACAATTTATACCCCTGATTTTGTCTAAAGAAATCCTAATATGCAAATAGAGTTGCCTTTTTCTGGTGGATTTATGCTATCAAGATATCTTGTCAGAAAAGGACATTTGGGAAAATGAAGCAAATGGAGGACTTTATGATGCCGCAGGTTGGATAGTACACTGTAGAAAATCCAAAATTACGGAATACGACCATAGGTAGGTAAAATAAATTCTATAAGTAGTGATGTTTCGACCAGCGACTAAATATTACAGAAATAGAGTAATTTACTGTCCAGTTTTTAACTCAACTGAAGAGGAAGAGAACAAAATACTGCCTTGGCTTCAGCTAATAAATCAAAAAAGTCTGACAAGGATTTTTTCTAGTATATGCATATCCGGTTTGCATACAACGATAACATTTTCGTGAACTGAAATGATAAGTAAACATTTATGATATTGACTGAATTAGCCGTGTTACCAGAACAATTGTCTGTATTGCCAAATCAAATACATACATAATACAACATGCGCATGAAAAAGGGAGAGGCAATGAATAAACATTGCAATATAATTCAGTTGACCTGCGTAGTGCCATGGCCTCTGAAGCCATACAGACCAGCCTAGCTCTTGGTGACAGAGAATCAATTCATGGAACACCAAACCTGCAAGAACCAACAAAGATGCATATATCAGCTAGCTTCTGTATATCCTTACAAAGTTGCGTTTGATAACAGTACTTACAAAGCAATTAACCAAAGTTCTGATTGTTAGGATAAAAGAAGGAGAGCAACAGCTAGCAAACAAAGCATAGATGCTATGAATCGAGCATGTACGTCGCTGAGTACAGACCTTGTACACCGAAACAGAGAAAAAACAAAATCTATACAACTAAGAAACAAAAACAAAAAAGAGTTACCAAATCTTACACGTAGGGCCTCCTCTCCGGCGCTGCCGTCGGCCTCCTCACAGCTGATCTGAACGAGCACCAGGCGAACCCATGGAGAAAACGGCGTCGAACTCCATCAGTACCTACACCCCTCGTTCCACATCCTCCTGATCTCCGCCACCACCGTTCCTCGCCCTTGGCCACCACAAGGAAGCAGCGGCACCGGAGCAGCCGTCGATGGGGAGCTGAGATGCGGCGAAAGAGAGGAGTACGAGGCCACCGCGCAGAGGAGAAGGCGGCTTGCAGGAGAGCGGGCATGGCAATTCGCCTCCCCACGGGCCGCCGCCTCCTCCTCTCTCCCGCCACCGGCAGCCAACCCTCGACCCGGCCCCACCCCTCTTCTCTCGCGCACCCCTCCCAGGTTGTCCAATCCATGAGTGAGAGGGAGAGAAAGAGGCGTGAGATAAGGGAGACGTGAGGGACCTGAAGAATACAGAGGCAAGAAGAAGAAGAATGAGAATCGAGAACTGCTATGCCGGCCAGAAGATAACAACCCATCAAGCCTCCAAATTGACTGGAAACACAGCAAACTATCAGGCGCGTACACGAAAAAATGGCAAAAAAAAGAAAGAAGATGCTCAACCCGGCAGCAGATGAACTTTGCTCGAACTCAGGAGCAAGAAAAAAAAAGAAATAGAGCGACCATGCGTACCTTCCACAACCTCCAGCAGACCAGCCGGCCCTTTGCCAAAGCGGATACTACGACGACGAGCAGCTGGAGAAAGATCAGACACATCGCGGGAAGAACCAAAAGATCAGACACATCACGGGAAGAACCAAACCGAGGAGGAGCCGAAGAAGACTCCATTACAGGCACGGGAAAGAAGCAAACACGATGACGGCAAGAAAGGCACCCATAGCAGGCTAGAGCGACGTAGTGCAAACCAAAAGCAAATACTCTAGCCGGGAAGAAAAGAAAGGAGGAAAAAGCGACAACAAAGCAGGGGAAGAGAAAACATGATGAACTACCACCCGGAGAGAAAGGAAAGGAGGGAAGAGCGACACCTAGACCATCTGGAAGCACCAACGAGTAGAAGGACGTGGACCGGAAAAGAATCACCAGGCAGGAGAAGATCGTGGACAGCAAAGTAACCACCAACGAGAGGGGGATCGTGGACAGCAAAATCACCAAATGAATTAACGGGAGAGGGGGATCGTGGAGAGCAAAATCACCAAATGAATTAACGGGAGAGGGGGATCGTGGACAGCAAAATCACCAAATGAATTAACGGGAGGAAGAAAAGAAAAACAAGCGGAGGTGGAAAGCAAGAGAGCAGAGGAAAAGGCAACCGGCTAGAATTCTCAAAGAAAGAGGCAACCGGGTGAACCGGAAGGAACTGGATGAGCAGACCAACACACCGGTTAGCAAGAGGGAGAAGCGGATCGGAAACCGAATGAAGGAAGCAATAAACAGAGGAGGAGCAACCGGGAAGCAAAACAAGAGAATAAGACAAAGCGAGCAGACGAAGACAAGAAGAGCGAACACATCCGGACCCAGCCAATGGAAAGACGGCACGACGACACAACAACGGAACGTGGCAGTCGTTGATACGCACGGGGAGGCTCGATGGCTGAGGAAGCAGCGATTCTTCAAACTTTATTATAGTAGAGTATGCACAATACGCCATACTAATTTGGCTAAAGGGCAATCAAAGAAAAGATGTTGAATAGTCTCATCTTTATCACAAAAGAACCATGATTTATCTCCACTCCAATTCCTCTTAATCAAGTTATCTTTAGTTAGAATGACTTTTCGATGGAGAAACCACAAAATCTTGATTTTCAGCGGAACTTTAATTTTCCAAATATATTTGCGCAAATATCTTGTGTGTCCATTCAACAAGTCAAGATACATGGATTTCACAGTAAAGAGTCCAGAAGGAGTTAAATTCCAAACGAACACGTCTTTTTCATTGGAAATTCGAACATCCATAAGACGTTGAACAAGTTCCAGCCATTTATCCCATTTGTTACCCGTTAGAGATCTACGGAAAGTAATATTCAGCGTTGTTTCAGAAAAAACATTGGCAACCGTAACTTGTTTACGGTGAACAATATTATACAGCATCGGGTATTGCATGGAAAGAGGCGTATTACCCAGCCATGTATCTTCCCAAAATCTTGTGTTTAGGCCATTTCCCACATTGAAAGAACCCCTTGTGAAAAACTCCTCCTTGACCCGCATAAGACCTTTCCAAAAAGGTGAATCAAAAGCATTTGCAGTCACTTGTGAGAGTGTTTTTTAGTGCAAATATTTGTTATTAATCAGCTCCTGCCACACTCCTTCCTCGTTAAGTAGCTTAAACAACCATTTACTAAGCAAGCATTTATTCTTTAAGTCTATAACTTCTATTCCCAGACTGCCTTCCTCTTTTGGGCGACATATAATACTCCATTTAGTGAGTCTGTATTTTCTTTTGTGATTGTCGCTTTGCCAAAAAAATCTAGATCTAAAAAGGTCCAATCTTTTTCGAACCCCTTTAGGCACCTCCAGGAACGACAACATAAACATTGGTAAACTTGTTAATACCGAGTTTATGAGAATAAGTCTGTCCCCGTATGACAATAACTTCCCTATCCAACTGCTTAGCTTCCTCTCAAAGCGATCCTCTACAGGTTTCCACTCCCCATTTTTTAATTTCCGGTAGTGTATAGGAATTCCTAAATATTTGAATGGTAATGAACCAGGTGCACACCCAAACAACACGATATAATCATCTTCCATTTCTTTTGCCTTGCCAAAACAGAATAATTCACTCTTGTGAAAATTAATCTTGAGGCCAGACAATTGCTCAAAGATGCATAGGATTAGTTTCATGTTTAGAGCTTTTTCTAAATCATGTTCTAGAAAAATTATAGTATCATCTGCATATTGGAGTATAGACACTCCACCCTCCACCAAGTGAGGAATAAGACCTGCTACCTGCCAATCCTCCTTAGCTCTACTAATTAAAATAGCAAACATATCCGCAACCACATTAAAGAGAATTGGGGACAGCGGGTCCCCTTGTCGCAATCCTTTCCTAGTTTGAAAGTGGTGTCCTATATCATCATTGACTCTTATTCCAACACTACCTTTTTTAACAAAATCATTAATCCATTGACACCATTTTGGATCAAAACTCTTCATTCTCATTGGCTATTGTAAAAAGGACCAGCTGACTTTATCATAAGCCTTTTCGAAATCGATTTTCAGTAGCACCCCGTCCATCTTTTTTTGATGTAATTCATGTATAGTTTCATGCAGCACCACCACCCCCTCTAAAATGTGTCTTCCCGGCATAAAGGCCGTTTGTGTAGGCTTAACAACTTTCTGGGCTACCCCGGTTAGTCTGTTAGTCGCTACTTTGGTAAATATTTTGAAGCTCACATTAAGTAAGCAAATGGGTCTATACTGCTGAATCTGACATGCATCTTCTTTTTTGGGTAAAAGGATAATGGTCCCGAAATTTAGGTGGAACAATGGTAACTCTCCCTTGTGAAAGTCATTGAACATGGCCATCAAATCACTTTTCAAAAAATCCCAACAAGCTTGATAGAATTCAGCCGGAAAGCCGTCCGGACCAGGGGCTTTATTTTTTTTCCATTTGCATTACGGCGTCATACACCTCCTTTTCAGAAAAATCAGCGGTCAAAAAAATATTCTCTTCGTCGGACAATTGAGGAATATCAAGTGTTTCAGACTCCACCATAGAAAAATGGTTGGGCACGGGTGCCCCAAAAAGTCTTTTGTAATATTCAGTAATGTAAATTTTTAAATTTTCTTGACCTATAATTGTGCCTTCTTCTTGTTCCAATTGGAAAATCCTTTTCTTCCTATGTTTTCCATTCAAATATTTAGCTCTTTGAGCCCACTTCCTGGACGTGTTTCACTTTAGCTCTTTGAGCCCACTTAGACTCCTCATTTCTCTTAAAATTGCTAACGCCTCGTTGGCCTCTCTAAACATATCCCTTTCTGACGTGTTCAGAGAGATCGTTTCAGCTTTTTTGTCAAGAAAATCAATAAGCTGAAGAAGCCTCTCTTTTTCTTTCTTATACACGCTGCTAAGGTTCTTGGATTGCCCCCTCAAAAAACTTCTTAAATGGTGAATTTTATTTTGCCATCTCTCCATGGAACTAGATCCATGCGAGATAGATTGCCACTCAGCCTTGATCATGTCAACAAAGCCTTCTTCTCGCAGCTGATGCACCTAAAATGCATCTACTTTTCCAAGCACTTTGCTTCATAATTTGCTCCGGAATCTTCCCATATTTGAATAAAAACTGCTGAATCTGACGCTGTTTTTAGCAAAGTCTCTTTTCTGGTTGTTTTTGCAGGAAATTAAATCGGAGAAAAATACCACGTCAATTTTTATGGAAAAGAAGGGCATCGTGCAAAAGATGGACACGAGGAAGCGTCCGAGGGCCAAAAGAGTGGGCCCCACACGGCCAGATTCCTTGGCCGCGTGGGCCCACCTATCTGGGGCCTCGGGCACCGCCTCTCCTTCGGCTTTCGCGTACCCCCTCATATATACGAAAAAGTGGCTGACCTAAGAGGAGGGGAGCTTTCGCGAAATAGAGCGCCGCCGCCACCACGATCTTCGTTTTCGGAGTCAGATTGATCCAGGATTTCTCCCCCGGAGGAGGGATCCGGAGGCCGTCTTCACCGCCATCTTCACCGCCTTCATCTCCATCGACCATGAGCTCCCTCACCATCACCATGTGTGAGTAGTCTGCTGTAGGCACATGAGGTGGATGGGGATTGGATGAGATTGATCATGTAATGATACCCGTTGTCCGAGATCTTAGGGGTTTATCTTGAGGATATTTTTGTATTGTGTTGATGCACTTATGCTATGTTTAATGCTTGCTACTAGGGCCCGAGTGGCATGATTTCAGTACTGAACTTATTTTGCCCCATCATATAATTGAGTTTGGTATTTATCTGCAAAGTGTATCACCTGCTATTATGTTGAACCTGCGAACCCTAAATGTGACATATAGGGAAAACAAGGGGGAGATGTTTTAGTTTGAGGATTCTATGTGTTCATGAAGTGTTAATGCGTTGTTCCGGGCTATTCGAAAGGGTAGACCTTAATTACCTGTAGTTCCAAGTTGTCCCCGGTGAAATGGGCAGGTAGGACAATAGATGTTGTGCAAATTCTCTTGGTTAGTGCGCACAACTAATTATGGAACACATACCTACATATATCGGAGTTAGAGATAAGTCCCATTGCTATATGAATCTTATTATATGATCAGTCTTATTCATGCAACACCCCGCTGTCACCTCATGCCTACGTTTTAAATCTCTGAGTTACACTTTCACTTTTCCGGTGAAAACTGGGAAACCCTTGTTTACTACTGTTGTTTTATTTTGCTTGCTTGAATCCTCCTACTGCCATAACTATCACTGCTGCAAGTTTATTGATATACAGGTGTGGTTGAGAGTGACGCCTCAATTGCTAAAGTCTTATTGGTATTCTTGTGTTCCCATCGAGTCGAACTATAAATTTGGGTAATACTTCCCAACGAAGATTTCAGCGATCCCCTATACTTGTGGGTATCAAGACGTTTTCTGGCGCCGTTGCCGGGGAACCTAGCTTTATTGGTAAGACAACTTGTTATCATTTATTTGCTGCATTTGCTTGTTCCCAACCATGGGAAAGGAAAAGAACACTCCGAAGGAAGTAAGGCCTTCAACTACTCGTAGAGGTACTGACTTGCCAAGTAGGCCAAACTTTTCACCTAATGTTGCTTCTGCTATTGTTGCTAAAATGTCTAGTTCACCATTCTCTAAAATGTCTACTAGTACTGAAAATGATTTAATATGTGGTAGCATAGACAAAAAAGTGACACCTGAAACACCTGAAACATCTGAGATAACTGAGACACCTGAAATTCTTGAATCTTCTATTATTGAAAATGTGGAGTCTGAGTTAGAAGATAATGAATATTTTGATGATGAGCATGAAACTTCTTTTGAGGATGAAGATGCATTTACTATGGCTTTTATGGATTCGAATTTTGATAAATTGGAAAAACTTGATAGCTATGCAAATTCTCCTCTTGATGATTATTTCCCTGTTACTAAGAAAACGAATGCTCCAGCTATTAAAATTAAAGACAAAGATTATGAGTTTAGTGTTGATCCTGAAATAATTGAAAAAGCTGAGAAGTTTAAGTTTTATGGGAGAGATAATGAATTTCCTTTTGAACACATTGCTGTTTTGCATGATTTGTCTGTGTTATTTGGTAAAGATGAAATCCACCAACGTTATTATTTCTTAAAGTTGTTTCCTTTTACCTTGGGAGGAAATGCTAAAATTTGGTATAATCATCTAGAACCTGGATCTATTACTAGCAAAGAGGAATGCTTGCAGGTATTCTATAATAAATATTTCCCTGCTGATAAGATCCACGGTTTAATTATTGAGATTAGCAAATTTTCACAGAAAGAGAAGGAGCATTTACCCCAAGCTTGGGGGAGGTACAGTAAGATGGTTAGGAAATGTCCTACCCATGGCTTCAAGAGTAATGAAATCCTTGATATATTTTACAATGGACTATCTGAAAATACTAGAAGCTATCTTGATAGTATTGCAGGTAATGTTTTCAGGGAAAGGACAGTTGATGAAGCTACTGAGTTATTGGAAACTATCTCCAGAAATTATGAAGATTGGAATATTGAAGAGTTTGATGGAAGAGAGATATTCCCGGAGAAGAAAGGAGGCATTCTTGAATTAAATGAAGAAGGAATGAAAGGAGCTTCCAAGGATATGAAAGAGAAGGGAATTAAAACCTCTCATCTCAAGCAATTATCTGAATTGGGTGTTAAACTTCCTACTGATCAACCTTGCTTCCCTATTCAAGTTAATGATGTAAGCTCTATGGAAGGTGATGAAAAGGTAACACCTCCTGTTGAAGTATCTTATGTTAATGATTTTTCTTATCATAATAATCCTGAAGAGCATGATATTAGAATGAGAATTATGGAAAACTCTCATAATATTAAATTTCTTCGGGAAAATTTAAATGCTAGTGTGGGAGAGGTTAGAAGAATTGTTAAACACTGTGAAATGATGAATAATCAGGTTGAACAAATGGTTTCTCTTCAAAATCAATTATATGAAAATCTTATTGAGAAGAAACAGGTTTGTGGAGTTAATACTAGGTGCAAGTACTCAGGATCCTGACTATCCTGAAAACCATCCCAAGAGGAAATAGCAAGAGGCTCTCGAAAAGAAATCTTCTGCAGGAAAATCTCCCAATGAAAACAAAGATAATGCCAATTCTCAAGAACAAGACAAAGATATTTCTATTTCTGATGCTGAGACTGAAGATGATAACAATGAAGAAGAGGAATCATCTCCACCTGAAGAAGAGCAACAAGAAGAAGAAAATAATGAAGAACCTGAACCTACTGAGAAAGAAGACCCTCAACCATCTATTGAGAAGAACAAAAAGAAGAAGCATCCAAATCAACAAAAAGGTAAAGAGAGGGATCCATGGGTGCAAAGACCCATACCATATCCCCAAGAGGTAATGAAATCTTTGGATGATGCTAGATTTGAGAAGTTTCTTGAATTGATTAAAACCTTATATCTACAAATTCCTCTTGTTGATGCTATTAAAATTCCTCCATATTCAAAATATATGAAAGATATTGTCACTAATAAAAGGAAGATACCTAATGAAGAAATTACTGCTATGCTTGCTAATTATTCATTTGAAGGGAAATTGCCTGAAAAGCGTGGAGATCCCGGTATTCCAACTATTCCTTGTCATATTAAAGAAACCTATGTGAAATATGCCTTATGTGATTTAGGAGCTGGTGTTAGTGTTATGCCTTTTTCTTTGTATAAGAAACTTAACCTAAACAAATTGGTTCCAACTGAAGTTTCACTGCAAATGGCTGACAAATCAACTGCTGTGCCCATAGGTATATGTGAGGATGTTCCCATCTCTATTGCTAATGTTTTAATACCTACAGACTTTGTTATATTAGAAATGCCCGAGGATGATAATCTATCTATTATTCTTGGAAGACCCTTTTTAAACACTGCAGGAGCTATGATAAATTGCACTGAGAGCAAGGTGACATTTAATGTCAAAGGAAATGAGCATACTATTTATTTTCCCAAGAAGAATCCTGTCACAATGATAAACAAGAGTGTGAATTCTATTCAAAGAAATACTCTTATAGTTGGAAGCTTTGAATTTGCACTACCACCTCCTGAACCAAAATATGCTACCATGATGATTGGAACTATTCCGATCAAATATGAGGTAACTTGAATTGTTTTTCTTTATATATAAAATAAGAATCATGTATTATATCTTTTACATATTATTAATGAGACTTGATCAACCTCATTACTAATGTGGAAATGATGAAAACTTGATTCCCATAAAAATTGTGTTGCATTTAAATTTTGTTTATCTTAAAATTTTAGAGTATATGCATAGATATAATTATTTCAGAGTTCAGAAAATTCCAGAATATGAAGTTTGAAAAATCCTCTTCAGAAAATTTTCTCGAAAAATTCCAGAAAAATTTGGAGGTAAGTTATTTTACCAGAGGGACCAACAGCCAAAAGTGGGGCACCAGGAGGCCACCAGGGACCAAAAGAGGGTGTCCCACGCGGCCAGATTCCTTGGCCGCGTGGGACCCACTAACTTGGCCCCCAGGGGGTGTTAGGTGAGAGGTCAATGCCCATCTCCTTCCCCTCGACAGAAAACCAGCCCCAGGTATTTTCCCAAAATTTTCCCGAGCTCGTTCTTCCTGGTATCCTTCGATCTCCAAATTTAGGGCAGATTTTTCAAATCTGTTTGGTGGGATTGCTCCTTGGTATGTGACTCCTCCACCCATCCAATTACTTTTTGTTCTTATACTTTATGTATGAAGTATTTTGCTGCACTAGATGTCACCTAATATGCTTGAGAAATCCATGGATTTGAGTTTTCTAGTTGATATTGATGCATGATATTGATGTGGAGACTAGTTATGGATGGCTCAATGTTGTTTTAGGGTGTTACATCTTAATTTTTGTTGAATATTATTTTTGGACAGCAAGGTTTTATCATGAACAAGGGTAAGGGATTGCTTGGGACGACTTCGAGACCAAGGAGAAGATTATCTAGAGTCTCCGAGAATTATGATGACAACCATCTTTGGGAGGATGGTGCGGCATATGCAGGGGAGAGGCTTCGGATTCATGCAACCAAATGGCAAGACCCCGTTGTTCTTGATCATTGGGGGATAAAGGATGACTTCAACGCCTTCGCCGCTGCAGCAGGCTTACTCGAGTTTTCCCGTCATCCACGGGAGACATACGAGGAAATCTCGCGAGAATTCCTTTCTACATTCCGGTTTGAGGGCCCCGACAACTACAAACACAGTAAGAAGAGTAAGCCACCGCCTCCCACCTTTGTCATAAAATTTACTATGAGAGGGCAACGCCTTGTTATGTCATTAGATGAGTTCTGCAAAGCTATTCGCGTAGAGAACACGGGTAGTTGGGAAGAAACCCGTGCTGATTCTAATCAAGAACTTGTTGCTTTCTGGCGTAGTATTTCTGTGAATGTTCCTGAGAGACTTAATAGGGGTAAATTCACTCACATACAGCACCCCGGTTTGAGATACTTTGCTTTGTTCCTTGCAAGAGGATTTCTTGCTAGAGATAATACTTCTGCTTGCACTGGACCCATGGTTTATTTACTTAAATGTGCAAAAGAGGGAACACCGTGTGAGTATAACTTGGGAGTAATTCTTGCTAGGACTTTACACTTGGCTGTGATAAGGAATAATACTGATTACACTCCTATTTATGCTGGTGCCATTGCTACTTTAGTATATGAGCACATTAAGGAGGAGAGGGGTTTTGGTGATGACATGGGTAGGCTTGTGAGAGAGTCTAATTTACTTGATTTTACTTTGACTTCTCGCATGGAAATGAGTGAAAGGCATGAGGATCATTATATGTATAGCTATAAGAGTTCTAATGGACAAAATGTGTCCATTAGGCTCCCTCGTGCTGACCTTTTTGATAGGACTACCGGAAAGTGGACCGTGGAAGAAGGGCAACCTCAAGAGGAGCCCCAAAATCCAGGAATGCAAGGGTACCAATATAATTACTTCCCTGGAGATGGAAGTGGTGGGTACGACTACCATCCGGGATACTAGCTTGATCGCAAGCTTGGGGGAGTACTTCTCTACCTTTCCATTCGTTGTTTTATATCACTTTTATCTTGTTGTGTTTTAGTTTCTTGTTCTGAAAATCACAAAAACACAAAAAGATTTTATTTGTTTCTTTTGCTTATTTACTTATGGTCATTTACTTTATGCATCTAAAAATTAAAAAGAACAAAAATATTTTCGTTTTCTTGAATCCAACGCAAAAACGAAGGTGCAGGAATTGCTGAAATCTGTTTACTGTTTCATTTTTCATTTTTTTCTGTAACTCCGAATGAGCTGAAATTTTAACCACTACTGCAACTTTTCATAAAATACACACCCGTAAAATATGAGATTATTCTGAGGTGTCTAGGTAGGGTAAAAACAGTACTGTATGCAGTAACGTTTTATGGCAGATTTGAGTTTTTATTGCGCAGTTCAAGTTGGGAGAGGAGAACAACGATGATGAGTTGATGTGCATGAAGTTGATGAAAGGTATGACACCTTTGCCATGCTTATGTGGACTTTTTAATAACAGCAAGTGCGCACATCATAGTTTCTTTAACATCTAGGGAAGTGGTAGCAAATGTTTATCTTCTCCGTGTTCTAGTATGTTATATGATGATGCAAGTGAGATATTATTTAGTGACAACACTTGGCTGTGGATTGAGTAACTGTGGCTCTAAACAAAGGTCTACGCATCCCATTGTGCTTGCTAAACTTGCCAACCCAAGAGAAAGTAAAAGAGTTTTTCAAATGTTAAACATGAAGTCATATGCTTGACAAGCTTAGGGGTTGGGAGTTAACTTATATGTGCGACACATAGAAAGCTTTCAACATTGAACTAAATTATATTTAGTTGATATCATATACTTTTGTTTATGGATGCCTATCATGGTGCCAAATAAATGCGGAAACTTAGTAAGTTTGAGGAGTGGGTATAAATGGCTAGAGAGACGCCTGGGCCGCTAATCTAAGCCATGCATCATTCATGGTGGAAATTTACTTACATGCTATAGTGAACCTTCAGTGATGCACCTCACAATAAAAAGCTATACCAATAGTCAATAAAAAAGGGTGTTGAGATTGTTCATTTTGTTTGTTTGTCTTGTCATTTTGACATGGGCTGGTTCCATGTCCTGGGACAAGAGGTACCCCAGTTGACGCTCTTGATGACGCTATTATTACTTGCAATGACTTAGAAACTTAAACTTGCTTTGTGGCCCGAGTTGAGTAACACCGTGGTGTAGGTACTCGTATTCACGGGGCATGAGGCTCTCAACCATTAGTTGGTCAAGCATATGAGTCATAATAGGGAACACCAAATGGATTGATAAAACTGAGAGCAGGGTTGTAAGCACAATGAGTTCACTAGTCAATGAAAGAAAGAATCGAAAGATCTCAAAAATCTTGACATGATTCAATCAAAAGCGATGCAAGAACCTTTGTCTATTTCTATAGTTGGGCAAACTCATCCAAGTGCTGACACTTCATGTTATTCCTCTTGCAACAAATATAAATTCTTTAACACTGATTAGATGCACCTTTGCTAGCATTTTGTTATTTGTTATGGAAGTTATGTTTTGAATACTTGTTGGTGTTAAACGGTGTTACATATGCAATGCAAAGTTCTTGTCAAAGTCTTTTTATCGCTTCTGCACTATGTTTGAGTTGTTCGAGGACAAACAACGAGCTAAGCTTGGGGGAGTTGATGCACCTAAAATGCATCTACTTTTCCAAGCACTTTGCTTCATAATTTGCTCCGGAATCTTCCCATATTTGAATAAAACTGCTAAATCTGACGCTGTTTTAGCAAAGTCTCTTTTCTGGTTGTTTGCAGGAAATTAAATCGGAGAAAAATACCACGTCAATTTTTATGGAAAAGAAGGGCATCGTGCAAAAGATGGACACGAGGAAGCGTCCGAGGGCCAAAAGAGTGGGCCCCACGCGGCCAGATTCCTTGGCCGCGTGGGCCCACCTATCTGGGGCCTCGGGCACCGCCTCTCCTTCGGCTTTCGCGTACCCCCTCATATATACGAAAAAGTGGCTGACCTAAGAGGAGGGGAGCTTTCGCGAAACAGAGCGCCGCCGCCACCATGATCTTCATTTTCGGAGTCAGGTTGATCCAGGATTTCTCCCCCGGAGGAGGGATTCGGAGGCTTGTCTTCACCGCCATCTTCACCGCCTTCATCTCCATCGACCATGAGCTCCCTCACCATCACCATGTGTGAGTAGTCCGCTATAGGCACATGAGGTGGATGGGGATTGGATGAGATTGATCATGTAATGATACCCGTTGTCCGAGATCTTAGGGGTTTATCTTGAGGATATTTTTGTATTGTGTTGATGCACTTATGCTATGTTTAATGCTTGCTACTAGGGCCCGAGTGGCATGATTTCAGTACTGAACTTATTTTGCCCCATCATATAATTGAGTTTGGTATTTATCTGCAAAGTGTATCACCTGCTATTATGTTGAACCTGCGAACCCTAAATGTGACATATAGGGAAAACAAGAGGGAGATGTTTTAGTTTGAGGATTCTATGTGTTCATGAAGTGTTAATGCGTTGTTCCGGGCTATTCGAAAGGGTAGACCTTAATTACCTGTAGTTCCAAGTTGGCCCCAGTGAAATGGGCATGTAGGACAATAGATGTTGTGCAAATTCTCTTAGTTGGTGCGCACAACTAATTATGGAACACATACCTACATATATCGGAGTTAGAGATAAGTCCCATTGATATATGAATCTTATTATGTGATCAATCTTATTCATGCGACACCCCGCTGTCACCTCATGCCTATGTTTTGAATCTCTGAGTTACACTTTCACTTTTCTGGTGAAAACTGGGAAACCCTTGTTTACTACTGCTGTTTTATTTTGCTTGCTTGAATCCTCCTACTGCCATAACTATCACTGCTGCAAGTTTATTGATATACAGGTGTGGTTGAGAGTGACGCCTCAATTGCTAAAGTCTTATTGGTATTCTTGTGTTCCCATCGAGTCGAACTATAAATTTGGGTAATACTTCCCAACGAAGATTTTAACGATCCCCTATACTTGTGGGTATCAGCAGCCAAGATAATTCAAAAGAAAAATACGACTTATTCCCGAGGTGAGCTTGTTCACCTGATTCGAGAAGAAGTGGTGTATGATCAGATCCTTCGCGAGGTAGAGTCCGAACCGAGACAAGTGGGAATTTTTGTTCCCAATCAACACTTGCTAGTACTCTATCTAATTTTTCATAAGTGGGGGTATCACGACGACTAGCCCAAGTGTACTGTCTTCCTGAAAGATCAATTTCTCTGAGATCTAAGCTATCGATAATGGCGTTGAAAATAAAAGGCCAGCGTGGGTTAAAATTGTCATTATTTTTATCCTCTTTTCTCCTCATAATATTGAAATCCCCGCCAACTAGTAAAGGTATTGGTTCATTATCGCATGTGCGAACTAGTTCAGCAAGAAACTCATCTTTCTGTGCCTCCTGGGCCGCCCCATACACCGCAACTAAGGACCATTCGAAGCCATCTGATTTTGTTCGAAGATGAAACTTTACACATCTGGTGCCAAAGTAAATATTCTTCACCTGATGGGTTAGAGAATTTATGCCCACTAGAATACCCCCTGACCTCCCTTGTGGTGGTAGGCAGTACCAAGCAATGTCTAACCCCCCTGAAATGTGATTTAGAAAATGAGCCGAAAAGTTAGACTTACCGGTTTCTAAAATTGCCAGGAAATCAAGTTTATGTTCTCTCAAAGTTTCTGAAACAAACAAATGTTTAGCTGTGTCTCAAAAACCATCACTATTCCAAAAACAACCTTTCATTTTAATTAATTATTAGCTTCTCTTTTTCTTTGCAAACGCGTGCTTTTTCTAACAGCCGACGTATCCCTCACCACTTTTTTCCTGACCCTTGTGGTCGTTGGTGGCCTAAAAGGAGGATCCTTGTGATCCAGGGAATCCAAACATTCTTCTTGTTGCAGGTCCTCACTAAATCTATGTGCCTCTTGAAGATCCAAACTCCCCTCCCCCTCTTGATCTTTCTTATTTTTTTCTTCTTTCATTTTTAGCATGATCAACGTTCTATTAAGATCTAACTCTTTAATAAGTTCAATTGACTCAGAGACTTGTGTAGGAGATAGACCTAACGAGACCCCAAGTTTAGACGCCCTCCCAACTACGATGTCATTAGGAATTGTAGCAATAGAAAACTTAGAAATATATTTAGTACCTGAAAAATTTCTTGGGTCGCGTGCTTTAGCCGTGTGCTGCGCACGTTCCATGACAGATGCATCCGCATTGTGTTGAGCCCGGATACGATCACTTGATCTTATGCCCAACGCCGCCGGTTCAGCAATACCTCCAAAAGCAACCACAGCTTCTTTTGAATATCTTCCGCCAAGAAAAACTCCAGTACCCTTAAAGCACTCGTGATCATTTGTTCTGATCGGAGACCGAGGAGAGGGAATCCTCGTAACCGGAGTCCGCGGGGACTGATCCATCTCCGTCCCAAACTGAGTTGCCAAAATATCCTGTGTGTGTCCGACTTCCACTGTCACAGATGGTGATCTAACCAAAGTTTTGCGAGGACGCGGAGAGGGAGATCGAGATAGCATCTTCGTATTCTGCCTTGGTGACTCAAACGACCGAGTGCTCAGATTATTGATCGGCGTAGGTGAATGCTGCTCCTCCACAGGCGCAGCGAAGCAGTCTCCATCTGTTGCACCCAGCGTAACCATCTCCTGCCGCGGCAGAGAAACAGAGGATATTGTTGCCTCGGCAGCCTGCTGCGGCACAGAAATTGCAGAAAACTCTGCCGCGACAGAAACTGAAGGAGTAGAAGCAACGAAAAAAGAACCATGATGGGAGGGTTTAGGCGGGGCAGACCGGGCAGCCTCCTCTTCCACAATTTCATACCATCGCTTTGAAGGCACAGATTTGGAACCACAGAAATTATTAGCTGAAGGAGTAGGCGATTCAGTGGACTTGTCCACTGATCCATCATTCTCTTTCGACTCAACAGATTTATCCTCAGTTTCCATCGGCTTAGTCTCAGAATTTGTACCAGAAAAGTCCTCACTAGCTGGCTTGTCCTCTTTCTTGTCATCCTTTTTCTTTCTTTTGTCTTCATTATTTTATGGATAAGCCCCCTCCCCATCATCCAAATCAAAAGAGCCAGCTGGCACAATTGAACCGTCTTGAGCCTCAATGTCAAAGAGTATCCCAAACCCTTCACCGTCATAAAGGTGATCCAGCCTATGAGGTATCCCCTGCGGACAGGCACAATCGATCCTGGCACGAACAATTCCATGTTCTCTAGTAAATTTCATGTCTACCTCCTTTGTCTTCCCAACTAGAGATCCTACTGCAAAAAGAGCCAAGTAATCCCGACACAGAGTCTCTGGGCAGCCTGAAACACGCACCCAAATATCATATAATCCCCATTTGTCGAAGTTTCTAGATATCCAGTCCTCAAAATACATAATGCGATGAGTTTCTTCCACCTCAATAAACTTAATTTTCTTCAGTCTAACAAGATCAGCTTTTGTTGGAAAAACCACTCTGAAAGCATGCTCACCATGTGCAGAGATATCCCATTGATGATTACCTGGAACAAGCCACTCAAGTTCCTTCAAGACTTCTTGCTTCGTCATTGATCCCCCGGATATACGAATTCTACCAACCTTTCCGCTGTCATTCTTTAGCCTAATATTGTCTGATTTAGGTGTTTCAAAGAAAGTGAGACACTCCCTTGCAATACCATAAACTATTGTTGTTGGTTTTGGCATCTTTGGCAGGGGACAATCAGCCTCAACATGTGTTGCAGAATCACACTAAACACAAAGGGTTGCAGTACAATCTTCTGCAACATGTCCGTTCAAATCACACCGAAAACAAAGTACCTTGTTCTGCTTCTTAGACTTGTCTGCATTACTATCGGCCGCACCCACAGTTGCTTCCCCTTGAGTCACTCCGCCATTAAGTGCTCCAGCAAGTTGCCTCTCCCTCCTTAGGCTTTGATGGAGCCACTTCTGGTTGTTCATGATGATCATCAGACTCACGTAGCTCAGGGCGACGCGTATTGTTCGTCCTATTGCGAACACGCCACCTATCTCCCCCACGCCCTCTATTTCCATTAGATTATGACCATAGGCAGTGTTAACCTGATTAGACCTTCTTCCTTCTTCAAAAGCCCCAAAGTCCCCACCAAAACCATTTCCTCCATTGGATCCTGAGCTATTGTCATAGTCGAAATTCTGCCTACCAGGAAAAGAACACGGTTACCATTATGACCAGATCCACTACCCTCTCCATGCTCAAACTGCCTGAAATTGTTTGAGTGAAAATTCTGCTGTACAAAGCCTTGTGATCTGTCCTCTCCAGACCAGCTACCTGCTCCCCTTGGCTGATCATAGCCAAAGTTGCCACCTCTGTTTCCATTTGCATTAGCCTGCAGGTTTGCGCCCGCAGGGCCTTGTCCCCGTGTCAGCGCGCCAAAGAAGAATGGCTGACGGCCATTATTTGCTCCAAAGTCCCCTCCCTCGTTCTGGTTCCCGGTGTAGCGCCCCACCCCCTGCCGGCCATGACGACGGCGGCGTACAATCTCGGCTTCACCTTCAGCCGTATAGGAGGAGGCAATGTAATAACAGGTCGTAGACCTAAAACCCTAGCGGTCGACGCTTTCTTAGGCCTTGTGCCTTTTGTTTGCGAGATCGACTGCTTGTGAGTATAGTTTGGTTGGGTCGGTGATACCACGGGCTTAATATTGCTTACCTGGGCCTTGTGCCCTAGCCCGGAACGTGCCCGAAAGGAATTTGAAATTGTCGTGTGATTCACACGATCCGAAGAACGCGCAGTCAGCTGGCCGTTCTTCCTCGCCGCCGGCGAGCCTGGCCTTTGCGAACGACCACGACGATCTGCACATCGCTTGTGACGTACAATCGTCCATTCCGCTGCATCAAAAGCTTCAGCCAGGGTGAACACAGACGGAGGGATCACCGGGACCTTGATCGGCGGCGATTCCTGTCTATCCGAACGAGATATGTTGAGTGGAGAGCTTACCTGGGGGAGCGAGACGTCCAGCATCCGCGCCGCCCATGCCGTTTCCCTCCTCTTGACCTCCCGATCCTTGTTTTGCTTCCCCGGCCTCATGTGCCGGTCTGTTCTCTCCGGCGTTCGGCAGAGGTACCTGAACGACGAGGAGGAGCCAGAGACCGGTGATTCCGTCGAAGAGTCGTCCTCATCGCTGTAGGTCGACGAGCTTGCCCAGAACCGACCGGCTGGTGGTGGCGCTCGGTCGCCCACGGCGACGCCTCCCTGGTCGCCAGAGCCCCTCATCCATGTATTTTGTAGAGTATCAAGCGATCACGCAATAACAGCTAGGAAAACATTTTAATTCTCATTCGTTTTTTTCCTAGTGTATCTGGTATTCTGGTGTTTCTAAAGTTTTCTCTTGACACGTTAAAGGCTAGGAAAAAAAATCTTTCTGGTATCCTATTGTTTCTGCAGTTCTTCATATAGTTTGTAGTTGGTGTTTTAGACTGTACACATAACTTCCAAACTGTTCGATAAATATTTAAGCTTTGTTCACGTGTTTTCAGAAACATGTGTTTTTTTTTCTTTTGCAAGGAAGATACATGCGTTTTATAGTAGTGGCAACATGGTTTTTCTTCTTACGTTTTAGAGACACCGGACTAAGATGTATCATTTGTTTATTGCTTGCGCTTGTCACCTAGCCTAGAGTACGTAATCAGTGAGCAAAAGAAGAGCGGAGCATGCTCAGAGCACAATGCATACGCGTACGAAGGCGTAGCAGGCTGCCATGCATATTTGTCTTGTGCGATAGTGTTAGGTTTCTCGTGTTGGAAAACGCTTCGGTTCCACCTCACGCGTTGCCACTTTTTGCCTGCTCCAGCTTTTCAGTGGTGGAACACTGTTCATCACATGCAGCATTAGGTTCGGAGCAAATGCATCCGGTCAGCGATCAATGGGAGCAAGTACAACAGAGAGCTTACCTTAAGCCAACTCCAACGCGCCGACCCATTTGGTCCAGTTTGCTCCGTTTCTCTCTGTTTGGGTGGAAATCACGGCCCAACACGCAGACACAAACGGACCGACGTCCGTTTTTTCGTCCGCGACGACCCAAATCCGGTCCAAACTTGAGCCGGGTTTGCGTCGGCACGGATGCGTGTGGACGCCGCGCGGAGTCCTCCCCATTTGGTCCCCTGGCCCGCCCACCAGTGACACAATCCTCTTTCTCTTCCCTATCGCTAGTCCATCTCGCCCGCCCCCCATCCCCGCACCATCCATCGTCGCCGCCGCTACCTCCCGCCACCACACGTAGACTGCAGGACCCCCGCCGTCATCGTCATCGTCGCCGGTTAACCGCCACCACTAGGTCGGGCTTGGATGGCCAGAGGAGACTGACGTGGGGTTACCACGCCAATTCCCTCGGATGACATCCTTGGGTTGAGAGAACGACAGAAGAAGATGGTAGTACTGGTGGGTTCGTCGGCTGACAAGCGGGATTTACCCAGGTTCAGGCCCCCGAAGGTAAAAGCCCTACGTCCTACTTGTCTGGAATTGATGATGGAGATTACAGATCGATTACAATGGCGAGATCATGAGATGCGATCTCGCTAGGGTTTCTGGCGGTGAGTATGAGCGTACCCTAGGTCGGCAGCCCTCCCAGTCCTTAAATAGTGGGACTGGGTCTCGGGTCCTATACCGACTAGGTTTACATCTGGGCCTACCGACCTAATATTTCTAGCCTTTCCTTCGGGGCCTCCTTCCTGGGCCTGATGACCGATGGGCCTTTTATTCTCTTCCGCACCAGGGTAGTCCATGGTGGCACACCCAAAAGGTGTACCCACGTCAGTAGCCCCCGAGGACCTAGTAGACTTGGCGAGTCTGGTAGGGACTCCTCCGCATTGTATCGTCCTGGTGCGTGCCATTCCCTTAGTGATTTATTCGTGCCCGTGTTCCAGGACGCTTAGTGGCGGATATCGCATAATAAGCCTGGTGCTCTCGACGGATCGGGACCAGTTAAGTGCTCTTGGGCACAAAAATTATTAGCGTACATCAAACTCGAGTCCCCAGGCTCGATCTTGGAGGCTAGTCCCTTCGACTCCAGCCGCTCGGGATCTTACGGAGTCGAATTCGGCCTGAAAGGGTACCCAACGCGTCCGTCAGGATTTTTCTTCGCACCTGCTGGTGCGGCATATCTGTCAAGCTACCACGGCTGCTGCCAGTGGGCCTGGCCCTACACGACGGATCGGTGGGTCTTACCTTTGCACTTCAGAGTGCAGCATCCGAGGGTCAGCTGTATTTGATTCATCTCAGGTATTTTGCTCGGGTTAGACCAAAGTCGATAACCTATCGAGTGTCACATAGTCGTGCTTTCATCAAGTGCGCCGTGGCGCTCCTGAGGGGAGTGTTCCCAAAATTATGCTTAATTATTTATAATTGGGAATAATCTCAACCCGTTTACTCTGCCGTAAATCTTGGGATTTGTTTCGCTCCCGATGGGAGTGAACGGATGCAAATCTGTTCAGTCTGTCAGGATGCAGTTGACATTTTGCCAACTGGGAGCCGATACTTTGTCGACTAAGAGTCGATACTTTGTCGAGTAACACTGTACCGAGGGAAGTCTGCAACTCCTGCGTCATGAATGACGTCACGCGCGTGTGTTGCGCTGCCAAGGCGCTCTGCCGTTTGGCCTGCCAGAGGTGACAGTATGAAACGTCACGTCGGTTTGACCAGCGGGCGCGAAAATTTCGCCACGCCATGATGATGGCCTCCTCGTTTCTCGTGCGTAGTGGGCGATGCGGCCGGCGATGGTTGCCCTCCACGCGCTCCACGTGTAGGGTTGGATGTGCTCCATTATACTCGGTGAATATTGGACGGTGCAAATCGCGCGGTCCGATGGATAAGTAGGGGGCGCCCCGGCGGTGAAAAAGGTACAATCCCCATTCTCACCGCCGGAGTTCTCCTTCTCCTGTTGCGCCCTGCTTCTCCTCTCGTAGCCACCAAACCGCGCGTGTCCAGCTCCGTCATGAAGAAGACCACCGGAAAGAAGAAGTCCGCCAGCGCCGCCGTCGCCGCCGCCGGTACGGCCGGCGGGCTGAAGAAAGTTCACGGCGACTGGCAGAGGTCGTCCGTGGACGAGCGCCAGCTGGAGGCGCTGCGCCGCGACGGCCTCCTGCCGCCGTTGGAGAAGATGGCGACGCGGGCGCCCGGCGACGAGGTGGCCCCTCGTCCCCGCGACGGCGAGCGCGTCTGCTTCGTCGATTTTGTGAACAGGGGATTCGCCTTCCCTGTTCACGAGTTCGTCCGTGGGCTGATGTATGCATACGGCGTCCAGCTCCACGACTTCACGCCGAACTCCATCCTCCACATCAGCTGCTTCATCGTCCTGTGCGAGTGCTTCCTCGGCATTCACCCGCACTGGGGGCTGTGGCAGCGGATCTTCAATGTGAAGCGCAACGCCGGCGCTCACGGAGTTTACCCCGTCGGGGGTTTCGGCATCCAGTCCCGCGGGGACATCGAGTACTTCAATCTGAAGCTGCTCGAGTCCGCGCAGAACTGGAGGAAAAAATGGTTCTACGTCGCCGACGTCCACCAGCCCGGGCAGAAGTACGGGGTTCCCCCGTTCCGTGCTGGCGTGACCGTGATGAAGAGGAAATACTGGACGCACCGCCCCAACGCCCGAGAGACCAAAGAGTCTGAACCCCTCATGTCTCGGGTGTCGGATCTGCTGAAGACCGCCGGCAGGGAGGTAAGTGGCGTTCACCTCATCGCCACTTTCATCAGAAGGCGGGTGCATCCGATTCAAGCTCAGGCGCACCCGTTGTTCGAGTTTGCCGGAGCCGCCGACGTGACGCGCACGTCCGCGGAAGAGTTGTCCACGGGCGAGGTCGAATCTCGCGTTTGCGCGCTGACCATGCTCAAGGTCGGCGAGGCGAACGTCCTTGAATCGCCCGTGATGCCTTTCAGCCTCGAGAACCCTGTTCCGGAGGTATGTGCTTTGTTCTTGTGTATCTTTTATCTGCTGGATGTTCTTGCCGATGTTTTGATTTCTGAGAAAGACGCCTTGTTTTTATGTTTGAAGGGCTTCTCGATGTTTCAGCCTTCCGAGGACAAAGGTACTTCCGCGGTCCCTGACTTGCGGGATGATCCTGATGAACAGGACATGCTGTCTGTTCCGCTGCGTCGGTTGAAGATACAAACGCTGCAGACAGTGATGACATTCCTCTCATCGCCCGCAAGCGTGTCCGCGATGCTGTCTCCAAGGTAGCGGGGAAGTCGAAGTAGGGTTCCTCCGTAGAGGGCTCCAACACATCGCCGCCTCCTACTCGTACCAACGAGGAGGTCAGTCCAGCGCACGATCCCGTAGAGCCTCCGCCGAAGAGGACTCGCGCAGCTCCGGACTGCTTCGATCCTGCCACCTTGCTGACGGTCCTTAGCTTGTAAGCTTACGACTGCTGCTTTCCCTGTCTCATGGCGTAGAATTGCTATCTGAGATTCTTGGCTTATCTACAGGGACTCTTCCTCTCGTGCATCCCTGCCGCCCAATGCTTGCGAGCGAACGGACGATGGTGACAGTGTGGGGGGCCGTCGTGTGAAGACAACGGCTCCTCCGCCGCCGTCTGTTCCCGACGCTACGCCAGCCGCGACTGCCTCGACTCCCGGCGACGCCCTCGTCACCATCGCCAGCGCTCCTCCGCTTGATTCAGCCGAGCATGTGAGTAATGAGTACTTTTTGTTTGTATCGGGTGCGCGACAGCGCTCCCGATGGGAGTAGCCCCCGAGTCTATAGTTAACTAGGAACAGTTGAGTATAGACTCTAAACTGATCTTGCTCCTTTGACTCTTTGTTCTCTGTTTATGATTTATCGGGTGCACGACAGCGCTCCCGATGGGAGTAGCCCCCGAGTCTGTGGGCAACTGAATTCAGTCGTGTACAGACTCAAGTTCTTCCACTGACTCTTTGTTCTTTGTTTGGTGCAGCCTATGACGCTCGAGCTATTGGGTATCGGCCGCCGTTTCGCGGCCATGGAGGCGGAGAAAACTCACCTGGAGCGAGAGTCCGCCGAACTCCGAGGTTTGTCCTTTATCTTCCACCGTTTTGGACTGTTTTTGTTATTGCTATTTGTTTGAACGCCTTTTGCCTGCAGAGCTGTTGGCGCAGTCGCGACGCGAGGGGGAGAGTGCCTCGCAACAGGCTGCTACCCTTAAGGAGCAGCTGGATGCCGTCGTGCTTGCGAAGGAAGCAGCCGATGCCCGCGAGCAGACCTTGGTGCAGCGCCTCTGCACGGCAAGCAACTCCTTGTTGGGTAAGTGTTAACTCTTTTGTTCTTTGCTCTTTCTGCGTCCTTTGGTTTGACCGAGTTCTTTTTTCTGTTTTCTTCAGGTAGCCTTGGCACTGTGGCATGTTCCAGCGCATAGGCTACTGCCGGTGACTTGGACAACGCCGTTGCTGCTGTAGAGGGTGCTGGCCAACGGGCAAGTGGTCTCTTGGAGAAGGCTGCTGATGCGCTGACGAGTTTGCACGGATGCGTGTTTCCCCAGGGGCAAACTCCTGCTTCCCTCGGGTAACTGGTTGAACTGTTTGGCTCTGACGGCTCCGCCATCGATGACTTCAGACGCGAGCGCACGGTACGTGGCTCGCAGACCACCCTCCTTATGCTGCTGGGGCACGGCTTTGAGGGTGACTTCGACAAGGCTATGTCCGGGCTATCCCGCGGGCCCGATGGCAAGCCGATGGCTCTCAGCGGCTTCGCCGAGCGATCTCGCGAGTTGGCACAAAAGCTGACCGAGACCTTGGAGAAGCAGGCTGCGAAGCGTGCGGAGAAGGCCAAGAAGTCGGCGAGCTCGCAGTAGCTGCTTATCTTTGTATTTTCATCTTTTGTAGTTTGTCCGTGGCGGTGCCTGTCGCCCCTTTTGTAATGACTGTGCTAGTTGCAAACTTTGTATAAGTTTTTACCTTTGTCTTGATGTCTTTGTGTCGTGCTACTTCTTCCAGCCGCCAGGCCTTCTTCAAGAAGAATATCTCATACTTGGCTGCTTGGTTTGCTAACAGGTAAATCCAACGATTACCACTCCGTCTTCTGATGCTCTGCCACGTGTCCATGCGGCCGCGACTGCTGGTTGTTCTTCCGGGAATCGCGACTCCGGGGATTATCGACTCACGATGCTCCGGGATCGCTGTGCTAGTCTTGAACAAGACCTGCGGGTGGCACGGGGTGCCTTGGCCATACTGAAGTCGAAACAGCCTCGTCCTGCTGAACGGGAAGCTTTCCTTCTTGAGGAGTTGGAAAAGGCTAACAATGACTTACTTTGAAAGTGGCCGCGAGCCCCCGAGTCTTTTGACGTCGCTCATTTTCCTTAGTTGTTTTATCTCTTGTTTGCATGCAGGTGTACAACATGACCCTCAAGCTGAGGTCTGTCGGGTGGAGAATCGACTTCGCCACGTTGCTGAGGCTGTCGGGCGGGCCACCACCTCGTTTTGGTCGGACCCCTCACGAGGTCGGGGTGCTGTCCGTTCTTCAAGATCGCATAGGCCAGGTGATGTCTTTCGCTGGGGCGTGTCGTTCTGCACTGGCGCTTGTGTACAAGGCGCTGTTTCCACTGGATCCGCAGCCGAAGGGTCTTGGGGCTCTCATGGCGCGATTACGCAACGGCAAGGCTGCACAGAGTTTTATCCGGACGCAACTTGTCAGCGGTGCGACATAGGCCTTAGCTTTTGTTCACCGGCGGCACCCGTATCTCGTCCTGAGGGGAATAGAAGAGGTTCCCAACAGGGAAGACGGGGAGCCTACGCCGATGGATGCTCATTATCGTGCCGTATAAGATGTAGCTGTCAAGTTGATTTGGAAACTAGAACGCGACACCGAGATTTACTCGGACTATGTGGCGTTGCGGGTTCCAAAGGACGAGCCTGTAGACTGATTTTTTGTTTGTACAGGCACTTTGTATACTTGCAGAAAACTTCCGTGTTTGCTCTGTAGAGCTCGGAGTTGCTCTGTATATAGAGTTTGTTTTGTTTTGGCTTAAGCAACGCAGCCCCCGAGTATCGGGTGCTGTTCCGGAGTTTGTTAGTGGTTGGCCGTACGACGCAGCCCCCAAGTATCAGGTGCTGCGGAGGCGATTTTCTTTGCGTGCAGTATGTCTGCTCCGAAGATAGAGAAACGTTGCACTTTTATTATAGGAGACATAGTCTCAAGGATTACATCGGTGGCTGAATAGCCTTATCGTCAGTTTTGCTACGCGTAAAAGCGTCGTAGTTGCGCCGCATTCCATGGATTGCGGATGAGTTCGCCTGTCTTCGGATCCTTCAAGCGGTATGCGCCTCCGCCGATGACCTCAGCGATGATAAAGGGTCCCTCCCATGGGGAGGCGAGCTTGTGCACTTTCTTCTGTTTGAGCCTGAGTACCAGGTCTCCTTCGACAAAGGCTCTTGTGCGCAGCCGCTTGCTGTGATAGTTGCGGAGGTTCTGCTGGTAGATGGCCGTTCGGGAGAGTGCGATGTTCCGGGCCTCATCCAGCAAGTCGACGTCGTCTTCGAGTGCGGCTTCAGCGTCGTCTTCATCATACGTGACGATGCGAGGTGCATCGAAGCGTATGTCATGTGGCAGGACTGCTTCTGCTCCGTACACCATGAAGAATGGCGTGTACTGGGTTGATCTGTTTGGCGTGGTGCGCAGGCTCCAGAGCACAGAGGGTAGCTCCTCCACCCAAGCACCCGCCGCACGCTTGAGTGGCACGGAGAGGCGTTTCTTGACTCCGCTGCAGACAAGGCCGTTCGCTTTCTCCACTTGTCCATTGGACTGCGGATGAGCGACCGAAGCGTAATTGAGCTTGATCCCTTGTTCCTTGCAGTAATCTTGGAACTCTTCGGCGGTGAAATTTGTTCCGTTGTCGGTGATGATGCTGTTAGGCACCCCAAAGCGGAATATGATGGACTTGATGAAGTTGGCAGCTGAGGTAGCTGCATAGTTGGTAACTGGCATGGCCTCTATCCACTAGGTGAATTTATCGACGGCCACCAATAGATGCGTGTGTCCACCTCGAGAAGATTTGCGCAGTGGCCCGACCATATCGAGTCCCCACTGGGCGAAAGGCCACGCCAAAGGTATTGTCTTCAGTTCTGATGCCGGTGCATGAGGTCGTGTTGCGAATTTTTGGCAGCCGATATACCGCTTGACGATGTCCTCGGCGTCCTGCAACGCCGTGGGCCAGTAGAATCCAGCACGCAGGGCCTTAGCGACTAAGGCTCTGCTGCTAGCATGGTGTCCACACGTGCCAGCGTGGATCTCGAGGAGCAAGGCCCTATCGTCCTCTGATGCGATGCACCTCTGGAGGATGCCTGAGATGCTGCGCTTGTATAGCTCTCCGCCGATTATTGTGAATGCTTTGGCACGGCGGGTGATACAACGTGCTTCGACTGTGTCCTCCGGAAGCTCCTGCCGAAGCATATATGCCAGGAATGGCTTTGTCCAGATAGGCTCGACGAGGAATACTTCGACTGGATGTTCTGCTGCTGCAGGCGCGTCTTCGCTTGCAGCTTCGGTCCTGGTTGCTGGTGTAGAGGGAGCCGCAGGCTGCTTGACCTTGATGGATCTTTTGTTTATCTTCTCCAGGAAGACTCCGGGGGGCACCTTGAGTTTCAAGGACCCGATGTTGGACAGGGTGTCTACCTCCTCATTGCTTGCTCGCCCAACATGGCGGAGCTCGCAACCGTCAAAGCTCCCTTCCATGATGTTGTACAGGTTCCTGTATGCTATCATGTTCTCTGTTGTTACGATGCACTCCTTCATGGTCTGTTGCACGACCAGGTTCGAGTCTCCGTATATCATCAGGCGATCAGCGCCGCACTCCTTAGCCATCTTCATCCCGTGGATCAGGGCTTCATATTCTGCTTCGTTGTTGGATGGTTTCTCGAAGTCCATCTGCAGCACATAACGAAGCTTGTCGCCTTTGGGTGATATGAGGATAACACCTGCTCCTACGCCTTCGTTCCTCTTGGACCCATCGAAGTACATGGTCCATGAGTTGGACGTATCGGGTACCGATGGCAACTGCATCTCTATCCACTCCGTGGTGAAGTCGGCGCGGGGAGGACTTGAGCCTTGATTGCTGTTGGGTGTTTGTATGTTAGGTCTAGAGGACCTAATTCAATGCTCCATTTGGCGACTCTGCCTGTCGCTTTGGAGTTGTTGAGTATGTCACTTAGGGGAGCCGCGCTCACCACCGTGATGGAGTGCTCTTGGAAGTAGTGTGCCACCTTACGCGAGGTCATGAATACCCCATACGCTAGCTTCTGATAGTGCGGGTATCTCTGCTTCGATTGAGACAGCACCTCGCTGAGGTAATATATTGGTCTCTGCACTCCATGAGATTTTCCTTCTTCAGCCCGCTCGACTACCAGCACCATACTGACTACCCTGTTTGTGGCCGCTATATAGAGATACAGCGGCTCCTTTTCGTGTGGTGCCACCAGGACTGGTGGCGTCGACAGGGTGCACTTGAGGTCGACGAATGCGGCTTGGGCTTCCTCGGTCCACTCGAAGCGGTCTGTCTTCTTCATCAGTTGGTAGAACGGGAGCGCCTTCTCCCCAAGCCTGCTAATGAATCGGCTGAGTGCCGCTATCCTTCAAGAGAGCTGCTGCACATCCCTGAGCTTTGACGGTGTCGGCATCTTCAGGAGCGCCTGTATTTTCTCCAGGTTTGCTTCAATGCCTCGCGCAGATACGAGGTAGCCGAGTAGTTGCCCGGCTGGCACACCGAACACGCACTTAGTAGGGTTCAGCTTGATGGTGTATTTCTTCAGTGCGGCGAATGTTTTGCGGAGGTTGTCAAGGAGCGTGTCTTCCTTCTTGGTCTTGATGACGATGTCATCAACGTAGACCTGGACATTGCGTCCGATCTGCTCCTTGAGGCAGTTCTGCATCATACGCTGGTACGTGGCACCCGCGTTCTTCAGCCCGAAGGGCATCGTTGTGTAGCAGTAAACACCAAAGGGTGTGATGAATGCTGTTTTCTCTTCGTCTTCTTTCTTCATCCTGATCTGGTTATAGCCTGAATAGGCATCTAGTAAGCAGAGGCGCGCACAGCCTGCAGTCGAGTCGACAATCTGGTCGATTCAAGGCAGTGGAAAATGATCTTTTGGACAACACTTGTTTAATGAAGTGAAGTCGACACACATGCGTAGTATGTCTATGTTCTTCTTTGGCACCAGGACTGGGTTTGCGACCCAGTCAGACTTCTTGATCTCCCGAATGAAGTTGGCTGCCAGGAGCCTATCGATTTCCTGCCCGATGGCGAGGCGCTTCGGCTCCGCAAAGCGGCGCATCGTTTGCTTGACGGGCCTCGCATTGGGCAGGATCTGGAGGGCGTGCTCGGCGAATTCCCTGGGTATGCCTGGCATGTCAGCTGGACACCAGGCGAAGATCTCCCAGTTCTCACACAGGAACTCGACGAGCGTGCCTTCCTATGCGGAAGACAAGCTCGTCGATATGAGGACCGTCTTCTTAGGGTCCGTCGGGTGCACCTGATGCTCCCTTGTGTCGTTTGTCGCATTGAAGGCAGAGCCTGACGCTGATTGTTTGCCCTCTGGAAAGAGGGTGCGGTCGTTGGTGAGTGCCAACTCTTGGAGCTGCTCCTGGGCCCCGAACGACTCAGAGATCGTGTTGAACTTGCGATCGCACTCGTCGGATCGTTCAAAGTTTCCGCTGAAGGTGATTGTCCTGTAAGGCCCCGGCATCTTCAGCTTCAGATATGCATAGTGCGGCACCGCCATGAACCGCGCGAACACTGGTCGTCCCAGGATGACATGGTACTACGACTTTCAGTCAACCACCTCGAACTCTATCCTCTCCTTTCGGAAGTTAGCTGGCTCACCGAAGATTACGTCGAGTGAGATCGTTCCCAAGGGATAGACTGGTCTCCCTGGTACTATGCCGTGGAAAGTGTTGACGGAGGGTGCCAAGCTTGTCGTCAGTATGTTCATTCTGCGCAGCATGTCAGCGAACATGATATTGATTCCGCTGCCACCGTCCATGAACACGCGGCTCATAGCGAAGCCTCCTATCCGCGTGTCCAAAACGAGGGCCGCGTGGCCCGGCCGCGGGACTTGAGGTGGATGATCGTCCCTGCTGAATGTTATGCTGGCGTGTGACCAGTTGAGGTACTCCAGTACCGCAGGTGGTGATTTGACGGCAAGGTGGACCTGCCTTATTATGAGCTTTTGGTCCCGATTTGAGGGACGTCCTTTCTGGATCATGAACATGCGACCCACAGGCTTGGGGTAAGCATCTTCGCCTGCTTGGGGTTCCTCGACGCGTGGTTGGAGCTGGATAGCTCCCGCCATATGTCCCGGAGGCAATGGTGGAGCGTGCGGCGCTCCCAAAGCCAATGCCCCCGGTACCATCTACGTGTGCTGTTGCTGCTGCAAAAGGAGCCGCGCGTACTGCGCATGGAGATCTTGAAACTTTTCGCAGTCCTTGAGGAGGTGCTTGGACGTGAGGACACCATTCTCTTCCCTGAACATGTGGAATCGGCACGCGTCATGGAGCGTTGGGGGAGGCCGTGGAGCTCGACCACCTCGCGACTCTCGCGGCCGCCATTCGCGCTTGACTTCCTTGCTGCTCTTGTAACCGGTTGTTCGACTATCGCGCTCATAGCGACTGTCGTCACGGTTTCTTTGCTCGCGGCTATCAGCAAAGCCTGCCGCCACGAGTTCCATGCCCTCTGTGTCCTCGTAGACGCGCGACTTCCTCTTGCGACGGCATTCACTGTTACGGTGACTGCAAGAACCTTGATCGCCGTTGACACCAGGTGTGCCGGCGCGCTCATTGCGTATAGAATCTTCGCCATCCGCCCACTCATTGGCTATCTGCATGAGGTGGGCGATGGTTTTGGGCTTCACTCGACCAAACGTCTCCCGGAGCTCGACCCGATAGACTCCTCGGGTGAATGCGTATATGGCGTTCTCTTTCGATATCTTCTCCATCGCGTTGCGGAGGAGGGTCCAACGCTGGATATACTCGCGCAATGTCTCATCTTCACGCTGCTTGCAGGATCGCAGTTCCTCGAATGAGGCAGGTCTCTTGTATGTGCCGATAAAGTTGCGGACAAAGTCCTCTTTGAAATCTTCCGAGCAGGTGTATGCGCCTCTCGGTAGGCTCTTGAGCCAGGCTCGAGCCGATCCCGAGAGCATGAGTTGTATGTACTGCATGGCAGTAGACGTCGATCCTCTTTGGCAGGTTACCGCCGTCAGGTAGTCCTCCAACCAAGCGGACGGTTCTTGCAGGCCATCATACTTGGGGGTTTCCGAGGTTAACCTGAATCCTTTCGGCATTCTGGTCTCCCGGATGCGTCGACTGAAGCATAGTGCGCCGCAGGGCTCGAAGTCGTCATCGGACGACGAGCTGTCGCTTTCCTCCTCCTAAACTGCTTGCCTGGAGCGGTTCCTGCTGACCTTGTTATGCGTGATGGCATTGCGCGCATCTTCGCCCTCGGTGAGTTGGTAGCGCCCCTTGTGCCCGTGATTACCGCGGTTTCGCCGGTCGTGGGTGACGCGATTATCTTCTTCTGGAGCTGCTCGCTCATTGTTGCCGCGTGTGACGCGGTTTTCTCGATCTCGAGTACGATCGCCCGCTTCTCGAGTTCTTGTCTCCCGCCGCGGACTCGGCTGGCAGCGATTAACCGTGTTGTTGCCAGCTGCTGCGATTGCAGCTGGTTGTGGCTCCTCAGGTATCAATGTTGTCGCCATTGTACTGAGGAACTTGATTTGTTGGCGGTGCAGGGCTGCCCGCGGATCGCTCTCTGGCGGCTGTGTAGCCTGCAGGTATGTGGCCACCGACATTAGGACACCGAAAGCAGTCTTGGGGATAGGGCTTCCCTGCTCGTCCACAAACATGAAGGACGCCTCCAGATTACGGGGGACGTTATTCTGATCTGCCTCTTGTATCCGCAGGAACCGAGGCTATGCTTGGGGGTCACGGGATTGCCCTGAAGATTGGACGGACAAACCTGCCCGCCGCACACTCGATATGCTGGTTTGCCTTCTACGCTCCGCCAGCTCCGCCTTCGCGGCTTCCAGCTTGAGGCTTTCTTGCCACAGCAGGTACTGGTAGCACGCCAGGTCTTCTGGTGTCGCGTCGGCTACCGGTTGGCCATCTTCTACAGCCTTGATTGCTTTTTCACCCATAGCTTGGTTGATGTGAAGCTGCGTTCGCCCGTTCTGCAGGGTGACGACGTATGGGTAGTTCGGCTATTCACCCCTATTAGGCGGAGCGTTAACTTCGGCCTCCGTGTTTGCGGCTGCCGTCCTCGCGGCGGCGGTAGCTGCGGCTCCTGCCGCGGCCGTTTCCCCCGGGTCCTGACGCTCCTCCTTCTGCAGGCACCGTCATGTATACCTCGATCGGCAAGGGATACGGCATCTGATCGTCGGAGTCGTCACCAAGGGCGGACCCGAAGGATGCCGAGGCTCCGCTGGTGGAGTACGCAGGGCTTGACGGAGTAGATGAGATGTATGGCACGACCGGCATCTCGGTCGTGCGCGCGAAGTCGACGGTTGGCGATGTAGATCGTGATGCTGCGGTCAAGGGCGACGCAGGTTCATCGAGCGTTCCCTCCGTAAAATCCGTGCGGGCTGGCAGGATGTCCACCGATGTAGTCGATGAAGTTGCGACTTCCGCCGATGAAGTCGATGAAGCGGCGGGTTCCTCCGATGCAGAAGGGGGTGCGTCCGTGAGACGGAGCGTGCCCCACTTGTTGACGTAGAAACGCAGCTTGCCAAAGCTCGCCTCCACGCCAGCTTGCAGGTCCTCGAAAGCCGATTGCACAACCGGCGAGTGCAGGTGAAAACCCAGTGAGCCGAAGTAGATCGGCTGTTGCAGATCTGGCGAGTCGCCGATGGTCGCTGATGAAGCCGCCGAACCCGTAGAGCCAGCACCAGTCTTTCCCACAGACGGTGCCAATTGACGTGGGGTTACCACGCCAATTCCCTCGGACGACATCCTTGGGTTGAGAGAACGAGAGAAGAAGATGGTGGTACTGGTGGGTTCGTCGGCTGACAAGCGGGATTTACCCAGGTTCAGGCCCCCGAAGGTAAAAGCCCTACGTCCTGCTTGTCTGGAATTGATGATGGAGCTTACAGATCGATTACAATGGCGAGATCGTGAGATGCGATCTCGCTAGGGTTTCTGGCGGTGAGTATGAGCGTACCCTAGGTCGGCGGCCCTCCCAGTCCTTAAATAGTGGGATGGGTCTCGGGTCCTATACCGACTAGGTTTACATCTGGGCCTACCGACCTAATATTTCTAGCCTTTCCTTCGGGGCCTCCTTCCTGGGCCTGATGACAGATGGGCCTTTTATTCTCTTCCGCACCAGGGTAGTCCATGGTGGCACACCCAAAAGGTGTACCCACGTCAGAGACCGTCTCCACCACGAGAAACGAAGTCGCCCACAAGGTGGTCCGAGAGCAATGTTCCAGAGATGAGCTATGAGATCAATGGCCATGCATACACCAAGGGATACTATTGAGCTGATGGTATCTATCCAGAGTGGTCTACTTTTGTGAAGACAATTCAATCCTTCTGACGACAATGAAACATTAAACAAGAAGAACATGGAGATTCAATTTGCAAAGGAACAAGAGGGTTGTAGAAAGGATGTGGAGCGTGCTTTTGGTGTGCTCCAATCTCGGTGGGCCATTGTTCGGCACCCTACTAGAACATGGAGCGTTGACACTATGTGGGAGGTGATGAGTTGTTGTGTGATTATGGATGGCACCCGCCGGGTTCGGGGCCGGGATTGGAACCCCCATACCCGCCTTCGACCCCCACACCGGCCCCCGCCACCCGCCTCCAAACCCGGCGTCGGGTACAGAAATTTCACAGGCCCGATACCCGCCGGGTTTCGGGGACCCGATGGGTACCCACCAAAACGTCAAGTTCATATCCATCCATCCACACATATACATTTACGCTGAACTCAGATTCATCTAGAACTGAAGAACACCAGCTATAAGCCTATAACATGTACACTCAGATACATCTTACACTGAAGAACACAAGAACTGAAATTTCGTTCAGCTTACACTGGAGATTTGGCCTTCTGTGCCTGTTTGTCGCCGTCGGAGGCCTTCCCCTTCTTCTGGACTGGCCCGTCACCGTCGGAGGACGAAGCAACGGGCGTGCGGCCCCGCTTCCGGCCGCCGGTAGCAGCAACCGGCGGCAACCCATCGCGCGCGCCGCCTCCCTGTGCTGGCCTCGAGCTCGATGGCGAAGGGTGCACGCCCAGGAGGTACCCCAACCGAGCTCCGCTTCCTCGCGGAGGGATCTGGACCGGCGCCTCTCCTTGCGGCTCTCCTTGCGGCAGAGGCGGCGACGGGGTGGGATCTGCTCCCCTCATCCAGGTCGACTGCGTCGGACTCCATGGCTTGGCGGCGGGACGGTTTCGGCACAGGAGTGGCGGCGGGGGGACGGGCGGGGGCAGGCCGGTTTCGGTCTGCAGGAGCGACGGAGGGGGAGGGGGCGGGACGGGGGCAGGTGCGGGACACGGGCACACGGCGCAGGAGTAGGGCGGGGACGCCGGGGAGCGGGGGACGGGGTCGAGGATTCGGGGGAGGTGGCGGCGTGCAGGAGCCAGGAAGTGGGAAGTGGGGGTGGGGAGAAATGAATAGTGGCGTGCGTGCGCGTTAGGGTTTAGAACTTTAGATATCAGATTTTAGACAATGACAGGTGGGGTCCACTTGTCCAAGCTGGGTCTGCGGGTCAGAGGGTCCGGGTTTGGCACCCCCATACCCGCCTCCGCCAGATCCGGTGGGTTTTGTTTTACCCCGCAAACCAGACCCGTGGGTTTTTTAAACCAGACCCTCCCCGTTTAATGCGGGGCCCCGTCGGGTTTCCGGGTATCGGGTACCCATTGCCATCCGTATGTGTGATCATGCATATATGATAAAGTTAGCAGTTTGGCGAGGAGACAGTTGTGCCACAATTTGGATCGAGAAAATTTGTACGGTGGATCGAGTTTCATCGAGAGATGCGTGATAAGACAACTCACAAACAACTTAAAAAAGATTTGGTTCACCATATGTGGTCTTATTTTGGGAACCAAAGATTCATAGTTGCTACACTCTTGATTCATCTGGTTGTAATAAATTATTTGTTTTATTCAATTTGGTTGTAAAACTAATTGATGTATAATTTATTTGATTTGATTGTATAACTATGTTATTTATTCAATTTGGATGAAATCTATTGACTGAAAAAAAGACAGGGGCGGGCCAAATGGGTCTGCCCGTTGGGTGCACTGGCTAGAAAAGACCGGACATGGATGGACGACTGTCCGTTTGCCGACCCAAACGGAAAAAACGGACCAAAAACAGATCCATTTGGGTTGGCGCGTTGGAGTTGCCCTTAGAGCAACTTCACCTTCGTGCAATAGCGGCACCCTTCTAAAAGCTCCCGTCCGGTCTAATTTCTGTCCGACACCTCTAAACGGCCCTTCAACTTTGGGGGTCTATTCGGGGTGCTGATGCATGTAAAATGCATACATGAACTTTGCACTATAATAGTTGTATTCCATTCATATTCGCATCATATCAGGGGTATATTACTGTTATTTAATGATTTTTGGTAATTAATAATGATTTCCCCTTTTATGTAATTAATCCTGCGCAGGCAGAAAACCCCTATTTCTTTCCTTATTTGTTTCAGGGCCTTAACGACGTCATAATGAGCTATAAATTTACGGGGATCATTATTTTGGAAGGAGGAAGACCTAGGAGCGAAAGAAGCAAGAGAACGGAGGCCGGAGGGGCAAAAGGGGGTGCCCCACGCGGCCAGGTACAGGGGCCACGTGGGCCCACCTCTTTTGGCCCTCGTGGCCCCGTTTGCGTCGATCCTTCGCCCTGAACCATCCTCATGACCTAATAAAAACGTCTATATAAAGAGCCCCCCAACGTTCTTCGAAGAGAGAGCCGCCACACGAGAGAAACAAGAAACAGAGACCGGGATGCTGCAGATTGGAGGGGGAAACTCCGGTAGAGCGCTGCCGGAGAGGTCTCCTTCTTCTCCATCGACATCTCCACCGTCTCCATGATGAAGAGGGAGTAGTCCACCTCTGGACTATGGGTTTGTGGCAGTAGCATATGCATCTCCCTCTCTCTCTTGAGCTTCACTAATTAGCACCGTATGAGCTGCTGAACATGATTACGTTCATCATTGTTTTACCTTAGTGGTGGATCTTTTTATGAGTTAATATATGTTGAGATTGCAATGTTTATTTCAGTTATGAAAGTAGATGCATATTATGTATCCCGTTCTTGTATCCTTGTTTTGATCAATCATGTTTATGAGAGCGTGTGAGGGGGAACGTGTGCATTAGTTGGAGTAACGGGGGTGGTGATGTGATAAGCTGACAGCTTAATATCACGATCCATTGGGTGTTTACCTTACTTTGCTGCCTCACTAGGGATAAACCAAAATACCATGTTGCAAGGTTGAGGAGTGACAAGCCTCTACCTATGACTAGATCCATCATGTTCTTATTTTCACTTCATGTCATTAATCTTAAAGCTATACTCTGAGTCATCTTAATTACTGAGGTGTATGATTTAGTTCGCATCTTGGTGGATTATAAGTGAGACTAATAATCAAAAGGTCTCTATGTTAGGACGTGATGCCCATATAATTAGTAACATGTCATTAAACTTGTTTGCAATCTCATATGTTAATCCTATGTCTACTTATTTGCCACACTATATTAAAGAGAGAGTGCATGTGTGAAACCATGAACCCCGGTCCATTTTTAATCATAAGAAACAACTTTCCAACCACTTTTAAGCATTTTCTACATTCAGCCATTTTAAAATCAGAAAATACAAACACACTTGTATTCATTGCATACACATATAAAAACCCCAAAAATATCATGCATCATCATTACTATCATCCTTGCATTACTACTTACCACCATTGCATATTTATTTACTGTTTTGCATTCATTATTATCTTAATATCATTCTCACACCTTGTGCTTGACAACCACTTGGTGAGGTTGAGGGCACAAAGCAATTTACTTTGTTTGCAGGAAATCTAGAGAAGGACAAGGAGATAAGATCCCCACTACTGAATCCTCGAGAGTTCGATATTAAACCCTCGAGTCACCCTCGTGGGGAAAAGACTTCCACTTCTACGTACTCTGCACTTGGAGGCTCAACCTATCCCATATATATTATTTCCTTTCAGGGTATCAAGAGTGCTTGTTGGCGTAGTTGAGGGAGAAACACTCTCATCAATTCCGTCATCACGTGTTTTTTCTGGCGCCGTTGCCGGGGAATCATACCTGGAAGGTTTTATCCAAGGATATCACAACAAATTCAACTTCATCACCAACTTGTGCTAACACCTAAGCTTGGGTAGGTTGCACCTACGTGAGCATCATCTTGTCCATATTTACCTTCAAGCATTTTATTTTGTTTTGTTATTGTCTTGCATATCATTTTTAGATTTCGGTTTGCATTTTTTTTATTTTCAGTTTTGCATTTTGTTTTGCATTAGTTAATTCGGTTTGCATTATTTAGTGTAATTTTATTTTCAGTTTTGCATAAAAATTAAAAACACATAAAAACTTGCTAAAATGGGTGATATGACTAAGTTGTGTGACTACACAAATACTCCAAATGATCAATTTATTGCTAAACCTATTACCACACCTGAGATACAAGCTGATAGTTCTAGAGTAAGTTATGACTTACTACACTTGATAACTAAGAAATAATTGGTGATAAATGAAAAGAAGACTGTCTTGATCATTTGAATAATTTTATCAGTATTTGTTCTGCACTAAACCTCAAGGAACCTGATATTGTGATGCCAAAATTATTTTTTCTTTCATTAAAAGGAGAGGCAAGAGAATGGATACGTTCACTACCACCTGCTACAACCAAGACCTGGAGGGAATTAGAAAAGCTTTCATCAGAAAAAATTGTCCCTCTTTAAAGATTGGCTACTTAAAAACAAACTGACCAATTCTATGGACAATGAGCAAGAAACTAGAAGTGAGGAAGTACCCCCTGTTAAAAAAACAAGTTTGGGTCAAAAGGAAAAGAAAGTTAAAGATCCTTTGCTTGAGTTAGAGAATTGTACCTTGCATTAATATCTATCTTACAAAATTTGCAAGTGATCCTTCTATTGATGTTAACCAATCTGGTTTTGGTTCCTATATTGCTAATCATGTCTTGAAAGAAAAAATTGCTCGATACAATCAAGAAGCTATGATACCACCTAAGCTTGGGGATATATGGATCCCCAAGGTGCTAGTAACTATTGGAAAAGAGACACACCATGCCATACTTGATCTAGGATCTAGTGTCTCTATTTTATCTAAAGAATTATATGAAGTACTTGAATTAAAGAATCTTGAAAAATGTTCTGTTGAACTTGCACTTGCTGATAATACCATTAAATGTGCTTTAGGAAAAGTAAGTGATGTTATGATAGAGTTACATATGACTTTTGTACCTGTGGATTTTCTAATCATGGATATGGAGAATAAAACCTCTAGTCCTATTATTCTTGGAAGACCTTTTCTTCGTACCACACGGGCTATTATTGATTCAAAGGAAGGGAATGTGAAGTTTCAATTTCCACATAAGAAATGCATGGAACACTTCCCAAGGAAGAAGGGCACAACTTTAAGCTCCTTCATGAGCTTCATCTTCGGTAAACAACAAGTAAGTAAGCCTAGCTATATGGCTATAAAGAAAGTGCTTTACGGGAGGCAACCCGGTTGTTTTTATTTGGATTTTCTTTGTTTCCTCTTGCTGTAACAAGAGATTGTTTTCTTAGCTTAATTTTTGGAATTTTTAATAAAGTGCCAAGTTTTACCTATTTTGGTTTGAAAAAGTTGCTACTTCTATTTGGAGATTTTATTCCTGCACGAAGTCTGTGCACGGTTTGATTTTCATTGCTATTATTTAACTCCGATTTAGTTGGACGCACCGCCCCAACGCCCGACAGAACAAAGAGTCTGAACCCCTCATGTCTCGGGTGTCGGATCTGCTGAAGACCGCCGGCAGGGAGGTAAGTGGCGTTCACCTCATCACCACTTTCATCAGAAGGCGGGTGCATCCGATTCAAGCTCGGGCGCACCCGTTGTTCGAGTTTGCCAGAGCGTCCAACGTGACGCGCACGTCCGCGGAAGAGTTGTCCACGGGCGAGGTCGAATCTCGCGTTTGCGCGCTGGCCATGCTCAAGGTCGGCGAGGCGAACGTCCTTGAATCGCCCGTGATGCCTTTCAGCCTCGAGAACCCTGTTCCGGAGGTATGTGCTTTGTTCTTGTGTATCTTTTATCTGCTGGATGTTCTTGCCGATGTTTTGATTTCTGAGAAAGACGCCTTGTTTTTATGTTTGAAGGGCTTCTCGACGTTTATCAGCCTTCCTCCCCTTCCTGAGGAGAAAGGAACTTCCGTGGTCCCTGACTTGCGGGATGATCCTGATGAAAAGCACATTTTTGTCTGTTCCGCTGCATCGGTTGAAGATACAGACGCTGCAGACAGTGATGACCTTCCTCTCATCGCCTGCAAGCGTGTCCGCGATGTTGTCTCCAAGGCAGCGGGGAAGTCGAAGCGGGGTTCCACTGTGGAGGTCTCCAGCACATCGCCGCCTCCTACTCGTACCAACAAGGAGGTCAGTCCGGCGCACGATCCCATAGAGCCTCCGCCGAAGAGGACTCGCGCTGCTCCTGTCGTGGGGTCACTCTTTGACTACCCCACGGTGGTGATACCTGGGTCACGCCAAGAACATCTGCCTTATGACAAGGGCCCAAGGAAGGCCCAAGGAGGACGACGTGCGGCCCAAGATAGTCGACGTTAGGTCATCAGCCTCGATCGTCTTGTAAGTGCCATCGGCACCGTTCACCCGAGACCTAGCCTACCATATAAAGGCTAGGAGGGTCCCTCGTCTAGGATAACGCATACGCTCACGCTCATAGCCGCCATCTCAAACCCTAGCGAGATTGCCATCTCGCCATCGTAGCCACACTCAACATCAATACCAGACAAGCAGGAAGTAGGGTTTTATCCTCCGGGAGCCTGAACCTGGGTAAACGCCTCGCCTGTTAGCCGTCGTGATCACCAGCGCTCATCTCTCTCCCCCTCAATCAACCCGGGGTACTCGATCCAGGGATTTGCCGAGTCTCAGCCTCGTCAATTGGCGCCGTCTGTGGGAAAGAAAGAGCGCTGGAACCATGGTCGCACCGGCCCCATCAACCTTGAAGATCGACGCCTGCACCAGGGAGCCAATCTGCTTCGGCTCCTTCGAGTACGTCAGCCATCCGCCGGCCCATCGCTCGGTGTACGCTGAACTGCATAAAGGTATGTGGACCACCTTTGGTACCATGCACTACCTCATAGACAGCCACGGAACACTCCGATCTACGGCAGCCGCGCTACGCGCGGTGGTGACACCCGCATCTGCCTCGACTACGTCAACCACGCCTTCAACCCGCCGTGGAGATCGCATCTACTGCGAATGCAGCAATCGCATCTTCGACTGCCGCGAAGATCGCATCTGCCACGACTACAACGACCACGTCATCACCTGCCGTGATCGCATCTACCGCTACTGCGGCGATCGCATCTTCGACTGCCGCGAAGATCGCGCTCGCCTCGACTACACCAACTGCCTCCATGGCAGAGATCGCGTCCAACGTGACCACGACACCCGCATCTCTGGCTGCCAAGGAGATCGCATCGGCTGCGACCCCTGCGCGGATCAAGTCTACTTCGACTACCTTGATCGCGTCGCGGGCAAGGCCAAGATCTACATCGACTCCGACTACGTCAGCCACGCCTTCGCGCCGCGAGATCGTCCGCAAGCCAATCGCACCCGCGTCGACGACAGCGACTCCATTCCTCGCGTCCGCAGTGAAGGTCGCGAAACTCTACGGAAAGAGCCTCAATGGCGACTATGGTACCCACCACGTTGCAGCCATTTTCGACTCCGAGCACGGCTCGGACGAAGGAAGCAGCAGTGGAAGCATCAGCCCCACTTCCCAGATTTACCCCGCACAAGTCTACATGGTCGGCCCGGCGCGGGCCAACGGCGACGAACCCGCATATCCACTAGAGGTGGTCATGCCGGACCAGGTGACGCGACTCACCATCACCCGCGACATGGCAATCAGAGCCCTGAAGCACGTTGAGGAGGGCACGTACCCCCCACCAAACGCACCCCGAGAGGACCTTATGGTGGTCCAGTACCTGCTGCGGAAGGAAGGTGAACGACTTCGCGCAGAGAAGGCCGAGCTACTCCGACGCAAGGAGGAAGCCGATGCGTCGAGTGCCAGGAGGGCCGCCTATTCATTCACTGCTGCCTCGACAGAGGTCTCGCAAGGAACAAGCTCTCCCCTTTACTTTTATCAGCAAGCAACATAAACCTAGGCCGCCACCCGAATTACTCGAGGGCTGCGCCATACAGGTTCAACCCGAAAATCCTCGGCCGCCACCCGAACCACTCGGGGGCTGCGCCATACAGGTCCAACCCGAAAATCCTCGGCCGCCACCCGAACCACTCGGGGGCTGCGCTGTACAGGTCTAAGTCAAAACCTAGGCCGCCACAGCTGCGCCATACAGGTTCAACTCGAAAATCCTCGGCCGCCACCCGAACCACTCGGGGGCTGTGCCGTATAGGTCTAAGTCAAACCTAGGCTTCCACCCGAACCACTCGGGGGCTGCGCCATACAGGTCCAACCCGAAAATCCTCGGCCGCCACCCGAACCACTCGGGGGCTGCGCTGTACAGGTCTAAGTCAAAACCTAGGCCGCCACAGCTGCGCCATACAGGTTCAACTCGAAAATCCTCGGCCGCCACCCGAACCACTCGGGGGCTGCGCTGTACAGGTCTAAGTCAAACCTAGGCTTCCACCCGAATTACTCGAGGGCTGCGCCATACAGGTTCAACCCGAAAATCCTCGGCCGCCACCCGAACCACTCGGGGGCTGCGCTGTACAGGTCTAAGTCAAAACCTAGGCCGCCACAGCTGCGCCGTACAGGTTCAACTCGAAAATCCTCGGCCGCCACCCGAACCACTCGGGGGCTGCGCTGTACAGGTCTGAGTCAAAACCTAGGCCGCCACCTGATGCACTCGGGGGCTGCGCCATACAGGTCCAACCCGAAAATCCTCGGCCGCCACCCGAACCACTCGGGGGCTGCGCTGTACAGGTCTAAGTCAAAACCTAGGCCGCCACAGCTGCGCCATACAGGTTCAACTCGAAAATCCTCGGCCGCCACCCGAACCACTCGGGGGCTGCGCTGTACAGGTCTAAGTCAAAACCTAGGCCGCCATAGCTGCGCCATACAGGTTCAACTCGAAAATCCTCGGCCGCCACCCGAACCACTCGGGGGCTGCGCTGTACAGGCCTAAGTCAAAACCTAGGCCGCCACCCGAATTACTCGAGGGCTGCGCCATACAGGTCCAACCTGAAAATCCTCGTCCGCCACCCGAACCACTCGGGGGCTGCGCTGTACAGGTCTAAGTCAAACCTAGGCTACCACCTGAAGCACTCGGGGGCTGCGCCATACAGGTCCAACCCGAAAATCCTCGACCGCCATCCGAACCACTCGGGGGTTGCGCTGTACAGGTCTAAGACAAACCTAGGCCGCCACCTGACGTGCTCGGGGGCTGCGCCACACAGGTCCAACTCGAAAACCTAGGTCGCACCCGATCCACTCTGGGGCTGCACCGCACAAGTACAATTCGAAAACCTAGGCCGCACTCGATCCGCTCGGGGACTGGGCCATACAGGTTTGTCCACAAGATAAAATTTACTCACTCGGAGACTACAACCACCTCAACATACGTACAATCATGCTCCCACTTGGGAAAAATATCTTTTACAAACTAATGCTACACAACAGCAGTCTAGTAGCCTTACTCTACAGGCTCACCCTTTGGCGCATTGCATGGCCCTACAAGTTGCTCACTGAAGTTCTGGACCTGTTGAATCATCTGACGCGCAGCCGCAAGGGTATCGGCGTAGTCATCTGTTCCAGGCAAGCCGTCAAGCACCTTGTTCAAGGGAAGATGAGGCCGGTGCATTCGAACGTACGCCAGTGCCACGTTCGCCCCAGCAACAAGCTGGGTGTGCACGAGTTCTTTGAACGCCTTGCCTTCGCGGAATCTCTCCAGCAGCGCAGCCAGTCCATTAGGCTACTCGTTGTGCAGAAAGTACACCCTGTTGATCTGCAAAAGGGTCTTTCTACAACCTTCCAGGAGCAAAGCAGCCCGCCAGGCGCGATCCAACATTCGAGCCAGTACCCTACCTTTGGGTTTGTTTGACCAAAACTGACGAGCTTCGAGTGACTCACCGGCGGCTTCTCCCTCCACCAGCTCGTCTACTCGACCTTGCTCGGCATTCAAGTCAGAGTTCACATCTGCATCAAGACCCAGCACTAAGAACAGTAAAGGGATAAAGAAGCCGAAGCAAAGCGCTAGAAGGCCAACCTTGCAGCTGTTGACTGATCAGCTCCATTTCATCAAGAAGAAACTCCTCACGCTGGGAGAACGGCGCAACGGGTCCTGATTTCAGGCGCTTCAACTCCAACTCGGCGATCTTCAACTTCGACTCGAGCCCAACAATCTTGTTTCTCATGAAGGTGATCACTCGCTGGTCATTTACACTTCGTGCAGGAGCTTCGCCCATCTCTAGGAGTCGTTCCAGTAACCCCAGGAGCTTCGCCCATCTCAGACTGCCAAATGCGACAGCGTCAAGCAAGGAAAAGAAATTCAAGCCTAGATACGAAAGAAGACTCGAAGGCACAAATTCACATTTCAACGACAGCGTGATCGCGCCCGACGGTCAAATCAGTCAATACTGACACTGGGACCACCCTGTCACGTCCCATCGGACACAGAGTGTGCCAAAAACGTCAGCGCTGACGTCACCTGCGGAGGCGTAGCAAGTAAGCCAACGGGCTGATGGAGCACCCGGATAATTTATTCGAGTGCAACAAAGATACAGTAAGCTTTAAGAGCTGAATAGACTCGACAAGTCCATTCGAGTGGAAAAGAAATTCAGTAAGCTCCATGAGCTGAGTAAAACTCAAAGCAGTAAGCCAAACCGGCCGAGTACAAAGTAAGTCACACAAAGCCAGTTGCGACTCCGTCAGCTCGAGTCTCTTCTTTACTCCCATCGGGAGCGGGCTTTTCGACTGAAGAAAAATTGAGTTTAACCTCAATTGCAAGCAATTCAGCTTAATCTCGGGGGCTACTCCCATCGGGAGCGCTGTACGCGCTCCCGAATGACTCAGAACAATCGCAGTCAAAAAATCACCGACCAAAGCAATACTCGCAGTTTTTACCCTGCAGTCGATGTTTCGACTAAGGAATCCTCCATAAGCCCTGAACGGCCGGAGTCGACCAATTTTATTTGTTCCTTTCAGGAACCTGGTGGCGTGCCCAGAAGGAAGGAGTCCTTTACCCGACTCTACGATTCGACTAAGCACTCGGGGGCTACTGTCGTGGGGTCACTCTTCGACTACCCCACGGTGGTGATACCTGGGTCACGCCAAGAACATCTGCCTTATGACAAGGGCCCAAGGAAGGCCCAAGGAGGACGACGTGCGGCCCAAGATAGTCGACGTTAGGTCATCAGCCTCGATCGTCTTGTAAGTGCCATCGGCACCGTTCACCCGAGACCTAGCCTACCATATAAAGGCTAGGAGGGTCCCTCGTCTAGGGTAACGCATACGCTCACGCTCATAGCTGCCATCTCAAACCCTAGCGAGATTGCCATCTCGCCATCGTAGCCACACTCAACATCAATACCAGACAAGCAGGAAGTAGGGTTTTATCCTTCGGGAGCCTGAACCTGGGTAAACGCCTCGCCTGTTAGCCGTCGTGATCACCAGCGCTCATCTCTCTCCCCCTCAATCAACCCGGGGTACTCGATCCAGGGATTTGCCGAGTCTCAGCCTCGTCAGCTCCGGACTGCTTCAATCCTGCCACCTTGCTGATGGTCCTTAGCTCGGAAGTTTACGACTGCTGCTTTCCCTGTCTCATGGCGTAGAATTGCTATCTGAGATTCTTGGCTTATCTGCAAGGACTCTTCCTCTCGTGCATCCCTGCCGCCCAATACTTGCGAGCGAACGGACGATGGTGACAGTGCGGGGGGGCGTCGTGTGAAGACAACGGCTCCTCCACCGCCGTCTGTTCCCAACGCTACGCCAGCCGCGACTGCCTCGACTCCCGGCGAAGCCCTCGTCACCATCGCCAGCGCTCCTCCGCTTGATTCAGCCGAGCATGTGAGTAATGAGTACTTTTTGTTTGTATCGGGTGCGCGACAGCGCTCCCGATGGGAGTAGCCCCCGAGTCTATAGTTAACTAGGAACAGTTGAGTATAGACTCTAAACTGATCTTGCTCCTTTGACTCTTTGTTCTCTGTTTATGATTTATCGGGTGCACGACAGCGCTCCCGATGGGAGTAGCCCCCGAGTCTGTGGGCGACTGAATTCAGTCATGTACAGACTCAAGTTCTTCCACTGACTCTTTGTTCTTTGTTTGGTGCAGCCTATGACGCTCGAGCTGTTGGGTATCGGCCGCCGTTTCGCGGCCATGGAGGCGGAGAAAACTCACCTGGAGCGAGAGTCTGTCGAACTCCAAGGTTTGTCCTTTATCTTCCACCGTTTTGGACTGTTTTTGTTATTGCTATTTGTTTGAACGCCTTTTGCCTGCAGAGCTGTTGGCGCAGTCGCGACGCGAGGGGGAGAGTGCCTCGCAACAGGCTGCTACCCTTAAGGAGCAGCTGGATGCCGCCGTGCTTGCGAAGGAAGCAGCTGATGCCCGCGAGCAGACCTTGGTGCAGCGCCTCTGCACGGCGAGCAACTCCTTGTTGGGTAAGTGTTTACTCTTTTGTTTTTTGCTCTTTCTGCATCATTTGGTTTGACCGAGTTCTTTTTCTGTTTTCTTCAGCTAGCCTTGGCACTGTGGCATGTTCCAGCGCATAGGCTGCTGCCGGTGACTTGGACAACGCCGTTGCTGCTATAGAGGGTGCTGGCCAACGGGCAAGTGGTCTCTTGGAGAAGGTTGCTGATGCGCTGACGAGTTTGCACGGACGCGTGTTTCCCTAGGGGCAAACTCCTGCTTCCCTCGGGGAACTGGTTGAACTGTTTGGCTCTGACAGCTCCGCCATCGACGACTTCAGACGCGAGCACACGGTACGTGGCTCGCAGACCACCCTCCTTATGCTGCTGGGGCACGGCTTCGAGGGTGACTTCGACAAGGCTATGTCCGGGCTACCCCGCGGGCCCGATGGCAAGCCGATGGCTCTCAGCGGCTTCGCCGAGCGGTCTCGCGAGTTGGCACAAAAGCTGACCGAGACCTTGGAGAAATAGGCTATGAAGCGTGCGGAGAAGGCCAAGAAGTCGGCGAGCTCGCAGTAGCTGCTTATCTTTGTATTTTCATCTTTTGTAGTTTGTCCGTGGCGGTGCCTGTCGCCCCTTTTGTAATGACTGTGCTAGTTGCAAACTTTGTATAAGTTTTTACCTTTGTCTTGATGTCTTTGTGCCGTGCTACTTCTTCCAGCCCCAGGCCTTCTTCAAGAAGAATATCTCATACTTGGCTACTTGGTTTGCTAACAGGTAAATCCAACGATTACCACTCCGTCTTCTGATGCTCCGTCACGTGTCCATGCGGCCGCGACTGCTGGTTGTTCTTCCGGGAATCGCGACTCCGGGGATTATCGACTCATGATGCTCCGGGATCGCTGTGCCAGTCTTGAACAAGACTTGCGGGTGGCACGGGGTGCCCTGGCCACACTGAAGTCGAAACAACCTCGTCCTGCTGAACGGGAAGCTTTCCTTATTGAGGAGTTGGAAAAGGCTAACAATGACTTACTTTGTAAGTGGCCGTGAGCCCCCGAGTCTTTTGACGTCGCTCATTTTCCTTAGTTGTTTTATCTCTTGTTTGCATGCAGGTGTACAACATGACCCTCAAGCTGAGGTCTGTCGGGTGGAGAATCGACTTCGCCACGTTGCTGAGGCTGTCGGGCGGGACACCACCTCGTTTTGGTCGGACCCCTCATGAGGTCGGGGTGCTGTCCGTTCTTCAAGATCGCATAGGCCAGGTGACGTCTTTCGCTGGGGCGTGTCGTTCTGCACTGGCGCTTGTGCACAAAGCGCTGTTTCCACTGGATCCGCAGCCGCAGGGTCTTGGGGCTCTCATGGCGCGATTACACAACGGCAAGGCTGCACAGAGTTTTATCCGGACGCAACTTGTCAGCGGTGCGACATACGCCTTAGCTTTTGTTCACCGGCGGCACCCGTATCTCGTCCTGAGGGGAATAGAAGAGGTTCCCAACAGGGAAGACGGGGAGCCTACGCCGATGGATGCTCATTATCGTGCCGTAGAAGATGTAGTTGTCAAGTTGATTAGGAAACTAGAACGCGACACCGAGATTTACTCGGACTATGTGGCGTCGCGGGTTCCAAAGGATGAGCCTGTAGACTGATTTTTTGTTTGTACAGGCACTTTGTATACTTGCAGAAAACTTCCGTGTTTGCTCTGTGGAGCTCGGAGTTGCTCTGTATATAGAGTTTGTTTTGTTTTGGCTTAAGCAACGCAGCCCCCGAGTATCGGGTGCTGTTCCGGAGTTTGTTAGTGGTTGGCCGTACGACGCAGCCCCTGAGTATCAGGTGCTACGGAGGCGATTTTCTTTGCGTGCAGTATGTCTGCTCCGAAGATAGAGGAAAGTTGCACTTTTATTATAGGAGACATAGTCTCAAGGATTACATCGGTGGCTGAATAGCCTTATCGTCAGTTTTGCTACGCGTAAAAGCGTCGTAGTTGTGCCGCATTCTATGGATTGCGGATGAGTTCGCCTGTCTTCGGGTCCTTCAAGCGGTATGCGCCTCCGCCGATGACCTCAGCGATGATAAAGGGTCCCTCCCATGGGGAGGCGAGCTTGTGCACTTTCTTCTGTTTGAGCCTGAGTACCAGGTCTCCTTCGTCAAAGGCTCTTGTGTGCAGCCGATTGCTGTGATAGTTGCGGAGGTTCTGCTGGTAGATGGCCGTTCGGGAGAGTGCGATGTCCTGGGCCTCATCCAGCAAGTCGACGTCGTCTTCGAGTGCGGCTTCAGCGTCTTCTTCATCATACGCGACGATGCGAGGTGCATCGAAGCGTATGTCATGTGGCAGGACTGCTTCTGCTCCGTACACCATGAAGAATGGCGTGTACTGGGTTGATCTGTTTGGCGTGGTGCGCAGGCTCCAGAGCACAGAGGGTAGCTCCTCCACCCAAGCACCCGCCGCACGCTTGAGCGGCACGAAGAGGCGTTTCTTGACTCCGCTGCAGACGAGGCCGTTCGCTTTCTCCACTTGTCCATTGGACTGCGGATGAGCGACCGAAGCGTAATTGAGCTTGATCCCTTGTTCCTTGCAGTAATCTTGGAACTCTTCGGCGGTGAAGTTTGTTCCGTTGTCGGTGATGATGCTGTTAGGCACCCCAAAGCGGAATATGATAGACTTGATGAAGTTGACGGCTGAGGTAGCTGCACAGTTGGTAACTGGCACGGCCTCTATCCACTTGGTGAATTTATCGACGGCCACCAGTAGATGCGTGTGTCCACCTCGAGAAGATTTGCGCAGTGGACCGACCATATCGAGTCCCCACTGGGCGAAAGGCCACGCCAAAGGTATTGTCTTCAGTTCTGATGTCGGTGCATGAGGTCGTGTTGCGAATTTTTGGCAGCCGATACACGGCTTGACGATGTCCTCGGCGTCCTGCAACGCCGTGGGCCAGTAGAATCCAGCACGCAGGGCCTTGGCGACTAAGGCTCTGCTGCTAGCATGGTGTCCACACGTGCCAGCGTGGATCTCGAGGAGCAAGGCCCTACCGTCCTCTGATGCGTTGCACCTCTGGAGGATGCCTGAGATGCTGCGCTTGTATAGCTCTCCGCCGATTATTGTGAATGCTTTGGCACGGCGGGTGATACACCGTGCTTCGACTGTGTCCTCCGGAAGCTCTTGCCGAAGCATATATGCCAGGAATGGCTTTGTCCAGATAGGCTCGACGAGGAATACTTCGACTGGATGTTCTGCTGCTGCAGGCGCGTCTTCGCTTGCAGCTTCGGTCCCGGTTGCTGGTGTAGAGGGAGCCGCAGGCTGCTTGACCTTGATGGATCTTTTGTTTATCTTCTCCAGCAAGACTCCAGGGGGCACCTTGAGTTTCAAGGACCCGATGTTGGCCAGGGTGTCTACCTCCTCATTGCTTGCTCGCCCAACATGGCGGAGCTCGCAACCGTCGAAGTTCCCTTCCATGATGTTGTACAGGTTCCTGTATGCTATCATGTTCTCTGTTGTTACGTCGCACTCCTTCATGGTCTGTTGCACGACCAGGTTCGAGTCTCCGTATATCATCAGGCGATCAGCGCCGCACTCCTTAGCCATCTTCATTCCGTGGATCAGGGCTTCATATTCTGCTTCGTTGTTGGATGGTTTCTCGAAGTCCATCTGCAGCACATAACGAAGATTGTCGCCTTTGGGTGATATGAGGATAACACCTGCTCCTACGCCTTCGTTCCTCTTGGACCCATCGAAGTACATGGTCCATGAGTTGGACGTATCGGGTACCGATGGCAACTACATCTCTATCCACTCCGTGTTGAAGTCAGCGCGGGGAGGACTTGAGCCTTGATTGCTGTTGGGTGTTTGTATGTTAGGTCTAGAGGACCTAATTCAATGCTCCATTTGGCGACTCTGCCTGTCGCTTTGGAGTTGTTGAGTATGTCACTTAGGGGAGCCGCGCTCACCACCGTGATGGGGTGCTCTTGGAAGTAGTGTGCCACCTTACGCGAGGTCATGAATACCCCATACGCTAGCTTCTGGTAGTGCGGGTATCTCTGCTTCGACTGAGACAGCACCTTGCTGAGGTAATATATTGGTCTCTGCACCCCATGAGCTTTTCCTTCTTCAGCCCGCTCGACTACCAGCACCGTACTGACTACCCTGTTTGTGGCCGCTATATAGAGATACAGCGGCTCCTTTTCGTGTGGTGCCACCAGGACTGGTGGCGTCGACAGGGTGCACTTGAGGTCGACGAATGCGGCTTGGGCTTCCTCGGTCCACTCGAAGCGGTCTGTCTTCTTCATCAGTTGGTAGAACGGGAGCGCCTTCTCCCCAAGCCTGCTAATGAATCGGCTGAGTGCCGCTATCCTTCCAGAGAGCTGCTGCACATAACTGAGCTTCGACGGTGTCGGCATCTTCAGGAGCGCCTGTATTTTCTCCGGGTTTGCTTCAATGCCTCGCACAGATACGAGGTAGCCGAGTAGTTGCCCGGCTGGCACACCGAACACGCACTTAGTAGGATTCAGCTTGATGGTGTATTTCTTCAGTGCGGCGAATGTTTCGCGGAGGTCGTCAAGGAGCGTGTCTTCCTTCTTGGTCTTGATGACGATGTCATCAACGTAGACCTGGACATTGCGTCCGATCTGCTCCTTGAGGCAGTTCTGCATCATACGCTGGTACGTGGCACCCGCGTTCTTCAGCCCGAAGGGCATCGTTGTGTAGCAGTAAACACCAAAGGGTGTGATGAATGCTGTTTTCTCTTCGTCTTCTTTCTTCATCCTGATCTGGTTATAGCCTGAATAGGCATCCAGGAAGCAGAGGCGTGCGCAGCCTGCAGTCGAGTCGACAATCTGGTCGATTCGAGGCAGTGGAAAATGATCTTTTGGACAACACTTGTTTAATGAAGTGAAGTCGACACACATGCGTAGTATGTCTATGTTCTTCTTTGGCACTAGGACTGGGTTTGCGACCCAGTCAGACTTCTTGATCTCCCGAATGAAGTTGGCTACCAGGAGCCTATCGATTTCCTGCCCGATGGCGAGGCGCTTCGGCTCCGCAAAACGGCGCATCGTTTGCTTGACGGGCCTCGCATTGGGCAGGATCTGGAGGGCGTGCTCGGCGATTTCCCTGGGTATGCCTGGCATGTCAGCTGGACACCAGGCGAAGATCTCCCAGTTTTCGCGTAGGAACTCGACGAGCGCGCCTTCCTATGCGGAAGACAAGCTCGTCGATATGAGGACCGTCTTCTTAGGGTCCGTTGGGTGCACCTGATGCTCCCTTGTGTCGTTTGTCGCGTTGAAGGCAGAGCCTGACGCTGATTGTTTGCCCTCGGGAAAGAGGGTGCGGTCGTTGGTGAGTGCCAACTCTTGGAGCTGCTCCTGGGCCCCGAACGACTCAGAGATCGTGTTGAACTTGCGATCGCACTCGTCGGATCATTCGAAGTTTCCACTGACGGTGATTGTCCCGTAAGGCCCCGGCATCTTCAGCTTCAGATATGCATAGTGCGGCACCGCCATGAACCGCGCGAACGCTGGTCGTCCCAGGATGACATGGTACTGCGACTTTCAGTCAACCACCTCGAACTCTATCCTCTCCTTCCGGAAGTTAGCTGGCTCACCCAAGGGATAGACTGGTCTCCCTAGTACTATGCCGTGGAAAGTGTTGACGGAGGGTGCCAAGCTTGTCGTCAGTATGTTCATTCCACGCAGCATGTCTGCGAACATGATATTGATTCCGCTGCCACTGTCCATGAACATGCGGCTCATAGCGAAGCCTCCTATCCGCGCGTCCAAAACGAGGGCCGCGTGGCCCGGCCGTGGGACTTGAGGTGGATGATCCTCCCTGCTGAATGTTATGCTGGCGTGTGACCAGTTGAGGTACTCCGGTACCGTAGGTGGTGATTTGACGGCAAGGTGGACCTGCCTTATTATGAGATTTTGGTCCCGATTTGAGGGACGTCCTTTCTGGATCATGAACATGCGACCCACAGGCTTGGGGTAAGCATCTTCGCCTGCTTGGGGTTCCTCGACGTGTGGTTGGAGCTGGATAGCTCCCGCCATATGTCCAGGAGGAAATGGTGGAGCGTGCGGCGCTCCCAAAGCCAATGCCCCCGGTACCATCTGCGTCTGCTGTTGCTGCTGCAAAAGGAGCCGCGCGTACTGCGCATGGATGTCTTGAAACTTTTCGCAGTCCTTGAGGAGGTGCTTGGACGTGAGGACACCATTCTCGTCCCTGAACATGTGGAATCGGCATGCGTCATGGAGCGTTGGGGGAGGCCGTGGAGCTCGACCACCTCGCGACTCTCGCGGCCGCCATTCGCGCTTGACTTCCTTGCTGCTCTTGTAACCGGTTGTTCGACTATCGCGCTCATAGCGACTGTTGTCACGGTTTCTTTGCTCGCGGCTATCATTAAGCCTGCCGCCACGAGTTCCATGCCCTCTATGTCCTCGTAGACGCGCGACTTCCTCTTGCGACGGCGTTCGCTGTTACGGTGACTCCAAGAAACTTGATCGCCGTTGACACCAGGTGTGCCGGCACGCTCATTGCGTATAGAATCTTCGCCATCCGCCCACTCATTGGCTATCTGCATGAGGTGGGCGATCGTGTTGGGCTTCACTCGACCAAACGTCTCCCGGAGCTAGACCCGATAGACCCCTCGGGTGAATGCGTATATGGCGTTGTCTTCCGATATCTTCTCCGTCGCGTTGCGGAGGAGGGTCCAACGCTGGATATACTCACGCAATGTCTCATCTTCACACTGCTTGCAGGATCGCAGTTACTCGAATGAGGCAGGTCTCTTGTATGTTCCGATAAAGTTGCGGACGAAGTCCTCTTTGAAATCTTCCCAGCAGGTGTATGCGCCTTCTCGGTAGGCTCTTGAGCCAGGCTCGAGCCGATCCTGAGAGCATAAGTTGTATGTACTGCATGGCAGTAGACGTCGATCCTCTTTAGCAGGTTACCGCCGTCAGGTAGTCCTCCAACCAAGCGGACGGTTCTTGCAGGCCATCATACTTGGGGGTTTCCGAGGTTAACCTGAATCCTTTCGGCATTCTGGTCTCCCGGATGCGTCGACAGAAGCATAGTGCGCCGCAGGGCTCGAAGTCGTCATCGGACGACGAGCTGTCGCTTTCCTCCTCCTAAACTGCTCGCCTGGAGCGGTTCCTGCTGACCTTGTTATGCGTGATGGCATTGCGCGCATCTTCGCCCTCGGTGACTTGGTAGCGCCCCTTGTGCCCGTGATTACCGCGGTTTCGCCGGTCGCGGGTGACGCGATTGTCTTCTTCTGGAGCTGCTCGCTCATTGTTGCCGCGTGTGACGCGGTTTTCTCGATCTCGAGTACGATCGCCCGCTTCTCGAGTTCTTGTCTCCCGCCGCGGACTCGGCTGGCAGCGATTAAACGTGTTGTTGCCAGCTGCTGCGATTGCAGCTGGTTGTGGCTCCTCAGGTATCAATGTCGTCGCCATTGTACTGAGGAACTTTATTTGTTGGCGATGCAGGGCTGCCCGCGGATCGCTCTCTGGCGGCTGTGTAGCCTGCAGGTATGTGGCCACCGACATTAGGACACCGGAAGCAGTCTTGGGGATATGGATTCCCTGCTCGTCCACAGACATGAAGGACGCCTCCAGATTACGGGTGACGTTGTTTCGATCTGCCTCTGGTATCCGCAGGTACCGAGGCTGTGCTTGGGGGTCACGGGATCGCCCTGAAGATTGGACGGACAGACCTGCCCGCCGCGCACTCGATATGCTGGCTTGCCTTCTGCGCTCCGCCAGCTCCGCCTTCGCGGCTTCCAGCTTGAGGATTTCTTGCCACAGCAGGTACTGATAGCACGCTAGGTCTTCTGGTGTCGCGTCGGCTACCGGTTGGCCATCTTCTACAGCCTTGATTGCTTTTTCACCCATAGCTTGGTTGATGTGAAGCTGCGTTCGCCCGTTCTGCAGGGTGACGACGTATGGGTAGTTCGACTGTTCACCCCTATTAGGCGGAGCGTTAACTTCGGCCTCCGTGTTTGCGACTGCCATCCTCGCGGTGGCGGCAGCTGCGGCTGCTGCCGCGGCCGTTTCCCCGGGTCCTGACGCTCCTCCTTCTGCAGGCACCGTCATGTATACCTCGATCGGCAAGGGATACGGCGTCTGATCGTCGGAGTCGTCACCAAGGGCGGACTCGAAGGATGCCGAGGCTCCGCTGGTGGAGTACGCAGGGCTTGACGGAGTAGATGAGATGTATGGCACGACCGGCATCTCGGTTGTGCGCGCGAAGTCGACGGTTGGCGATGTAGATCGCGATGCTGCGGTCAAGGGCGACGCAGGTTCATCGAGCGTTCCCTCCGTAAAATCCGTGCGGGCTGGCAGGATGTCCACCGATGTAGTCGATGAAGTTGCGACTTCCGCCGATGAAGTCGATGAAGCGGCGGGTTCCTCCGATGCAGAAGGGGGTGCGTCCGTGATACGGAGCGTGCCCCACTTGTTGACGTAGAAACGCAGCTTGCCAAAGCTCGCCTCCACGCCAGCTTGCAGGTCCTCGAAAGCCGATTGCACGACCGGCGAGTGCGGGTGAAAACCCAGTGAGCCGAAGTAGATCGGCTGTTGCAGATCTGGCGAGTCGCCGATGGTCGCTGATGAAGCCGCCGAACCCGTAGATCCAGCACCAGTCTTTCCCACAGACGGCGCCAATTGACGTGGGGTTACCACGCCAATTCCCTCGGATGACATCCTTGGGTTGAGAGAACGAGAGAAGAAGATGGTGGTACTGGTGGGTTCGTCGGCTGACAAGCGGGATTTACCCAGGTTCAGGCCCCCGAAGGTAAAAGCCCTACGTCCTGCTTGTCTGGAATTGATGATGGAGCTTACAGATCGATTACAATGGCGAGATCGTGAGATGCGATCTCGCTAGGGTTTCTGGCGGTGAGTATGAGCGTACCCTAGGTCGGCGGCCCTCCCAGTCCTTAAATAGTGGGACTGGGTCTCGGGTCCTATACCGACTAGGTTTACATCTGGGCCTACCGACCTAATATTTCTAGCCTTTCCTTCGGGGCCTCCTTCATGGGCCTGATGACAGATGGGCCTTTTATTCTCTTCCGCACCAGGGTAGTCCATGGTGGCACACCCAAAAGGTGTACCCACGTCAGAGACCGTCTCCACCACGAGAAACGAAGTCGCCCACAAGGTGGTCCGAGAGCAATGTTCCAGAGATGAGCTATGAGATCAATGGCCATACATACACCAAGGGATACTATTGAGCTGATGGTATCTATCCAGAGTGGTCTACTTTTGTGAAGACAATTCAATCCTTCTGACGACAATGAACGTTAAACAAGAAGAACATGGAGATTCAATTTGCAAAGGAACAAGAGGGTTGTAGAAAGGATGTTGAGCATGCTTTTGGTGTGCTCCGATCTTGGTGGGCCATTGTTCGGCACCCTACTAGAACATGGAGCGTTGACACTATGTGGGAGGTGATGAGTTTTTGTGTGATTATGGATGGCACCCGCCGGGTTCGGGGCTGGGTTTGGCACCCCCATACCCACCTCCGACCCCCACACCCGCCCCCGCCACCCGCCTCCAAACCCGGCGTCGGGTACAGAAATTTCCTAGACCCGATACCCACCGGGTTTCGGGGACCCGATGGGTACCCACCAAAACGTCAAGTTCATATCCATCCATCCACACATATACATTTACGCTGAACTCAGATTCATCTAGAACTGAAGAACACTAGCTATAAGCCTATAACATGTACACTCAGATTCATCTTACACTGAAGAACACAAGAACTGAAATTTCATTCAGCTTACACTGGAGATTTGGCCTTTTGTGCCTGTTTGTCGCCGTCGGAGGCCTTCCCCTTCTTCTGGACTGGCCCGTCGCCGTCGGAGGACGAAGCAACGGGCGTGCGGCCCCGCTTCCGGCCGCCGGTAGCAGCAACCGGCGGCAACCCATCGCGCGCGCCGCCTCCCTGTGCTGGCCTCGAGCTCGATGGCGAAGGGTGCACGCCCAGGAGGTACCCCAACCAAGCTGGACCGGCGCCTCTCCTTGCGGCTCTCCTTGCGGCGGAGGCGGCGACGGGGTTGGATCTGCTCCCCTCATCCAGGTCGACTGCGTCGGACTCCATGGCTTGGCGGCGGGCCGGTTTCGGCGTAGGAGTGGCGGCGGGGGGGACGGGCGGGGGCAGGCCGGTTTCGGTCTGCAGGAGCGACAAAGGGGGTGGGGGCGGGGGCGGGACACGGGCACACGGCGCAGGAGTAGGGCGGGGACGCCGGGGAGCGGGGGACAGGGTCGAGGACTCGGGGGAGGTGGCGGCGTGCGGGAGCTAGGAAGTGGGAAGTGAGGTGGGGAGCCAGGAATAGTAGCGTGCGTGTTAGGGTTAGGGTAGTGGCGTGCGTGCGTGTTAGGGTTTAGAACTTTAGATATCAGATTTTAGACAATGACAGGTGGGGTCCACTTGTCCAAGCTGGGTCTGCGGGTCAGAGGGTCCGGGTTTGGCACCCCCATACCCGCCTCCGCCAGATCCGGTGGGTTTTGTTTTACCCCGCAAACCAGACCCGTGGGTTTTTTAAACCAGACCCTCCCCGTTTAATGCGGGGCCCCGTCGGGTTTCCGGGTATCGGGTACCCATTGCCATCCGTATGTGTGATCATGCATATATGATAAAGTTAGCAGTTTGGCGGGGAGACGGTTGTGCCACAGTTTGGATCGAGAACATTTGCATGGTGGATCGAGTTTCATCGAGAGATGCGTGATAAGACAACTCACAAACAACTTCAAAAAGATTTGGTTCACCATATGTGGTCTTATTTTGGGAACCAAAGATTCATAGTTGCTACACTCTTGATTCATCTGGTTGTAATAAATTATTTGTTTTATTCAATTTGGTTGTAAAACTAATTGATGTATAATTTATTTGATTTGATTGTATAACTATGTTATTTATTCAATTTGGATGAAATCTATTGACTGAAAAAAAAGACAGGGGCGGACCAAATGGGTCTGCCCGTTGGGTGCACTGGCCAGAAAAGACCGGACATGGACGGACGACTGTCCGTTTGCCGACCCAAACGGAAAAACGGACCAAAAACAGATCCATTTGGGTTGGCGCGTTGGAGTTGCCCTTAGAGCAACTTCACCTTCGTGCAATAGCGGCACCCTTCTAAAAGCTCCCGTCCGGTCTAATTTCTGTCCGACACCTCTAAACGGCCCTTCAACTTTGGGGGTCTATTCGGGGTGCTGATGCATGTAAAATGCATACATGAACTTTGCACTATAATACTTGTATTCCATTCATATTTGCATCATATAAGGGGTATATTACTGTTATTTAATGATTTTTGGTAATTAATAATGATTTCCCCTTTTTATGTAATTAATCCTGCGCAGGCAGAAAACCCCTATTTCTTTCCTTATTTGTTTCAGGGCCTTAACGACGTCATAATGAGCTATAAATTTACGGGGATCATTATTTTGGAAGGAGGAAGACCTAGGAGCGAAAGAAGCAAGCGAACGGAGGCCGGAGGGGCAAAAGGGGGTGCCCCACGCGGCCAGGTACAGGGGCCACGTGGGCCCACCTCTTTTGGCCCTCGTGGCCCCGTTTGCGTCGATCCTTCGCCCTGAAGCATCCTCATGACCTAAAAACGACTATATAAAGAGCCCCCCAACGTTCTTCGAAGAGAGAGCCGCCACACGAGAGAAATAAGAAACAGAGACCAGAAGGCTGCAGATTGGAGGGGGAAACTCCGAGGGAGCGCTGCCGGAGAGGTCTCCTTTTCTCCATCGACATTTCCACCGTCTCCATGATGAAGAGGGAGTAGTCCACCTCTGGACTATGGGTTTTTGGCAGTAGCATATGTATCTCTCTCTCTCTTGAGCTTCACTAATTAGCACCATATGAGCTGCTGAACATGATTACGGTCATCATTGTATTACCTTAGTGGTGGATCTTTTTATGAGTTAATATATGTTGAGATTGCAATGTTTATTTCAGTTATGAAAGTAGATGCATATTATGTACCCCGTTCTTGTATCCTTGTTTTGATCAAGCATGTTTATGAGAGCGTGTGAGGGGGAACGTGTGCATTAGTTGGATTACCGGGGGTGGTGATGTGATAAGCTGACAGCTTAATATCACGATCCATTGGGTGTTTACCTTACTTTGTTGCCTCACTAGGGATAAACCAAAATACCATGTTGCAAGGTTGAGGAGTGACAAGCCTCTACCTATGACTAGATCCATCATGTTCTTATTTTCACTTCATGTCATTAATCTTAAAGCTATACTCTGAGTCATCTTAATTACTGAGGTGTATGATTTAGTTCGCATCTTGGTGGATTATAAGTGAGACTAATAATCAAAAGGTCTCTATGTTAGGACGTGATGCCCATATAATTAGTAACATGTCATTAAACTTGTTTGCAATCTCATATGTTAATCCTACGTCTACTTATTTGCCACACTATATTAAAGAGAGAGTGCATGTGTGAAACCATGAACCCCGGTCCATTTTTAATCATAAGAAACAACTTTCCAACCACTTTTAAGCATTTTCTATATTCAGCCATTTTAAAATCAGAAAATACAAACACACTTGTATTCATTGCATACACATATGAAAACCCCAAAAATATCATCCATCATCATTACTATCATCCTTGCATTACTACTTACCACCATTGCATATTTATTTACTGTTTTGCATTCATTATTATCTTAGTATCATTCTCACACCTTGTGCTTGACAACCACTTGGTGAGGTTGAGGGCACAAAGCAATCTACTTTGTTTGCAGGAAATCTAGAGAAGGACAAGGAGATAAGATCCCCACTACTGAATCCTCGAGAGTTCGATATTAAACCCTCGAGTCACCCTCGTGGGGAAAAGACTTCCACTTCTACATACTCTACACTTGGAGGGCTCAACCTATCCCATATATATTATTTTCCTTTCAGGGTATCAACAGTGCTTGGTGGCGTAGTTGAGGGAGAAACACTCTCATCAATTCCGTCATCACGTGTTTTTTTTTGGCGCCGTTGCCGAGGAATCATAGCTGGAAGGTTTTATCCAAGGATATCACAACAAAGTCAACTTCATCACCAACTTGTGCTAACACCTAAGCTTGGGGAGGTTGCACCTACGTGAGCATCATCTTGTCCATCTTTACCTTCAAGCATTTTATTTTGTTTTGTTATTGTCTTGCATATCATTTTTAGATTTCGGTTTGCATTTTTTTATTTTCAGTTTTGCATTTTGTTTTGCATTAGTTAATTCGGTTTGCATTATTTAGTGTCATTTTATTTTTAGTTTTGCATAAAATTTTAAAAACACATAAAAACTTGCTAAAATGGGTGATATGACTAAGTTGTGTGACTACACAAATACTCCAAATGATCAATTTATTGCTAAACCTATTACCACACCTGAGATACAAGCTGATAGTTCTAGAGTAAGTTATGACTTACTACACTTGATAACTAAGAAAAAATTTGGTGATAAAAGAAAAGAAGACTGTCTTGATCATTTGAATAATTTTATCAGTATTTGTTCTGCACTAAACCTCAAGGAACCTGATATTGTGATGCCAAAATTATTTTTTCTTTCATTAAAAGGAGAGGCAAGAGAATGGATACGTTCACTACCACCTGCTACAACCAAGACCTGGAGGGAATTAGAAAAAGCTTTCATCAGAAAAAATTGTCCCTCTTTTAAAGATTGGCTACTTAAAAACAAACTGACCAATTCTATGGACAATGAGCAAGAAACTAGAAGTGAGGAAGTACCCCCTGTTAAAAAAACAAGTTTGGGTCAAAAAGGAAAAGAAAGTTAAAGATCCTTTGCTTGAGTTAGAGAATTGTACCTTGCATTAATATCTATCTTACAAAAATTTGCAAGTGATCCTTCTATTGATGTTAACCAATCTGGTTTTGGTTCCTATATTGCTAATCATGTCTTGAAAGAAAAAATTGCTCGATACAATCAAGAAGCTATGATACCACCTAAGCTTGGGGATATATGGATCCCCAAGGTGCTAGTAACTATTGGAAAAGAGACACACCATGCCATACTTGATCTAGGATCTAGTGTCTCTATTTTATCTAAAGAATTATATGAAGTACTTGAATTAAAGAATCTTGAAAAATGCTCTGTTGAACTTGCACTTGCTGATAATACCATTAAATGTGCTTTAGGAAAAGTAAGTGATGTTATGATAGAGTTACATATGACTTTTGTACCTGTGGATTTTCTAATCATGGATATGGAGAATAAAACCTCTAGTCCTATTATTCTTGGAAGACCTTTTCTTCGTACCACAGGGGCTATTATTGATTCAAAGGAAGGGAATGTCAAGTTTCAATTTCCACATAAGAAATGCATGGAACACTTCCCAAGGAAGAAGGGCACAACTTTTAAGCTCCCTCATGAGTTTCATCTTCGGTAAACAACAAGTAAGTAAGCCTAGCTATTTGGCTATAAAGAAAGTGCTTTACGGGAGGCAACCCGGTTGTTTTTATTTGGATTTTCTTTGTGTCCTCTTGCTGTAACAAGAGATTGTTTTCTTAGCTTAATTTTTGGAATTTTTAATAAAGTGCCAAGTTTTACCTATTTTGGTTTGAAAAAGTTGCTACTTCTATTTGGAGATTTTATTCCTGCACGAAGTCTGTGCACGGTTTGATTTTTCATTGCTATTATTTAACTCCGATTTAGCTTAGATTTTAACTGTAACTACAACTTTTCATCCTCTATATACCTGAATTGTTTCAGAATTTTTAGATGAGTTTAAGTAGGACATAAAAATTCGTTTTGCTGCTGCTGTTTTTCTGGACAGATTCTGTCCCATATTGTTTTATTCATAGTTTGAACTTTTTAGTTGAATATTTTTGATCCAATTGAGTTTATGAGTGGGAATACAACATTATACACTCTCTGATCATTCATATGAATTTTAGTCCATGGATTATATGCAGCAAGAAGCCTATTTGTTTATCTCTACTAATATCACCCCACAGAAAAGAAATGTGAGAAATAGTGTTTTGAAGTTTTTTCCCAGAGATTGGAGGAGATGCACCATGAGTTATCCAAGGATGGTGAAAATGATAAGCTTGGGGATGTGGAGAACATCCCCACTGAACCAACATACTCTCGGTTTGCACACGTCTAACTTTTGTTTTTCATTTGAAACACTTTATCGCATAAACTTGGAGCGTCTTTTTGTTTGTTTTTGCCTTGATTTTTATTTATTTTGTGAGACCATCACACTATCATTTATATATGAGAAAGCTACTGGAAATATGGGTTGAAATATCTTGCATGCTTTTATTGTATTGGGAAAAGGGATGTCTAAGTTGATTTTTAACGACACATATAGTTGCATGATTCATGAGCTTCTTTATGAGTAATAATTTGCAAATGCTTTATCATGAGCTATCTTTTATTCATGTTTTGATGTTGTACGTTATTTCACCTTGTTTGACATGAATTAGTTAGTTCTATGGACACTCATGCATGCATCTAGATGGTCATCTTTCTCCCTTTTGCTAGCCCAAAAATTCCAACAAGTAAAAACTTGTTTCCAACACCCTCAACCCAAGTTTTTCCAGTGAGTCCACCATATCTACCTATTAGCTTTATGCTATTCCAAGTATGTTTACCATGTTATTTGTGTTATCTATACCTCTAAATGAAAATGATTATGTTATTTATTGTAATGGGAAAAGTAATTGGTTAAAAAGCTCTCGCGAACTTGATGCACACTTTATTTTTATTGCATTTAATAGGCATGAACCATTGTGATTAATATTATGATGATAGTGGCTTGATAAATGTTTAAGGTTGGGAGTTAGCCCATATGTGTTTTCACATGCAAAGCTTTCAACACGTTCCATCATTTATTTAGTTGATATCATGTACTTTTGTTTATGGATGTCTATCATGGTGAAATAATGTGGAAATAGAGTAAGTTTAAATGAGTTTGTATAAATGGGTAGAGAGAAACCTAGGCCGCCAATCTAAGCCATGCATCATTCATGGTGGAAATTTACTTACATGGCTATTTTGAACTTTCTGTGATACACCCTACAATAAAAAGCTATATCAAGTGGTAAATAAAAAGGGTGTTGAGGTTGTTCATTATGTTTGTTTGTCTTGTTGTTTTGATGTGGGCTTGATCCATATCATGGGACAAGAGGTACCCCAGTTGAGGCTCTTGATAATACCATTATTACTTACAATGATAGATAACTTAAACTTGCTTTGTTTCCCAAGATGAGTAATCATGGTGTAGGTACTTGTATTCAAGGGGCATGAGACATCTAACCTTTAATTTATCAAGGCCACTACTCATATTTGCTTTCACATTTAACTTTAATCATTCAAGATGCTATGATAGGGGAATGAGAGCTTGACACCAAGTATTACCATTGCAATCAATAACTCAAGTAGAATAGTTTGGAGGATAGATGAAACTTATGCATGTTTTACCTCTACTCATTTATATATCCTTTCCAAAGTGTCCACCTTTTATATTCAGATTTTCATCTACACTCTATGGACCACAAGTATGCAAAAGTAAGAACGTCCATATTACTACCTTTTATGTTACACTTTGTGAACTATCATTGAACATCCTTGCATTGAATACTTGATATCACTTTATAAACTGTTTGCATATTGCTACTTCTTTGAATAATGAATCATTTGACTTTATCTAGCAGTAGCAATCATCTTTTATATCCATGTTGTTATTATATTGCAAAGTTCATGTTAGTTTTATCACTTTCATACTCGAGGACGAGCATGAGTTAAGCTTGGGGATGTTGATGCATGTAAAATGCATACATGAACTTTGCACTATAATACTCGTATTCCATTCATATTTGCATCATATAAGGGGTATATTACTGTTATTTAATGATTTTTGGTAATTAATAATGATTTCCCCTTTTTATGGAATTAATCCTACGCAGGCAGAAAACCCATATTTCTTTCCTTATTTGTTTCATGGCCTTAATGACGTCATAATGAGCTATAAATTTATGGGGATCATTATTTTGGAAGGAGGAAGACCTAGGAGCGAAAGAAGCAAGCGAACGGAGGCCGGAGGGGCAAAAGGGGGTGCCCACCTCTTTTGGCCCTCGTGGCCCCGTTTGTGTCGATCCTCGCCCTGAAGCATCCTCATGACCTAAAAACGCCTATATAAAGAGCCCCCCGATGTTCTTCGAAGAGAGAGCCGCCACATGAGAGAAATAAGAAACAGAGACCAGAAGGCTGCAGATTGGAGGGGGGAAACTCCGGGGGAGCGCTGCCGGAGAGGTCTCCTTTTCTCCATCGACATTTCCACCGTCTCCATGATGAAGAGGGAGTAGTCCACCTCTGGACTATGGGTTTGTGGCAGTAGCATATGTATCTCTCTCTCTCTTGAGCTTCACTAATTAGCACCGTATGAGCTGTTGAACATGATTACGGTCATCATTGTATTACCTTAGTGGTGGATCTTTTTATGAGTTAATATATGTTGAGATTGCAATGTTTATTTCAGTTATGAAAGTAGATGCATATTATGTATCCCGTTCTTGTATCCTTGTTTTGATCAATCATGTTTATGAGAGCGTGTGAGGGGGAACGTGTGCATTAGTTGGAGTAACGGGGGTGGTGATGTGATAAGCTGGCAGCTCAATATCACGATCCATTGGGTGTTTACCTTACTTTGTTGGCTCACTAGGGATAAACCAAAATACCATGTTGCAAGGTTGAGGAGTGACAAGCCTCTACCTATGACCAGGGCCGGGCCGGCAAAATCCGAGGCCCCGTACAAAACTAAAAAAATAGGCCCTACCTTAATTGAAAAACTGAGCATCTCTATAAATTGTACCGAATAGTTTCAAGTGTAAGGGTAGACATATCAATTGAGTGATTATCAAAAAACACATGTAATTCTTTTATAATAAATTTGTCCATATCCCCTCTATGTGATTGAATTAAACCTTGTTCATTTTTCTTGCAATTTTAGCAATCTGATTGATTCTTTCCCACGTTAACTAACTACCAGGAGAAGACCATTTCATGTAAAAGTTATTCGGAATTGAATTATTAAAAAATATGCACGCACCTAGGATGGAGAGCAGAAGACGCATCACGCACCTACAGTTGGATTCAATCCACGGAATCTGTTTTTAGCGATCGGTCGAGATTCGGCGAGAAGATGAACCGGCGAACGACGAGTATGCAGCGAGAAGACGAAACACTAGCAGACCAGCTGACGGCTCGATTGATAGCATCCAGACTTGCGTGGAGGCCCTGCTCGATATTACGCCGCTAAATTTTTCTTTATCTTGATAAGGTCACGCCGCCAATGCTGAGTGCTGAGAATAATGGATCAATCGATCGCGTCCCTCCTTTCTCGCGTGGCTACTCGAGGCTACAGGCTGGCTAGTCAATGGCATCGCTCGTTTAAGTCAAAAGCAAGGCCGGCCCAGGCAACTAATTTCTCAGACAGCCAGTGGACAACGGATGTGCGCTTGGACTTCTATGTCTTTCCCCGCGTACATGTCTATACGAAAATTCTGGGCCCTCCAAAATATGAGGCCCCGTTCGGCCGCACAGGTCGCACTCCTGCTGGCCCGGCCCTGCCTATGACTAGATCCATCATGTTCTTATTTTCACTTCATGTCATTAATCTTAAAGCTATACTCTGAGTCATCTTAATTACTGAGGTGTATGATTTAGTTCGCATCTTGGTGGAGTATAAGTGAGACTAATAATCAAAAGGTCTCTATGTTAGGACGTGATGCCCATATAATTAGTAACATGTCATTAAATTTGTTTGCAATCTCATATGTTAATCCTATGTCTACTTATTTGCCACACTATATTAAAGAGAGAGTGCATGTGTGAAACCATGAACCCCGGTCCATTTTTAATCATAAGAAACAACTTTCCAACCACTTTTAAGCATTTTCTATATTCGGCCATTTTAAAATCAGAAAATACAAACACACTTTTATTCATTGCATACACATATAAAAACCCCAAAAATATCATCCATCATCATTACTATCACCCTTGCATTACTACTTACCACCATTGCATATTTATTTACTGTTTTGCATTCATTATTATCTTAGTATCATTCTCACACCTTGTGCTTGACAACCACTGAAGGGGTCGCAGCATAGAAACAAAAAAAATTCCTACGCGGCAAGCGGAATAAACCCCAAGGATCTAGATCTACTAGATGAAGATAGCAAAGATGAGATCCAATCTCTTACCCTTGAAGATCAACAAACGCGTTTTGTCGGTGCAGGGGTTGGCTAGTCGATCCCCGCAACTAGACTCGTCTAGTCGCGAGGAGATGTATTATCCTCGAGATCCAATCCGGTGAAGTGCAGCAATGGGCAGCACCTCCGCGGTGTCCACACGTACGGCTCGATGAAGACGTCAACTCCTTGATCCCGCAAGCAAGAGGACGTGGCCTTGATGATCTCAGCAGCACGACGGTAGTGCCGGTGTCGATGATGATCTCCACGTGCGAGGCTTCACCAAACCAAGCGAGAGGAGAGGGAGAGGAGGAGGTGGCGCAGCAGCCCTCTAGGGTTAGGGTGGTGCGGCAGCTCTAGATGGAGGTGGTGGTGCGCGGCAGCCCTCCGGGGAAAGAGGGGTGCGGCTAGGGTTTTGATGGAGGAGGTGGTGCGGCTAGGGGTGGCTCCCTTGGGTGTGCCGCACCCCTCCCCTCCCCTCCTTATATAGGAGGCCAGGGTTTAGGGCAAGGGGCCGGCCGGCCTTTGCTTGCCCCCCCCCCCCCCCCAAGTTGGAGTCCAACTAGGACTCCTCCTTGGGCTCCCTTTCCTAAAGGGGTGGAGGCCCAACTCCAAGTCCAACTAGGAGTGGAATTCCCCTCCTTCCTTAGCCGCATGGCCCATGTGGCCCTAGGTGGTGCGGCACACCATGTGGTGGCTGCACCCCTATGGTCCATGTGGGCCCCCATAAAATATGTGGGTCCCACTTCTAGACCCCTCTAGAACATTCCGAAACCTTCCGGTACCCTACAAATAATTTCCGGAACTTTTCCGAAACCTCCGGAAACAACTTTCCATATATGAATCTTATTCTCCGGACTCCTCCGGAACTCCTCGTGATGTCCGGGATCCCATCCGAGACTCCGAATCACCATTCGTTCATTTCATCATTTAATTCATCGCAAAACCTAATTTCATCGGAACGTTAAGTGTGTGACCCTACGGGTTCGGGAATGCATAGACATGATCATATTAATAATTAATAGTGGGACCGGGATGCCCATATTAATTCCTATACACTCAACGAAAACCTTTTTCTCGATTGAACCACGATGCCGGAGATTCAATTAATCTCATATACGATTCCCTTTGTCTCACGATATTTTACTTGCCCGAGATATAATCGTTGACATCCCCATGTCTAGTTTAAACTCGTTACCGGCAAGTTCTCTTTACTCGTCCATAATATAGGATCCTCGTGATTACAACCTAATCACATGTCTGTAGACTTTTGATGCTATATTATCAAGAAGGCCTGGAGATATCTTCTCCGTCACATGGAGGGACAAATCCCACTCTCGATTCCTATCACCCAACAACCCACCATCGGAGATACCTGAAAGCCACCTTTATAATCACCCAGTTACGAAGTGACGTTTGATGTCCAGAAAGCATTCCTCCGGTGAACGGGAGTGATATAATCTCATGGTCTAAGGAAACTATATTTGGCATATTAAAAGTGTTGACAACAAAACTTTTGTGACACGATTAATTGCAACTCTTTATTGTCTGGGTCATGTCCATCACACCATTACTCCTAATGATATGACTCCGTCATCAAGTGACTATAACAAGTCCATAGTTAGGAAACTCTAACTATCTCTTGATTAACGGACTAGTCCTGTAGAGGATCACTAGGGACTCCTGGTGTTTATATTCCACACATGTATTATGTTTCCATTTAATACAATTATAGCATGGATAATAAACTATTATCATAAACATGAATATGATTAATAAACCATTTTATTATTGCCTCTAGGACATATTCCCAACAACCACTTGGTGAGGTTGAGGGCACAAAGCAATCTACTTTGTTTGCAGGAAATCTAGAGAAGGACAAGGAGATAAGATCCCCACTACTGATTCCCCGAGAGTTCGATATTAAACCCTTGAGTCACCCTCGTGGGGAAAAGACTTCCACTTCTACATACTCTGCACTTGGAGGCTCATCCTATCCCATATATATTATTTTCCTTTCAGGGTATCAAGAGTGCTTGGTGGCGTAGTTGAGGGAGAAACACTCTCATCAATTCCGTCATCAGGTGCTGGACAACGTCTCCGCACAACGCCTCCGACATGCAGGTCTCGCATGATTCACGCCACCGCCACAACCCTCTCTTCGCTGTTTCGCACAACTTTTATTATTGGAATATGCAATCATTTTCCTATGTTTGGATAGAAATGTGCCGGATAAGTGTCAGACACCCTAAGCAGGACACAAATTTGGGGGGGGGGGGGGGGGGGGAGGGGTGCCGGACACAAATTCTCCTCCTCCGGTGGAGATGCTTTTATATGTAGCCCGTCTACATGGCATTTTATCCTATATGGAAGAGAGATATAAAAAGAGAGCGACTAGCTGAAGCGCGCGCTCTCGCGCGGCAGCTGGAGGTCGCGGCGCGCATGGGAGCAGCTCCTAGCCTGCCACGTGTCGCGGGACAGAGCGCGCGAGCAACGCAGCGAGCTAGCTAGCTAAGAATCGATCCACCTACCTGTTTGTGTGGTTAGCTTAGTACGTAGTCTTTTTTAGAAAAGAGAAAAGAAAAAGAGAGAAAAAAAACATTAATAAAGATCTTGAGGGCGTGCATTGGTTGTTGTCCCTAATATTTCGTCAATCCATATGTCGTAGCGTGTGCTGCGGGCTATGCCTAGGCAGTGCATTGGGGCACCCGGAGGCAGTGCAATGCCCCGTCAAAGGCTGCTCCGTCGAAGGCAGTGCAGACAGTGCACTTCCCAATCGAAGGCAGTGCAATGCTCCGACGAAAGCAGTGCAGGCAGTGCACTGCCCAACCGAAGGCAGTGCATCGATGCATCATAGGCAGTGCAAACCGGAAAACAGTGCAAAAAAAGTCAATGCACTGCAACCCCGTAGGCAGTGCAAAAAAAAAAAGTTTGTGGAGACATATCAACATGGGATATAATTTTGAAGATCTCGTCGCGACTAGGCTAGCCGTGAAAACGGATCTTGATTTGGATGTTGAGTTCGAAAGATATTTCCAGATCCATGGGAAAAAGAGAAAATGGACCCTGCCACCCTCTCTGCAGCCACCACGTGTCGCACAACGGAGAAGGGAGGAAACACAGTGATGCACTCGTGTTCGCCACGTGCAGGCAGCAGTGTTGACGCAGCGCGCCCTCCCGCAAAGCGCGCGTTTTTTCTAACAATTCCGATATAAAAAAGAGGGAGTAGAAGAGTAGAGATATGAAAAAATAGAGGTAATAGATCCTCATGCATAAGGCCATATGTATTGATCGATACAAAGGCAGGCGTTTTCCTCTTTTCGAAAAAAAAAACATCCTCATGCTTCTAAATTAGTTTTAATAAAAATGAGAAGAGAGATAGAGAGAAACTTGTACAAAGTAATACTCTAGTAGTCAACATTATAGCCCACCTTATATAAGTTGATTCTAATGTTAACTATAAATAACATGATAGTTGCATAATTGCATATTAATTTGCATTTAGACAGCAATTGGCTATGCTATTAAACATGCTATAACCCGATACTCTTGTATATGCAACAACCTTTTCTGCTACGTGGACCACTAGGCTAATGTACTTCTTACATGTTGTATTGATCTGTGTTATGTCCACTCATAGCTACTTTTGCATCGTTAGGTTTTTTGGAGGTATTCTGGCGTTGTCCTGGCGCCATGGCCAGCTTTTTTGCCGCAAGCCGACACCGACGCCTGTTGCCGCTGCTGATGATGAGGCCGACGACGGGGACTTGTGCAAGCATCGATAAGGTGTCGCCAGGCACACACGGCATAGTAGGCTGGATTATTTTGATGTAGCATCTCGTGTTCGCGAGATTAATAATATATATATACTCCATATGCATGCGTGGTAACTCTTCTTCTTCTTCTATATAAGACAACATGCCCATATCCTACACTCCTACCTTGATATCAGGCTGCCACACAATGTCTTCCTCCTATATGCAAGCTCTTCCCACGCAAGAAACTGATGTCAAAACCAACCAAGAGCTCTACCAGAAGTTCACCAACCTGGTGTCTTCCTGGCCGTATTCCCCAGCCCTCTCCACCAACAAGCTCTACCGTCATCCCCATGGCTGGTACAGCAGCCTGGGTCCGATGGTCAGCACCATGGTCGCCGACGCATGCTTCGCCGCGCGCCCCTCCGACGTCGTCGTGGTCACCCTGCCCAAGTCCGGCACGACGTGGATCAAGGCGCTCCTCTACTCCACGGTACACCGGCGAGACCACCCAGCGGACTCCCCGACCACCCGTTCAACTCCCTCGGCCCGCACGAGTGCGTCAAGTTCTTCGAGTACCAGCTCTACACGCACAACAAGATCCCAGACCTCGAGGGGCTGCCGGACCCGAGGCTCTTCGCCACGCACGTCCCGTTCGTGTCGCTGCCGAGGTCCGTCCTGCCGTCGGGATGCAAGGTCGTGTACGTCTGCCGCGACCCCAAGGACGTCCTCGTCTCGCTGTGGAGCTTCGCGAACAAGTTCAGGGTTAGTATTGACGGGACGGAGCCGCTCCCGGTCGAGGCCGCCGCCGACTTCTTCTGCGACGGCGTGTCGACGTTCGGGCCGTACTGGGACCATGTCCTCGGGTACTGGCGCGCGCACCTGGCGCGCCCCGAGCAGGTGCTCTTCTTCAGGTACGAAGAGATGAGTAGGGACCCTGCCGCACATGTGCGCAAGCTGGCGGAGTTCGTTGGACTCCCGTTCAGCGTGGAGGAGGAGGAAGAGGGCGCGGTGGATGCCATCGTCAAGCTGTGTTCCTTCGAGCACATGACCGGGCTCGACGCCACCAAGTACGGGAAAACTGAAACTGTGGTCGGTGCTGTGGAGAACAGCTCCTTCTTTCGGCGTGGCGTGGTCGCCGACTGGGTGAACCATCTGTCGCCGGAAACGGCACGGAGGATCGACGCCATCACCGAGGCCAAGTTTCTCGGCTCCGGTCTGTCTATCTAGCTAGGCAGCCAGCACGTAACAATATTATTACTCGATTTGTCGCCTGTATGCCACTAGCCACTAGGTATGCCGCGTGCATATTCATCAATAAGAGGAGCGGAATATTGTGTCGAGTATTATGACTTTTTTTGGATACGCTTATTATGTTGTCAGCCCTTTACTGCATTGCTACATTGAACAACAAGTGCAATCTTGTCGTGTAAAGTAAGCAGTAGCGAAAATGCAATTTCAGTTTGCAACATACATGCAGGAGTGGTGGGGTTGGATAGCGTGGCCGCATCCAACACAGAAAGAAGTCAGCAATCAGCATCATTTTGCTTTCAGAGCAGGTATATGCATGCATCCAACCCAAGGCCGTTGCCGCGCGTTTGCCGCGCCCGTCCCTTAGGATAGTGGAATATCAGGAAATATATTTGTATTTTGAATAAATTTAATTACTTTACGAAAGTATCTTGGCCATTATTTGTTTAGTTATACATTTAGGAGGAAATTGAACGGGTGTGATGGCACGTTTTGCCACGTCCATCTATCTGTTCAATAGAATGATAGTAATTTTCATAAATGTGTCGAGGCACGAAATATGTTAAATTTGCAAAATTAAATACATAGCAAATAAATTATTTGGTACACAACATGGCCCTAATGAAAAATTGCAAAGAAATATGTTCATATATTAAAGAAGTGCATGAATGATTTGCACACACTCTAGCAAAGAAACTACAGATCTACTATTTTGTAAAGACGGTGGCAATGTATACATAAGCCATTAATAACATAAGTTGGATGGTTCTTTATTTTCTTCTGAACTCGGCTGTAATAAAAAAATATCACAATAAGTTGGTGAATAGTGAAACTCCATCTTCAAAGATCAGGAAGAAGCAAACACGAGGTTTCAAGAATTTGCAAAAGCAAGGTAGCACTTCAGTTCTGTAGTGCTAAATGCAGGGTGAACTTCCATGCCTCCATGTTTAAACAACTCATTGTCCCCGAACGTTCAGAAGTCAATTCCAGTCCCTGAAGGTTGCCTGGATTTCAACATCTTGTGGATGTATGACTTCAGAATAGTTGTTCCTTAGCTCTGATCTTGTCTCTGTAAACTTCAGAAGGGGGAATGCTTTCGATGTTAGCAGACAATTTAACAACTATATCATAATTATAATTCATTTCAAGCAAGTAAGAATATGAAATAAATAGTTGAACCAAAATAATGACACATGTTCTGTAGTTCTTCCCATTAAAAATGTTGATAGATAATAACTATTGAAAGGTTACAACAAGTATTAATTATGTCTAGCCCAAACTAAAAATGGATACATCTAATGGCAAACATGATTTTTTTGGGGGGAGGAAGGATGATGACAACACATGTTTACTCAGTTCAGCTATGTGTATAAATTACTCTACACTTTCTGAAACCAGACTCAACAAGTGACAAAGGAGTAAACAAACTGACAAGCATAACAGGTATACAGTAGACCAAGACTAATAAAATTACTGGATGCTTTCATTCATTGGTGAGAACAATATTGCTGCTAAAACCTCTAACACTACAATAGGCACATTTTAAACGAGCTAGTTATTCAAACCAATACAAAGAACACTACCAAGTTCCAACGGATTTATCGATCATGCCTCATGAAACCATGATAGTCTGATTATGTAATGCAAAATCCTTATGTAGCGAGGAAAAGAGATTCTAGTGCACTAACCTTCCGGGCTGCAAGTTTGTACTTATTTGTTTCCATGTAGGCTAATCCAGCAACAGCTCTCAACTTGGCGACAGCAAGAGGATCCAAATTATATTGGGCTTTGCTCCACGTTTCTGACATAAACTGACCCAGGTCAATGCTAACCAGAATAACATTCATACACATCTGAACGACATGCTTCAAGGTAGTGCGGTAATCACGGCTCCTAATATATAGCTCTCCAATACCTTGCAAAGGTCACCCTTGAGCATAGTGGAAATCGCCAAGGTCAGTATAACCCATCCGGATGCTCTCTTTGATCAGAATAGTCTGCAGGTAAATAATTTCAGAACACTTGCCAATTCATCGCTCATTGCGTACAGCAGATGTAGCAACCAAACAATAACGGCTACCAAACAAAAAGCAGGTAAATTTCAGGGTTTCAGTACCTAGCCGTGGAGCTTGCTGTCTAGTTTATCCTTGGCGCACAAGGGAGCGGCGCTTGACAGCATCAGACCAGACCTGGTCGATGGCATAGCAGGGTCGAGGTGACCTGTGATCCTGGCAGACGTAGCGGTGGAAGGCTGTGTCCTCTCCCTCGAGGTACCTGTAATCATGTAATGTGCCAGATGGAGCGCGTGCAGCTGCATCTGCTACTTGTAATTGAAAGTCCAAGGTTGTCTGCTGCATCAAACATACAGTCCAAGAGTACCACTTTCCTGAATATTAGGTGTAACCATCACCTGGGGGCCGATAAATCTTTACATCACAGTCCATAGCTAACATGGTCCGTAAGAAGAAAATAAAAAATATAGGATTATCAGCTACACGAAAACACTCATCCTGAGAGCCTGCTGTTCATAGATGATGTAGGCACATCGGAAACAACCTGGGGAAGACACACGCGAGATATGGCGGTTTGAGTGCGGAACGGTTGCAGCCATCTTGGCGACAGCGCGCCGCCGCTGGACGACGATGCCGGTGGAGCGTGACAGCCTGTGTGACGAGGAGAAAGAGATCGATGTCTCGATCGGCGACGGCGCCCAGTGGGAACAAGTCTTGGTCCCAGCACCACCTTGTCTCTCTTTACGGTGCGTCGGAGCCAACAGCAGCGGCGGCGGCACAGGCAACGCGCCTAGGTTTCACCCGAGGATAGAATCGAAGGGGAGGAGCGGGGTTCGCTGCGAGAAGATGTGCATGGCCCAGAGCTACATGGGCTTTCTAAAGGGTCCAAATCAATCACAGACCTCCGATTTGTTACACAGAGTAGCTGCCCTCGGGATATTCGGCCCACTGCGAGGATTACTGCACATCAAACGGTGAAACTCAACCGGGGAAGGGGATCAGACGGTCAAAATTGTTGAGGTCGTGAAAGACGTCCTAGTTGGTGCAGTTATAATATCCTTAATTACTCGATTTGTCGCCTGGATGCCACTAGCCACTAGGTATGCCGTGCATATTCATCAATAAGAGGAGCAGAATATTGTGTCCAGTATTTTGATTTTTTTTGGATACGCTTATTCAGTTGTTAGCCCTTTACTGCATTGCTACATTGAATAAGTGCAATGGACGAGAGATTGTGGTCTAGTCCCTCCTCCCTCGTCCCTCTCCCCCGACCAGCCGCGCCGCCACCGCGCCCCTCGTCGCGCCCATGACCGCGCCCCCTTCTCTCCCCCCGTACCCCTCCGGCCTCTCTCCGCGCCGCGCCGTCCCCGCGGCGGCTGGCGCGGCTTCCCCGCGCCCTCTTCTCGTCCTCCCCACCCGTGCTCCCTCCTCCCGCCGCCGTCGGCCTGAGCCACCGAGCGGGGCTCGCGTGATGCTGGCGGCGGCGGACGTCCTTCACCCGCGCGCGCGGAGGAGGTCGCACGGGGCGGCGGGCCTCCGGCGGCGGTGTACCTAGGGAGACGGCGGCCCAGCGCGGGCTTGAAGGCGGCGGTCTGACGGCGTCTTCGTGCTGCTCCGGGGCAGCGCGACCATGGGCGGCGGCGTGCGTTAGGCGACGCTGGCTGAGCCCAGCGGCCCAGATCTAGGCCCGTCGGGCCCCATCTGGGTCGGGGCGGGCTGGCCTACCGTGACGAATGATCTATAGATGGAGGAGAGGTAGAAGGGTGCAGGGGAACTGCAGCGACGGCGGCCGGCCTGTTGCAGCGTGGCGGCGAACTTTACGGGCCCGATCTGGGCCCGGCTGGACCGTATTGGGACTGGTGTGCCCCGGCGGGGGATTTACGGGTTCGCGGACCCGGCCGGACCTAACGGGACTAGTTTGTTCCGCTGCCGCGTCCGGTCGACTACCGCCCTCGACGGTGGAGGTAGTTCTCTCCCGTGCGGCCCCGATAATGTTGACCCCGGTACACGCTTCTTCTCGCTTCTATCTGGTAGATCTCAAGACCACAGCTTTGGTGAGACGACGAGGATGGCTTCGTGACAGTGGTGGCGCATGTTGGTGGGCGGCTAGTCTGGTGGTGTCGAGGCCTCATCCTTGCGGTGCTCCTACGCTGTGAATTCCGAGAGTTGAGGATAGGGTTTTTCGGGAGAAATCCTTGTCAGCTCGGCTGATACCGACGCGGTGCCGCCTCTGGGTGGCATCACCCCTTCCTGAAGGGCGTCGTGGCTACCCTTCGTCCGCTTCCCTTTGTGTGCCGGGGGAAACCCTAGGACCAGTGCGTTGGTCCGGGCAGCAGCGTGTGCTTTCCTTCTTGAAGGTATTGCTTGGTACTCGACGATTCAGTGCTAGGAGCATGGTGGTACTTCTTCGGATGGCGCAGCGGTTGCGGGTCATCGTAGTTTAGTCAATCGCCTATATCTTCATTTTATTTCTTCTTTTCTTTTTCTTTGGGCGTGTGTTTGCTGCTGCCCCAACATGGTGTGGTGTTGTGTTTGTATGCGAAGTTTGTGTCAGTCGTTGCTTTATTTATAAAGCGGGACGAAAGCATGTTTCGAGAACAACAAGTGCAATCTTGTCGTGTACAGTAAGCAATAGCGAAAATGGAATTTCACTTAATTTAAAAAAATGCAATTTCACTTTGCAACATGCATACATGCAGGAGTGATGGGGTAGGATAGCGTGGCCGCATCCAACACAGAAAGAAGTCAGCAATCAGCATCATTTTGCTTTCAGAACCTTTTGGTAGGAGATGGTGAGATGAACACTAAAAATAATTGGCGTCGGTGGAAATCTTCTAGAACCGATGGAGTAGGAGAGAGCAATCTGACAGATCAATGATGAGTGGGCGACTGAAATTAAACACCTTCCGTAGTTCCATACTTCCATGTGATAGGAAGGATACATGCCAGAAGTCACCAGGCTAAGATATGTGATGGGAGCTGATAATTCACCAAACTTTTGGTAGTGAGTGCTGCTATTTAGATATAGAAGATTACCGCATCAATGGCTTCATTGAACTTTTGGTGCATTCAATGGTTTATGAATTATGATATATTTGTAGGTAAATTGTACAGCTTTTTGTTTGCATTTTATTACAAGATGTTCAAAATCAAGACATGCATGAGAGTGGTAGATGTAAATTAAATGATTTTCAGTTTATTTGTATATTCTTCACACTAAGGTCCAGTCACATGGTGTTCTAGTGATATCTTTTAGTGTATACAAAGAAGTCAAAGAGCGAAAGTACCACATAAGATGAACTTTCCTTGCGAGATTAAACATAATTTTTTGGTAATGGAGGCCATTGCAATAGACTTGCATCTGACTAACGTGGGCTTGGAAGGCATTGGGATATCATAGATTTTTTTATGTTACTGTATTTCTCTAAACACAAATTTTGCTTCTATCCCGACGGACTAGCCGTTGCACCGTTTCTGATAACACATTAACACACTGGAACCTTTAAGGCCAACTGAGGGTCCTTATGTTAACACGTGCGATGCACCATTGGAAAATGTACTCGATTCCTAGAAGCGATGCTGCATGATCACACATGGTTCATGATTTCATTCAAGCCCATTTCTGTCATTCTAGATCAGGCACTCCTATTACCTTGTGTTGGTGTATGTGTAAATTCTTTTGTTCTTACCAAGACTTTGGTTATGTAGTGATTGGTGGTCATCGTGGGATATAGCTCACGCATGTCTAGGACTTTCTCGTTTTACCTTTTCTTTCTCCATTTGGTCTAAGAAGTTGGTTATATGACGACGCATGAAGAATTATGTATGGGTTTAGGGGTTACAGAATGCAAATGGATGATATCCCAATTATTAATGATTGCGTCAGTGATTTTTTTGAACTTTTGGTGCATGCATTGGCTTATGACATATTTGTAGGTAAACTGGACATCTTTTTGTTTGCATTTTATTAGAAGATGCTCAAAATCAAGACATGTATGAGGGTGGTAGGTATAAATTAAATGAACTCTCAGTTGATCTGTTGTCGCCTTAACAATTACATCAAGTCACATGTTATTCTTATGATATCTTCTGGCGTATAAAAAGCCGTCGAAGGAGTAATAGTGCTACAAGAGATCAACATTCCTTGGGAGGTGTAACATAATTTTCGTTCAGGTGTGGAGGTCACTGCAATAGGCTTAGGCTGCTCACAGTGCATAGTAACATAGAGTAGTAACATGCTGATGTTACTAGCCTATGTTACTACCTCCACAGTGGGGAGTAACATATATATGGTGTCATATTTATTAGGCTATAGACTCATTTTGTCTTGATAAGTGTGATGTTACAGTAACTAGCTAAGTTACACTAAACACTTCTCTCCTCATTAAATACATGCCACATAAGCAAAGTTGTCTTGAGATGTATGATGTTACTACCTATGTTACTCCCACTGTAACCAGCCTTACGTCTGTCTATCATGGGCCTGTGAGGCATTGGGATATTATGGAGCTCTTGTGTTGCTCGACGTAGAGTTCTTTAGGAGAGCAAACATTGTTGTGCTCCTACGGCCAAAACTGCTGCACACTTTAGTACGCCATCTCCTTACAAGTACACAGGCTGAGACTGTGGCACTAGGGGGTCTAGGGCACGATGCTACACCATCTTCAGTGGCGAATCCATCAGAAGCAAAAGGCTGAACGGATCGAATCGCTTCGGAAATTGCTCTAGTGTATCGAACCACCTACAAGAACTAAACACAGGCGGCCCTGCTGACGGTACCTCTCGCTTTGCTCGGGTGAAAAGATCTCCATCCAGAATTTTCTCACGTCTCTCCTCTCAATCCTCTTTGGGTGTGTTAGATAAAAGAGGGTATTTAAATTGTTGAAATAGATAAAACACAGGCCCCACTGAAAAAAAAAAGCTTTCTTGCCTGTATCTGTCGCTTTGCGCGGGTGAAAAAATCTCCATCCAGAAATTTTTCTCACCTCTCTCCTCTCAATCCTTGGGTGTGTTAGATAGAAAAGGATATTTTAATTGTTGAAATCGAACCGACAAGCTGTGTCGCTTTGCTCTCGTCCGACTGCTGTTTCAGACCATCAATGCAATTGATCTATAATTTTTTGTTATACCCTATAATATGATGCGAGACTGGATGAAACATCCAGCTTAATCATTGGGTGAAAAATATTGTTGGAATAATCTAGCTGTTAGCTGAATAGGTTTCAGTTTCGTCAGAAATAGGTGTCGATATTCAGTTTCGACAAAGTTTGGTGTTTTCTTCAGTTAGCGTTTTTTCAGGGTTTTTGGTTGGACGTTGACGCGGCCTGTGCGATCACGTCCGAGTCAGTAGTGGGTTCGCTCCGAGTCGTCATGCATGGGATGTCACGATCCAGTCTGGAATATGGTGATCGCCACGGCATGCTTTGTTTTCGGTTCAGGATAAAAGGAGAAGAAAGCAAGAAAAACGGCAAGTTGAACGCTGCACAAAAGTTGTCTTCGTTTTCCTCGGAACCATTCCTCCTCGTGCGTGAGATTCACTGACATCGCAGGGTGTAGCCAACAAATATAACCATTTTAACAGCTTATGTGTGTGTGTGTATATATTGTGCAAGTGCAATGCACCCCTGTAACGTAAATACAAACCTGGGTAGATCTGATCGACAAGGTGCAACCGCTAAGCAAATGTTTTTCCTGTCCTTGGTGCCACACATAATTTGGTCCAAATTTGATTTTACAGAACATTACTACTACATGGTTCATCGAGCAAAACAGAGTATCTGGGTCGTAGTTTCTAACCAAGATTGTTCCTCTCCATCAAGTTACCAGCAAGCATCCTAACAAGCAGCTTGAGATTAACTTGCAGATTAACATGAGGATATCCTATATAACTACCTATTTCTCTTGACATGCTGCCTATCCACCTCAGCTTTTTGCCACATCAGCAATTTCCATTCCTTCCCGTTGCTTTTCTTTTGACGGAAAAGGCAGTCTAGCCTGCTGTTCATTTCAATTAGAAGAGCATACAGGAGTACAAGGGAACCAAAATAAATAAATAAAACTATAAGAAAACTAGGTCTGCAGCAAAGTGGTGCAGACTGGAAAAGAAAACGGCGGCTACTCAGTCAGGTTCCCTGGGCCTTAAGATCAGGTCTGCAGCACCTGTTCTGCCGGCGTCTCTCCAACACCTAGCCTCATCGATAATCATCGAATGGATTCTTGAGAGTGGTTCAGCGTTGTTGTTGAAAATTCTGTTATTGCACTCTTTCCAAATGGACCACCAGGTCAGGTGAACAAGAGCCGTCCAGCTTTTTTGTGTTGCCTGCGGCTAGTTGTCATGATCCATTCCTCCAATGAGGCTATGTCAGCTTGCGGCCGCAGGTTGGGGTTGAGTGCTGCCGTCTGAATGACCTTCTCCCATAGTCGACTGATGACGGGGCAGGTGGCGAGAAGATGAAGGGCAGTTTCCTGTTCGCTGAGGCAGAAGACACACGCTGCATTATGCGGCCACCCCTTCTTCTGAAGACAATCAGCAGTGTTGCATTTACCACGCAGGGCAAGCCAGCAGAACACACGACATTTCAACGGTGCGTCGTTGTTCCAAATGGTGTCCCAGAAATAGAAACGGATGGAGCCCTCAAACTGCATCTCATATGCCGACGTCGCCGAGTATTGACCATTCGGTGTCCATAGCCAGGTGACCGAGTCAGATGTCTCGGGCTGCAACTCAATATTGACCAGAAGGTCATGGACATGGAGGAACTGCCACTAGTAGAGAAAGGGGCAACAGCACCGGTTGTATTGGACCTTTAGTACCGGTTGTGCAACCGGTACTAAAAGGTCGGCACTAAAGGGTCACCCCTTTAGTACCGGTTTTATATACAACTGGTACTAAAGGCCCTCCACGTGGGCACATCAGCGCGCGCAGGCGGAGGACCTTTAGTACCGGTTGGTAATACCAACCGGTATTAAAGGTTCCTGCATTTTTTGCCCCCCTTATTTTTTCAGGGAGGTTTAGGTTTTTGGTTTTATTTCTTTTCGCTTATTTTTCGGGGTTTAGGGTTTCTGTTTTTTTCCTTTTCGCTCATTTTTCAGGGTTTCGGAGGAGAGCACGTATAAAATACACACTACACATGTAAAGTACTTACTACACATATAAAGTACTCTCGTTAATTACATATAAAGTCATAATTACAATGGAGATCAACGCTATCTTGTACATGCACGGAGTGAGTCTATTTTTCGACATAGTAGAATTCACCGAATTCATCTATGACATGCGTCAGCATGAATCCCGCCAATTCCTCCGCAATAGCTTTTACGCGGTTTTGTGGTAGGAGCTGGTTCCGCTTCCTTGACATCTTTAAAAGAAGGAGATCCGGTCAGTTATGATCGAAACTAAACACAATTGATGGTTGCAAAATAAAAGTTGTATATGATATTTACATACCTCTCGATTTCTTACACTATTGACTCTCTCATTGACCCTCATGTGAATATACTCGCAAATGTAGTATCCACATAGTTGAGTCCCTTGTGGTTGTCGCAGACACCACTATACAAGAATATAATTTAATCAAATAATAATCAAGAGAATGATAATGGTATTAGAAAGATACACAGACCTATATACGTAGTAGTACTTATATTGTTAGCTAGCCTTGAACTCCAGCTTATCTGTTCATTCACCGCGTTCTTCCGCGATGAACTTTCTCCAAACTCTGCCCGGAAAAGAAAATGAATTGAGCAGTTATTTTATATACTTTTGATATCCGGAAATGAACGAAAGTGGACGATATAGTTCGATTGAAATTACCTCTTGAGCATTAGACGCACGCTTTTGTAATCATCTTGATCTTTCCTTAATGAGTCCCAGACTTCAACTTCTCCTTCGTCGAGTCTAATGATAAGCAGAATGTAGTGGAACCTGCGCACATTTATATACGTAGGTATTCAGAACTCATCAATTACACTTATTATCGAGAAAGCAAAATAGAATGTATACAAGACAATAACACTAACCCGAAGTTGTAAGGAAAAAGTATTTCCTTTTTGGTACTTTGTCGCTTAAAAAACGTTAGCAAACGGTCCTCTGTGTCCTGTACATACAGAGTACTTTTTACGGTGACTTCATTAACTTTATCCGGGTCAATGAACCCAATGTCCCAGATTCCACCCATTCGGCATTCATGAATCTTCATTCTGCACAATAGCATACAAAAGAATGTTGTGAGGATAATTACAAACAATGAAACGAGCTTAACTATAAATAATTAAATTATACGAATAAATTACTTACAGACAATAGCAGCTGATGATAGATTTGTCGAGAGCAAGTTGATTGTACATCTGAAAAAGTTCGGAGAACTCAACCTGCACACCATATTCTCGGAAGTAGTGTTGGTCCTTAACTCCCGCCATGAGATATTCTCTCCCTTGTTTTGCGGCGGCCATGTACCAGTTATTCAATTTATATAACTGTGTTGTTAGAGCACTCGGATTTTCGACCAGAGGCAGCCCGAGTTCAAATTTAGGTTGAATTGTTATCTGCGCTATTTCATAACCCACGTCGCCAATGACAACTTCTCCATGCTCGATTTCCCGAGCTTCAGAAGGCACAATGAGCGGGGCGATCGATTGTGCTTCTTGTTATCCGAGCTGGGCAACTCTTTTCCCGCACGCTTTTTCTTTCTCCGTCTGTGAGGAAAGTACCTTGTCAATACCTCTCTCATAGTCTGAAAGGGGCGGCTGTGGAAACCTATATAGGTTATCAACGGTGCGATCTTTTACCTCGGTTGGTATAGTCTTCAGAAGTTCCTTCATGGGGTCAAGTCTTGCCTCCAGTCTTTCCTTTTTTTCTGTTCAAAAAAGGCTTTAGCCTTGCATTGTGTGCTCAGTTTTAATTCCTCCATAGTCATCTCGCCAGCTAACTTCTCAGGAGCCTTGACTTCCTTGGGTTTTCTTGCACGTTTCTTGACAGGGGACGACGTGAACAGCTCCGCTTTGTCAAATTACTGCTAGTGGGCGCAGCAGTCGGCTGACGGGACGGCGCGGGCGATGGACTCGTGGTGGGCTCCACATCGTCGGGGGAGGAGGGTGGACTTTGCTGTGGTGAATTTCTAACCGGAGGAGTCGGTGGCCTTGGCGCTGAGTCTGGAAACTTGATGTATTTCTTCTTCCATAGAACGATACCAAGCTCGACTTCTCCCAATGTCTTCTCTCCTTCAGCTCCAGGAATGTCAAGATGCATTGAGTTGAATCCCGACAAAACTTTCGTGACCCCGACACGAGCAAATCCAGCTGGAATCTCACCAAAATGGAAGGTTGCTCCAAGTTGATGTGGTAAAGCATAGCCATTTGCCACCGGAAAACTAAGGTTATTCATTGGCGCATGTAACTCACAATTTGTCTTCTCCGTGATATCATCCACGGGGGTAGCGCACCGCCGACGGTTCATCAACTGCAGGATCTTGTAGCTGCGTGGAACCCACGGTGCTTTTCCGCTGAGATGGGCAGACTTCGACTGCATGATCTTCTACTCGCGGCTGAGATTCTCTTTGCTGGGTAATTAAAGCCAGTTGCTCCTTCACATCATGCATCTGGATTTCTAATGCAGTAAACCTCTCCGCCTCCCTCTTTTTACTTCTGCAATGTTTTCTATAAGTTGCAGCGTCCTCTGGAAACCCTTCAAGAAAACCAACACCGCCTCCTCTGCCTCGACATTGTCCCCAGTGTTCTTTATTCCCGAGGGCGAGCGAAAGCTCGTCGTCCTCTCTATCGGGAACATATTTTCCCTGTCGGACTAGTTCTATTGCGTCAACTAGTTTTTTGGCGACTCTTGTAATTCTTTTCTTCCATTTTCCCCATGCAACAATCAGCCCTGTGTCTGGGTCCAATACTGCCCCATGCGCAAACAACCAGAACTTGGACCTGTCGGGCCAGCCATCTGTCTGTGGAGTGATCCCTTTTTTACGCAGCTCGTTTTCATAGGCTTCCCACTTAGGCAAGGCAGTCTTGTAGCCACCTGAGCCCAAACGATGGTGATATTTCTTCTTCTGAGCATTCAACTTATTTTGGGTCGATCGGGCCATAGCGACGGCCGATTTCCTATACGCCGCGAATTCAGGCCAGTCATCTTTTAGCTTCTCTAGAGCTGCGGTGAAATTTGGAGTTTTCTTCGCATATTTTCTCGACAATCCGTTCTTCCAGTTCTTGAATTGTTGGGCCATTTTGCCAAGAGACCATTCCTTAACTTTATCCTGCCTCTTCTGTGGGAGATCTGCCGGTAGGGTGAAAGAATCCAATATCGAGGTCCAAAGGGTATCTTTAATTCTTTCCTCAAGATATTTTGCGCCAATGTTGGCTTTCTTCGGCTTATTCCATTCTGCAACGGTGATCGGGACGGCGTCCCTAGCAAGAACGCCGCATTGAGCTACATATTTAGTGTAGATTCTTTCGGGTTTCTCCGGTTTGCCTTTTACACTAACTTCGTCGATCGACAACTTTGCACCATCCGGCAGCTTTACCCCTTGGTTCGGGCCTCGTTTAGGGATTGACGACTTAGATCCAGAGGGCTAAAAGAAAAATGTTTCGTTAATAAGTGCAATATAAATCAATTAATGCATCTAGCTAGTGATCAACAAGTCTAATATATACCTCGCCGGAGTTTTCTAACGGCACTTCTTCGTCGTCGTTGTTGTCTCTGAAATTTTCTAACTCAACTCCCTCACCGGAGTCATTCAAACATTTCGCGCTGAAATCTTCGTCGTCTTCTTCGCCGGAATCTTCTCCATCAGAATTGGGTCCTGCAGCCCTATCATATATAATTGCTTGCATCCGGTCTTCATTCTCCTCGTCTCGGATGAAGGGGGCGTCGTCTCGGGTGATGGGGGCGTCGTCCTCCATAGCTCAATGTCACTGCAAATTTTTAATTCATAGCAAACAACTTTAATTTTCAAACTTTGCTAAATTTACTTATACACTAATGAAATAATTTTCAAACTTTGCTACTAACCGTTCAAACGATCTTTAGCACCAGTTGTTCTAAACTTAGGAATATTTCTAACTTAGCAATATTTCAAACTTAGCAATATTTCTAACTTAGCAATATTTCTAACAAAATTGCTACACTAATAATAACCTAAAATAATCTAAATAAAATAAGCTAAACAATAATAAGCTAAACAAAATTTAAAACTTAACTAAAAATGAAAAAAATACCTCTGTACTGCGTGGCCGAGGCGGTGGCGGAGGTGGCCGGACCGGCGACGGCAGAGCGCGTGGCGGTGGAGGCCGGTGGAGGAGGTGCAACAGCGGAGGGCCGCGCGTGGCGGTGCGGACGGCGTAGCGTCGCCGGCGCGTGGAAGGCACGGCGGAGGGCGCGGCGTCGGGGCCTTGGCGGCGCGCGGTCGACGGCCGCGGAGGGCGACGTGTCCGCGTCGAGGGCGGCGGCGCCGTCGACGGCGTGGAGGGGCGCGGTGTAGGGGCGTCCGCGGCGGAGGCCTTCGCCGGAGCAGCGCTTCGCCAGCGTCATCGTCGAGAGGAGCAGGACTTGGGCGAAAATTGGGGAATCGAATCGATCCCTGCACTTAACTGCCATCAAAACCACTTTAGCACCGGTTGTACTCTACAACCGGTACTAAAGGGTCCCTTTAGTACCGGTTGTAGATTACAACCGGTGCTAAAGGCCAAATTTGGGCCGCGCAAAAATTCGCGCGCGAAGCCCAACCCTTTGGTACCGGTTGTATTATACAACCGGTACTAACGGGCCTTTTATTTGTTTTTTATTTTCTGTTTTTTTCTATTTGGTTTCTGTTTTTTTTCTCTAGTTTCTTTTTATTTTATATCTATGTAATTTAACTGTCTTAAAATTTATAATAATTATCTATTTATTTGGAATTTGAACTCCATTAATTCATTAATTAAACTTTTCATTTTTTTCCTCTAGTTTCTTTTTTCTCTCCTATTTTTTCTTTCTTATATTTTCTGTTTATTTTCTTTATTATGTTTTCTGTTTATTTTTTCTTTCTTATGTTTTCTGATTATTTTTTCTCTCTTATTTTTCTATCTATTTTTTGAGATTATAGGTGAATTCATTTAATTACAAAATTTGGAATTCGAACTCCATTAATTCACTAATTAAATTTATAAATTCAATATCTTTTCATCTGTTTATCAGAAAAATACAATTAAAATATCAAATTGTTGTTAAAAATGTAATCTATCTAATTATGACAAATTCATTTTTTTGAAATTATAGGTGAATTCATTTAATTACAAAATTTGGAATTTGAACTCCATTAAGTCATTGGATCAGGGGTGTGTTTCTTTATAGCGCTTGTGAGCCGTTGGATCAGAAGCACAGGGATCGTGTGTTTCCTTCGAGCGCTTGTGAGCTGTTGGATCAGGGCCTTTAGTACCGGTTCGTGTTACCGATCGGGACTAAAGAAGCACACGGATCGTGTGTTTATTTCAAGCGCTTGTGAGACGTTGGATCAGGGGTGTGTTTATTTAGAGCGCTTGTGAGCCGTTGGATCAGAAGCACACGGATCGCGTGTTTCCTTCGAGCGCTTGTGAGCTGTTGGATCAGGGTCTTTAGTACCGGTTCGTGTTACCAACCGGGACTAAAGAAGCACACGGATCTGCACTCCCACCTCATCCACAGGTACACCTTCTAATCGCCTATAATAGCGACGTCCCTGCAGCGAAACGGCACACAATGAGCGTCTACCTTTGCCACCGAACCCAATGGTTGGATTTAGCCTACCTGCGCGCTGGCATGTTGCCTAACACAAGCCCTCGGGTAGGTTGAATCCAACCACTGGATTAGGGTGACACAATGATGAATTGCCGAGTAGGTGGGAGTGGTGATGGTGGAAGTGGTACCCATGCCCCTCGGTCGGATCCAAGCAGCTGCAAGGCGCTCTGATGATTTACAACATTCCCAACACTTTTTGGGACGGTCGTTAGATCATCAGAGATGTCTTGCGGCTGCTTGGATCGAAGGTCGATTCGCTGCTCACGACGACGCGAGACGGATGCGCAAGCTTCCGGATGGGCAAAACCAGTGTTGGATCAGCCACATGACCCTATATGCAAATCATTCGGATTCCCGTCATACAGCCCAACGGTGCATTTGATATGCAGTCACTCACGAGCCACCGTTTGGCTGTATGACGGGGAAACCGTGTGCATTTGATAAAAGGTTTAATACATTAATTATTACACATCACCAACAACATCCCTATCTAGTGTTCACTTGTTTCTTCGTGTGTGTCCCGTTCTTCTGATTGCGCCGTAGCCATAGACAATCTTTATCATTTAACACGATGCTTGGGTCAATTTTCACTTTGAAGAGCGGAATTTCATTAAACTTATTGTAATCTTCTGACATGTCTGTCTTGTCCTCCACTCCCACGATGTTTCTTTTCCCTGAAAGAACTATGTGGCGCTTTGGCTGATCGCATGATGTATCGGCTCGCTTATCTTTTCTTTTTTTCGGTCTGGAAGACATGTCCTTCACACAGAAAACCTGAGTCACATCATTGGCTAGGACGAATGGCTCGGTGTGGTACCCAAGATTGTTGAGATCCACTGTAGTCATTCCGTACCGCCAGTCCATCTCTACCCCGCCTGCCAGGTTGACCCATTTGCACTGAAACAAAGGGATCTTAAAAGAAGGTCCATAGTCAAGTTCTCATATCTGCTGTATGCAACCATAATATGTGTCCTTTGTCCCATCATCGTTTGTTGTATCAAAACGGACACCACTGTTTTGGTTAGTGCTCTTTTTGTCTTGGGTTTCCGTGTAAAATGTATTCCCATTTATCTCGTACCCTTGGAAAGTCAATATAGTCGAAGATGGTGACTTGGCCAACAAGTATAGCTCATCTCCAACAGTGGTGTTATTAATGAGATGTGTACGCAACCAACTGCCGAAAGTTTCCACGTGCTTTTCTTTAATTCAGAACTTAGTCTGCTCCGGGTATTCGGAGCGTAAAATATCCATGTGTTTCACGATATACGGAGCCACCAAACTGGAATTTTGTAGAACTGTGTAGTGTGCTTGAGTGAAAGAATGCCCGTCCATACTTCTTGTTGCTTTCTTTCCTAGCGTGCCTTTTTCATGCAGTCTCCCCTCATGGCGCGATTGAGGAACACCGATAGGCTTAAGATCAGGAATAAAGTCAACACAAAACTCAATGACCTCATCTGTTCCATAGCCCTTGGAGATTCTTCCTTCTGGCCTAGCACGGTTATGAACGAATTTCTTTAAGACTCACATGAACCTTTCAAAGGGGAACATGTTGTGTAGAAATACAGGACCGAGAATGAAAATCTCTTCGACTAGGTGAACTATGAGGTGCGTCATAATATTGAAGAAGGACGGTGGAAACACCAACTCGAAGCTGACAAGACATTGGACCACATCCTTCTGTAAACTTGGTAGAGTTGCTGGATCGATTACCTTCTGAGAAATTGCATTGAGGAATGCACATAGCTTCACAATGGGTACTCGAACGTTTTTCAGTATAAGCCCCCTCAATGCAACCGGAAGTAATTGTGTCATAATCATGTGGCAGTCATGAGACTTCAGGTTTTGGAACTTTTTCTCTGCCATGTTTATTATTTCCTTTATATTCGACGAGTAGCCAGAAGGGACCTTGATACTGCTCAGGACTTGAAAAAAGATCTCCTTCTCTTCTTTGGTAAGAGCGTAGCTGGCAGTACCTTGATACTTCTCTGGATTCTGGTTGTCTCTTTCGTGCGTACGTTGCTGGTCCTGCCGTGCATCCGTTGTATCTTTCGTCTTCCCATACACGCCTAAGAAGTTTAGCAGGTTCACACAAAGATTTTTCGTCACGTGCATCACGTCGATTACAGAGCGAACCTCTAGGATTTTCCAATAAGGTAAATCCCAAAATATAGATTTCTTTTTCCACAAGGGTACGTGCTTGTTTGCGTCTTTCGGAACAGATAGACTGCCAGGACCCTTTCCAAAGATTACTTCTAAATCCTTGACCATGCCATATATAACATCACCATCAGGGCGTGTAGGCTTTGTCCGGTTATCTGCCTCATCTTTAAAATGCTTGCCTTTGTTTCTTACGTGATGACTGTTTGGAAAAAATCGACGATGCACCAGATACACAATCTTGTTACCTAAATATATACTGTCAGTATTATCTAAACAGTGCGTGCATGCATTGTATTCCTTGTTCGACTGTCCTGAAATGTTACTAAGAGCAGACCAATCATTGATGGTTACAAACAGCAACGCTTGTAAGCCAAATTTCTCCTGTTTGTACTCATCCCACACACGTACACATTCGTCAGACCACAACTGTAAAAGTTCATCAACTAATGGCCTCACATACACATCAATGTCGTTGCCGGGTTGCTTTGGGCCTTGGATAAGCACTGGCATCATAATATACTTTTGTTTCATGCACAACTAAGGAGGAAGGTTATAGATACATAGAGTCACGGGCCAGGTATTATGACTGCTACTCTGCTCCCCAAACGGATTCAAGCCATCTGTACTTAGACCAAATCTTAAGTTCCTTGCGTCAGCTGCAAAATGCCCAAACGCACTGTCGATGTTTCTCCACTGAGACCCATCAGCGGGGTGTCTCAGCATCTCGTCTTCCTTACGGTCTTCTTTGTGCCATCACAACAACTTGGCATGCTCTTTGTTTCGGAACAAACGTTTCAACCGTGGTATTATAGGAGCATACCACATCACCTTCGCGGGAACCCTCTTCCTGGGGCTATGCTCGCCCTCAACATCACCTGGGTCATCTCGCCCGATCTTATACCGCAATGCACCGCATATCGGGCATGCATTCAAGTTCTCATACTTCTCACCGCGGTAGAGGATGCAGTCATTGATGCATGCATGTATCTTCTCCACCTCTAATCCAAGGGTGAAGACAATCTTCTTTGCTTCGTATGTATTGTGGGGCAATTCATTATTCCTTGGAAGACTCTTCTTAAATATTTGTAGCAACTCTTCAAATGCCTTATCAGATATTCCATTCTTTGCCTTCTACTGCAGCAATTCCAGGGTGGTACCCAACTTTTTCTGGCCATCTTCACAATTGGGTACAACAATTTTGTGTGATCCTCTAACATGCGCTCCAACTTCGACCACTCGTTTTTACTTCCGCACTTCATCTGTTCATCAAGAATGACCCGACGAAGATCATCATCATCGGACTGATCAACAATGACCTCATGCTCAACTTCGTCTTCCCCCATTGTAGTATCACCGTGTTCAGAGAACACAGGATAGTTGTCATCATCCTTTTCTTCAGGGTCTTCCATTATAACCCCTCTTTCTCCATGCTTGGTCCAACAAAAATAATTGGGCATGAAGCCTTGTCGCAACAGGTGGGAGTGTATGGTTCTTACGCTCGGGTAATTCCTCGTATTCCGACATTCATCACATGGACAAATCATAAAACCATTCTTTAGCTTGTTTAACTTAACCACATCGAGAAAACGATGCATGCCATCAATGAACTCGGGACGGCGTCGATCACCGTACATCCATTCTCGGCTCATCTGCATTACATAAATACATCAAAAACCATTACACCAGCTAAATAATGAATAGAGATACGTGACCAAATTAATTAATACAAATTCATCATATTAAAACCAAAGTAGAGTAGTGCCCAAATGTAATACATAGTTCTCACGAAACATACATCAATCGAAACTAACATACAACTATCTAAAGAATTTATATCCAACAACAAATGCGATCAGAATCGCAACCAAGATAACTATTGAACCAATAGCATAATGATACCAAGCCTCTTGACTAATAACATATTTTCTAATCTTTTTAAGCTTGACGCGCATTGCATCCATCTTCATCTCGTGAGCAGCGACGACGTCGGCAAGCTCGAACCCGTGAGCATCAACAATGTCGGCAATCTTCAAGTCCAATACCATCTTCTCTTCCAGGCATTGGAGACGAAGATCTTCATTTATCTTCAATTTTGCTTTCAAATCGTTGTTTTCTTTTTCTAAAAACTCGACAATAGGGTCGGCTGGAATTTCCGGTTCAACTAGCCCCTAAATAAAAATATATCTATGACAAGTTGGTCGGCATGCTTGTTATAACCACGAAAAAAATAGTTATAAAAATATACCACATCCGAATCATAGACCGGACAAGGGCCGACGGGGACGGATTTCAAAACCATGACACTATACATATAAAAAAACACAAGAAAATTATACAACAAATAATTATGCATTTAAATCATATAACTAACATTTTTTTAAATAAAAGATAAAAAAGAGTCTCACCGAGGTGGTGTCGGTTACGGAGTGGCGCGGGCGATCGACGGCGGTGAGGAGGGGACGGGACGACACTATATGAAACCACAAATTATACTTTAATTTGAGCTCAAAATGCATATAAAATAAATGAAATCCCTAACTTAGGCATTTCATCAAACACCTTGCAAGCACTACAAAAATCAAACTAGCTAAACTTGCAACAAAATGAGCTAAACTTGGAATGCCGGAAGAGAAGATGAAGAAGTTGCTAACCCTTGTATACGGTGCCACAAATCTTCACAAATGTTGAAGGAAAATGGGGTGAATTAGAGCTTGGGAGAGAGGAAAAATGGAGTTGGGCTCGGGTTGGTCAAAAAATGGAGCTGGCCGGCTCGGGGTGGAAGATATAGGCAGAGCCTCTTTAGTACCGGTTGTTTAAAACAGCCGGTACTAAAGGGCTGGCCGTGGGCCACCAACCGTGGCAGCATGTGCACCAACCCTTTAGTACCAGTTGGTGTTAGAAACCGGTACTAAAGAGTAGCCTTTAGTACCGGTTGTTAACACCAACCGGTACTAAAGGGTTGGAGGCCTGGCGCAGCTAAACAACCGGTGCTAATGACCCCCTTTAGTACCGGTTTTTGGACAACCGGTACTAAAGGGGGCGCACCGTTGCCCCCTTTTCTACTAGTGTGCGTGATAGCAATGGTAGGTAGTTCACGCTTGAAGTGCCTCATCCATTTGTTGTCGGTCATCGCATGTGCAACAGAAAGGTTGCGCTTGGTGTAGCATTTGAAGAGATTAGGTGCAATAGCAGCAAGTCTTTGGTGATCTGATGTCCAGGGTCCTGCCAAAAGTTGATTTTGTGTCCGTCTCCTAGGTTGAAGGAGACCGCTGAATTGAACAGGCTGCGAGCACGATCATCGATTCCTAGCGGTAGATCTCCCCAAGCTTTGTCATCCACAGTCCAGGTTTGCCACAACCATCTAACCCGTAGTGCAGTGGCTTTGCGTTGCAGGTCAGTAATGGCCAACCCACCGAACTCCAATGGGCGGCAAATGGCATCCCAACGCACAAGGCAGCGACCTCCAGTTGCAAGCTCATCATTGCACCAAAGGAAACCTCTCCGCAGTTTGTCAATCGCTTTGATTAGCCAGATTGGCGGGTCGATGACAAGGAGATGATAGATGTTCATGGCAGACAACACATACTTCACTAGCAGCAGCCTGGCATCTAGTGAGAAATTTCCTTTATTCCATCCCTTGACTTTACTCGCCAGCTTGTCGAGGTAGGGTTGTAGATCACTCTTGCGCAGGCACTGGTCAGATAGAGGGAGACCAAGGTATGTACATGGGAAGCTCTGGATAGGGCAGGTAAGGATCGCTGCAAGGGCGTTGGTATCCAACTGGGAGCAATGGATTGGAATGATAGAGCTTTTAGCAAAGTTGGTTAGCAGTCCAGAAGCTTCTCCAAAGCATTGCATCAACGATTTGGTAGAGTGGAGATCAGCTGGATCAGGTTCGGTGAAGATGACAACATCGTCAGCATACATGGAGATGCGATTTTTTGCTTGTAGAAACCTGCTGGTTTTGAGGGCCCCTACTTGGTCTGCCATGGAGAATAGAGCAGCTAGAATATCAGTAGCTATGACAAACAGCTGGGGTGAAAGCAGGTCCCCTTTTCGCAGTCCACGTCTGTGTCGGATGAACTCAGACAGATCACCATTGATAGCAATCTGCGTCGAGGCAGTGAAGAGAAGGCAAGCAATCCAGTCGCGCCATTTTTGCCCAAAACCCTTGGCCTCAAGCTATCTGCTTTTCTTTTGAGAATTTCCGTTCCGTTCGCTTTGTTCAGTGTTTAATAATTCTCACCAGACCATGCAACCTTGTGGCCATTATTCAGTCCATAATTAACAGAAGGAACCGGCCCACCATTGTTGGTCTTCTCCACCGAAACAATCCATCGATCAATCTGGATCCACCGACCAGCATGGCAGCATGTCACAAAGTCTCAATCAATGTGCACAACGACGCTCTCTCTTCCTCTGGCCCGCGATTTTTGGATTCAACAACACCATACAGCTCCTTCAACCTTTCGTTTCCCCTCCCGTTTCAACAGCCATGGCATGTCATCACGCGTCATTTCTCATATTTTTTACGCTGCATTTCCATTTTGTTCCAGCTTACAGACCCTATCGTCTTCTCAATAAAGTATGTTTATCTCTTGGATCGGGTCCCCATTAATTGGTTTTCCTTCCACTTCGTCTTCTCCACTAATTTGCAAAAGGAATCTGACGAATTTATTTCTCCTTCTCTCATTAGGCTCTGTATATAAATCACTTATGTTTCTTCATTCTCCATATCCATGTCCCAGCCTCCCATGACACATCCGCCGCTCTGCCCCTCTCCTCGCAGAGGCTCGTAGTATCTGCGCACGAGATGTGCGCGCATATTGGAGCTACGACATCCTGGCCAGCCGTGCTTGGTGCCGGCACGAGCTATTCATGTACTGACCTTGCGGATGCCGCCTGAGGTGAGCTCAGCAGAGCAATTCTGGTGAGGCACATGATAAATTTCCGCAGCTAGCAGAGATGCATAACCCATGACCTATCCAATGACCGTGTGTCTCATGATCTCATCCATTTCTTCCACCATGGAAGTAAGCGACGTCTGCTCCGGACATTATCTCAACATGAGCAAAAAAAGATTGAAAAGAGGGTTTTAGGGTTTTGGTGCGTGAGGCAACAGCCCCGCACGTCTCCAATATATATATCAACATGACAGGTACAAGTTACATCCGTATACAACTCGTATACGTGTGGGTTAGAAGTCTAAATACAATTCTAACAAAACAGGCTGCACATACCTCCGTTTGGAGCTCCCTGGTAGAAGTGGTTGAAGCAAATGCTCCTCCGCTGCTTTGGATACCAACATAATTAAGTTTAGTTCCTTCCCATCGCTTGAAAAGTGGAGTGAAACTAATTGCAGGTCATTGTTGAGAAATTTTGTACCTGACTATTCTTATTTTACCTTTGCTGCAGGTTGAATCTTTTGCACCATGTGAAGTTGTCAGTCAAACAGAATTTGTTTCTAAGCATGCAAATATCTGAATCAAATATTTCTCCCTTATGGCAGACTGCAAACTACAAGATATGAGGCCTCTGCTTATTCAGTTATATTTTTCCACGGCTACAATCTGCACCATAATTAAGGATCCACCTCACACTTCACATGTTTTCTTTCTACTTTGTTGCTAATTTTGCCTGTTTGTAGTTGATCTGATCTATAAAGTTTGCATATCCCTGCGTGCATTTGGCTCACTCAAGCTTCATTAACAGGTCAAAGAAGAGAAACTGAAGACACACTTAGACATTTTATGTGGTGCTTTTTACTCTAGGCTTTACTGAAAGGGCTGAAATATGTATCCTACATTGCTCATCAGGGAACATCTGAAATATGTATCCTACATTGCTCATCAGGGAACATAAAAGGCACATTGTGCTCGCTGGATTGTATCAATTTTGCCTCTGTTTTTTGTTCTGTGTAACACAACTTGAATCTTTCCGTTATAGTAATCACACAGTCACGTTCTACCAGATCTCACGCACAAGCAGCAATACAAAAAGTCAGACACACAAATTGAACCATATCCTCCTCCTTAGGAATGACACAGGCATCATGTTCTACCCAGGTCGATCTCACACTCGGCCTTTGCTACTAAAAGAAAAGGAGTTTGCAAGTTGAACTCTCTCTTCACTTCTTCTATGTTTTTTTTGTGGGATTTTACCTGCTTACAGATCTTTGACTAAGCACGGATGTATGTTTGGCTACTTCAGCTCTATGAATTATGTTTAATCCGGCCTCAAGATTAAGCATGGATTGCTTCATGTCCAAAGTCCATCATCACTTGGATAGTACTATTTGCAGGTGGCTGTATAGCGTGCATATATTTTACACATGTACACAAGATCATCGTATCGTGAATTTCTTAAATATTATTGTTCACCATTATGTTGAGAAAATTTAAAATACCATTGCCTTGGAAATATTGTTAAATGATAATATTATCATGCTATTTCAAGAAGTACTCTAATATGTGTATACTTATCAGAAAATTTATACATCTATTCCACCGTTGTTCCAATTAATATCCCGCAGCAACGCACGGGGAATCATCTAGTTTATTTAGAAGCTAAACACAGCTCATCACATTTAGGAGCCAAATACACTACAACAGATGTCAACTCCACTCCTGAATGAAGTTGATATCTGTTGAGTATGACATACAGCTCAAGAAATAAGTGCCCAGCTTAGTTATTACAATATTTTATAAAAGGGAAAACATGCAAACTAAAGATACATATGGCTGATGTCAACTCCACTCCTGAATGAAGTTGATATCTGTTGAGTATGACATACAGCTAGCTCAAGAAATAAGTGCCCAGCTTAGTTATTACAATATTTTATAAAAGGGAAAACATGCAAACTAAAGATACATATGGCTGAAAACAACAAGTGTTTTGTTGCCCTTGGAAGAGAGAACAACATAGTGGAGCAGCGTGAACCTGTGACAACACAATGAATTCAACATACAAGCTGGTCGACAATAACAACAGCGGGATGGTTCGGCAGCCGTCTCGCTTCAGCTCTCACGGCATCCAAAACCAACCGTTCCTCCGCACAAATGGGCTCTTTGAAACTGTCTCTGATTTTGCGAAATTCAAATTGTTGGAGACTCTTCAGGTAACTTAGACCATCGAGGCTCTCTAGCTGACCGCACTGTGTAAGCACCTTCAGATGGCGGAGCTTCTGCAAAGCTCCTTCCTCAATTGTCACCCTAAGATCCCCAGAATCCTGATCACAGCAAACTGAAAGTTGTTCGAGGCTGGGAAATCCACCTTTTTTTGCGCTCAAGTGGCCCTGTTGCACTGAAAATGCACCAAGTATCAGGTAAATCAAACTCGGAAGATCCTGGAGCATTTGGAGGGCATCCTCCTTCAAGTTACACCACCCGAGCTGCAGTCCAACAACATTGCCTAGCAAGGACCACCAGCTTGGCGACACGCCCAGATCTGCCCTGATTTGGATGCTTTTCAGGAGTAGTGCTGGGCAGGACGAGAAATCAAAAGTCAAAGGACATTCATCTATAGTTTCTGCTTCTATTGCAAGCGACTGGAGGGACCTCTTGCTCAGCTTCTCGACGACACAACATAGAGATTGACTGTCCTCTCTGCTTAGACCGTGTATGTACATCTTGAGCTTCTTCAGATACATCAAGCCAAGCTCTTCTATCATCCACGATGTGTTGTCGGTGATGTGTATCACTGGCAACGTCTGTATGCTTTTCATTTTGCCAAACCCACGAGGTAACTTGCATTTACCTCTACCCTCGCCAATCCCATCAGCAAAAAAATGAACCAAGCGCTCTAGCTCCACAAAACTAGCAGGCAGCTCATCTATGTCTGTGCAGCCTATGTCAATGCTTTCTAACTTTTGCAGCTTCCCTATTTCAGTTGGAATCGACGTGACTGCCCATGAAATATTTCTCAGGCTCAGCAGCTTCAGTTGGAGCAGCGAGCATATCAACTCAATGTGCTCATTTCCAGGTATTCGCCTCCCTGCAAATCCAACACCCTTAGCAGTTGTGCTTTGTCAAGAGCTAAGATATTGTGCCCAGGTGCACCAAAATAACTGACCGACTGAGCATTTGATAAGTCCATGCTAGACAACATATCCTCTGCACCTTCATCGCAATGTATGGCGAGCCGTTGAACATTACCATCTGAGATCACTGGCTGTTGGCTCCCCAAGAATGAAACAAAGTTATGATCCTTAGACAGGGATACCATGAGATCCAGCACTAGCCGGTGAATCATAAAAGTCTCCACTTTTCCATCTAGTCCTATAATGAGTGGCTGGATCATGCTCCTGTTGACCAACTCAGCAAGATAGCTTTCAGCAACTTCTTGTGCACCGCCAGGCACAAGCCCTTCCGCCAACCATCGTGTGATGATATCTATAGTTGAAATCTTGTGGTTCTCAGGATAGATACAAAGGCACAAAAAGCAAAACTTCAAGTGGAAAGGTAAATCTTGATAGCTGAGGAGCAGTATGTGCTTTAGCCTTTCCATGGGTGAGCTTCTATCAAAGTCAGGGCCAAAAGATTGGTATATGTTCTGCCACTCATCTAGGCTCTCAACAGACATACCAGCCAGAAGCCCTGACATACAATGGATGGTTAATGGCATGCCCCCACATTTCTTCAGCATAGCTTCTGACATTTCTTCCAAGTTCCTTGGGCACCCTTGTACAGAACCAAACACTCTCATACAGAATAATTCTCTAGCTTCTTTCTCATCGAGAGGCTCAAGTTCATAGGTGTACCATTTTGAAGATGGCAACAATATCTAGACACATTTCTATCTCGCGTGGTAGCAATGACTAGACTGCCAGGGTTTGTTTGGGGCAAAACAGTCATCAGACTGTCCCATGCAGATTCAGACAAAACATCATCAACAACAATGAGATACCTCTTGCCATCGAACTGGGAAAGTACATTAGGGTCACCTGTTGGTGGGTAATTTGGGTAAATACTGAGCTCATCAAGAATGGGCCTCCTCTATGCCCTTCATAGATAATATCTGGGGCAGAGTTATAAAAGCATGGCAGTCGAATATGTCACCCATCAACTCCTGGCTACGATATGCTGCCTTGGCTAGGGTAGTCTTGCCCAGCCCACCAATGCCGAAAATGGATATCACTTAAGTTGTTGCGCACTATCTTCCATTATATGTGCCAGGAGCTTCTCCTTGCGTTTGTTGATTCCCACTAGTAGAACATCCTCTGCATAGGGGACAGGTAGCCGGGGATCAACAGCCATGGTACTCTATGAGCTTCTCCTGGTTCTATGTCTTGTTGGAGCTAAAGAAGCACACACACAGACCTGCAGCCTGCAGGGGAACACCAAGAGTAAGATCAAGGTTTCGAAAATGAACAAGACAAGTAGTAAAATTAGTTAGTAGTACTCAAGGTATAATTGGGCTCGCTTTGATGACAGTCAACATGAACAACATTTAACATTTGATCATACAACAACTACAAAAATGTTGTCATATTAAACCTAGGGCCTTACGAGAAATAAGATGCCTAACAGCAAGAACAAACGGGCAAAACCACATGGATAAAAGGAAATTGTCAAGAATAGGGCTTCTAATGATGCCCAAATTTTGCCTGACCTCTGCAATACCATTTCTGTTACTCTCTGTTTGCTGAATGTCGAAACGTTTAAGAACTTCTGTAGGCGCATTATTTCAGAATAATTTCAGCAACATCTTCGACATCACCCAATTTATGTAATATTTGCACAAGGACATTTTCAGCTTGTAACAGGTAACTTGAATTTTGTACCCGCTTTATTTCGGTAAAATTTCAGCAACATCGATCTTTGAGGGCACTGGATTTCTACAATATTTGCACAACAACAACACCGACACATTTTCAGTTTGTAACAGGTAACTTAGGAATCTGCAGAGATTGTGCTTGACGAACCTGCACGAGCTCTCACGACATCGACATCGACGCGGCTACCGCCGGGCCAGCT